>WBNH01012487.1:69610-99467 GCA_013401255.1 Urocolius indicus
AACATTAGGAGCAGTATACAATGACACTGATTTAGAGCCTGCTGTGATTCTGTCTACACTGTGGGGAAGAACACAGTAAGTCAGGGACCACATCCCAGCCTCCGTGATATATACTACCACCACCTCATGTCCCAAGCCAAGCTGAGTGAAACCTAAGTAGCAAAACGTATCTTAACTATTAGGGCCCTCCTTCCGATGAACCCAGTCATGATAAATAACAATCAGGTCCCATCAGTTCCCATGACAATCTTATTTCTCTTTTTCCCTAGCAGTGACCTTGCAATATTTAGTTAAGGAGACTGAAGCATCTTTATGCCCTACACCTGAAGCCTTGCAGCTTGCTGCTTACTGGCAGCTCCAAAGATCAGGAGCATCCACAGATAACCCCCTGTTTCTGTGGCACGATCCCAGTGTGACAATTAAGATGGCAAGTCTTGGTTTTCAATAAAAACCCCACCAACGTGAGAACTAGCCAATTAAAAGAAAACCAGAAAGCTGGTTATTTCCTGTCTCCTACTCAGATCAGCCTGAAAACGAAACACAATGCAAGCACAAAAAGTTATTATGTGACTAGCAGCCTCTAGCTATTCTGACTTCACTGGATGCCTTACAAGCATCTATTGTTCTTGGAGATAGCCTGAGATGCTGTTCCCGGAGAGATTATTATATACGCTTACTATGAGGAGGAAAAAAGTGCTCTGATACCGTGTCATGTCATCTTTTTAGTGGTATCTCATATGCAATATGCTGTGGAAGTGTGACAGGGAAGAAAACAAACCTTTTATAGGATTAGTGGTGTTGAACCACTTATACTATGGGCTCAAGAGCCTGTATTTTACTTATGGTTGACTCTGACTCCACCTTTGTCCTCCTTGCCAGCACTCAGAACCTTTACACAGCAGTAAACCTTTCTATTTGGGCCCCTCAATTCCAGAAGCACAGGGAGCTGCTGGAGAGAGTTCAGTGCAGGGCCAGCAAGATGACGAAGGGAGTGGAGCATCTCCCTTCTGATGAAAGGCTGAGGGAGCTGGGGCTCTTCAGCTTGGAGGAGACTGAGGGGTGACCTCATTCATGTTTACAAATACATAAAGGGTGGGTGTCAGGAGGATGGAGCCAGGCTGTTCTCAGTGGTAGTCAATGATAGGGCAAGAGGCAATAGGTACAAACTGGAACAGAAGAGCTTCCAAAGAAACACATGGGAAAACTTGTTCCCTGTTGAGGTGAGGGAGCACTGGCAGGGGCTGCCCAATGGGCTGTGGAGTCTCCTTGTCTGGAGACATTCCAAACCCACCTGGATGAGTTCCTGTGTGACCTGCTCTAGGTGGCCCTGCTCTGGCAGGGGTGTTGGACTGGATGAGCTTTTGAAGTCCCTTCCAGCCCTTGAGATTCTGTGATTCAGTGAAAGCCCTTGTTTTTGCAAATTGCAAAAAGATAAATCCTCCCTCACTTGCTCCCCACCCCCAGCATCTGCACTTGCATGTGTCTGTGGGGCTGACTCCATCAACACCCAGAGAGCTGCTCGTGCAGAAGACGGGACCCTTGCTGTCACCACGTGCTTTGGCCAAGCCCTGCAGAGCTCTCCTGCAGACCTCACCGAGCCCAGCCCCCCATTTGTGATGGGGTGGGTTGCTTATCCTGCTGGCCTCTACATGGGAAGATGCTGCAGGAGCTGGTGATGGTGTGCTCTCTGGAAGCACAGGCAGAGCTCTTCATCTATGTTGTCAGTCACATGCTGACTGCCCAGAGACAGTATGCAGGTACTTGAGAACTGGCTGTGACTGCCCACTGCAAGATGTGGACCTAGAGTTTTCCAAACTCAGTAAACCTTTCTGAATGGTGCTGAATGGGTTCCACACCCACTAGAACTAAGTATTGAACAATTTTCCCTTTTGGAACTGGCTTTTGGGGAAAAGAACAAAATGCCTCAAGGAAAGAGGGTATCAGCTTGGTTCAGTAGGGTCAGGAGCTAGATCCAGGCAACACACCGTTATGTTGCAGTAAGAACAAAGGCTCCACCTCTCTGACGCTACTCAGCAACGTGCCATGGTGTTATTTAAAGCAACACAGTGAGTAAAAAGGAGCAATCAACAGGTGACAGGGGCTACTTTCTCTTTCCTACTAGAACTTCAGCTTCTTGTACTAGGTCTCACCTTTCCTAAGCATCCTTTCCAAGCACACAATAGGCAGCAGGATAGTCTCTGCAGTGCTCCTGGTTGCTCCCACCAGATTGGTGTTTGCAGGATAGATGAGGGTCCCCTTTGCTGGTTAGATTTAATAGAGAGACAAGATGACAGATATTATATCACAGGGATTATAACTGAACCAGCAGTCCATGCTGAGACCTTATATTCTGGATAATAGTTAAATGCTTTTGAAGTCTTGTGATCTCATGCAGCAGAGAGGTGGAAAGCTAAAAACAAGAAAGTGACAAAACATAGCAAGAGAAATCACAGTCTCCATAACATAACAACAGCAGCTCTCCCTCAGATTTTATTTTCATGTTTCTTTTAGGCCACAATTTGCAGAATAGCTTGTTACTGCATTTGTTCAGCCCTGATGTGCTGTTTCAGCTACAGCACTGTCCTCCGACACCTCTCCCAACAAGATTCCCTTGGGAGAACCACAACAGGCTCCTACAGAAGCACAGGCAGGTAAGGGAAGAAAGTTCAACCAAAGAGAGTAAGGAAGAGGGAGTTGGATCTTGTCAGACCCCTATGTGAGAAGACCAAGTAATTTAGTCTACTCATGTGAATGTCAGGGCAAAATACTCAGTGAGGGGTGGGAGTGTGATTTGCAGCTGGTGGTAGGAGAGGAGAGAACCTTTAAAATTAAACCCCACTGCTCCAAAAGAGCTGCCAAAACCCAGGAAATGTCCCAAAGACAAACTCATTGCTCTTGCATGAAGCCCCTGAGTTTTGGGATTAAAGTCCTTGCTGGTTCAAAACACTTCATCCGAAATGTCTTGAAAAGACTTTATGGACACTCCAGACTGATCTGCATCTCTAATAAGACATTATGAACTTTTATGGCTCTCTTCTAAGACAAAAAACCATATAATGGTCCCTTACAGCACTCTTGTGAGATCAGCAGAGACTGTAATCTTCATTTTATTGAATTAGGATTAGGCAGGGAGAGGGCACGAGCCTCTTCAAAATTCATATCCACATCAGGTGCCTCAAACACAACGAGGAGAAATCCCAGCAAGCTAAGCACCTACACCAGTGCTTTATGTCTTACAATCTCTGGACAACATGTCCTTTTCCAGAAGACATTTTCCAAAAGATGTTACACTGCTACCACAAACAAGCACATCAGCATTTACATCAGACTGCAGCCTCCTCCTTCTTCCCTGGCTGAGTGATCCTTGATGTGATTCCTTTATCCTAGGTGGCAATGACCAACTGCTACTGTATGTTAGACATAAAATTTCAGCATTGTTTTCACCCCACCCACCTTGTACTGAGGGTCAAGAGGCACAAATAAGTATCACCTTCTTAACACACAAAACACAGGACCTCGTCTGGACTTGCTGTTACTCTGTCAAAATGCAAAACTAAGCTTCACATGAGATTCAGCGACAGGAAAAGCAGAAGGAGAAGGACCGAGATTTTGTGTCAACCAAAGCCTCCTTCTCCTTTGAGGTCACTCTGGAGATGAAGGAGGCCATGAAGACTTGTAAATACTTTTAACTAAAATCCTTCTGATTCTGTAAGGCCCGTAGAGGAGTTTACAGCCTGCCATGCTGGAATTGAAGGTGATCAGCTTGTGAGTAGTCAAGGTCCCTCAGAGACCCAGGAGTAAGATCTGGAGCCGAGCAAATCATTTGCAACTAATATTTTTTTCATGAATTTCACCTTTGTCTGAGAATTCTCTATAAACAGATAGCAACATTCTCTAATTTATTCATTATTTATGTTCAACAGTAATGTCAGCAAATAAATTCTTCTCTGTAGAGCAGTCCATTATAAATGATAATATTCAATATGTGCCATACCAATCTATTTCCCTTTCTATTCCCTGGTAAGGTGCATTAAGCAACAAAGCAACACGGTGTAAATTTTACAAGAATATAAACTATTCAGAATTCACTGATGGTCAGTACCTGAGCACCTCTGTTTAAAATTCACTCAGCAAGCCCTCACGCTTGTAGAGCTTGAATATACAAGTAAACGCAGAAGCCAAACACAGAAGGGCTGCTGAACTCAATCAACTCAGAATTCACTTTCAAATTCAAATTGTTACACACTTTTTCCCCCAGCCTCCCCCTACTCACTCCACTCCGCTGGCTGGCAAAGCAGTACTACACATAGAAGCTTCAGGTTCAGCAAGGTCTAACAAATCTTTCTGCCCCCTTTTTTTTTTCCAGCAACACAACGAAAAGATCTCCAAAATCCAGTGCTCACTTCAGCAGGAACCACAGTGCTGTCAGTTGCTTAAAATCATCCTCTTTTGCTGAAACCAAACGATTTCTGTATGAAATTAGACACCAGTTCACTAGAAAAGTTCCCTTTTTCACCTCAGCTGCCACCTCCCCTTGGAAAGCTGAGGTGGGGCTAGAAAATCAAACAGACATGAAATCAAGCAGGGTTGAGTTTCATAAGGAAAGTAGTGCTCAGCCAGCACCATGCAGGGCTAGGCATTACATGCATGGAAGGCTTCATCCACTGCCAAATTCCCAGGAATGACTCAACCAAATTTATATCCACCTGAGCTGGTATCCCACAGTGCTGGGCTTTCCATCCCACTCCCAAAGGCCATGAGCCAGGACTTAAGCCTCTCCAGGCACGTCACCAAACCAGGGTCTGTCCATCCGAATGTCAGTCCCTGGCTCACCCACATAAACCATGCTGTCTGCTGCATGGGTGGATGTGAGCAGCTACATGGTGTGCACAAACACGTGCTTGGGAAGCTGAAAGAGAGCTTGGGAAATATGTGGCATTCCAAAAAGACACAGTAGATACACCACAGTCTTTGGCAGCAGCAGACCCCACATGGCTCACATACCTTTCTTTCTCTTCCCTGTAACTGTACTACACTCTGCATTTCTATGGAGTGTGGACAAACACTCCCACCTGAAGGATGTCACCTACCCAGTCTCAAGATGATTAGACAGCATGTGCACGCTTACAGCATCAGGGCTACACTTAGGGCTTGTTGCAGCCACAGAGGAATATTTAACAGGGCAGAGCCTTCACTGCGCAGACCTAGAAAGGCTGCTGAATCTTCTTCTAAAATGCACATTTTTATGCAGTGTGTTGCAAATGTGCTCCAAAGAACTCTTGTAGGAAAAGCATTTACTGTGAATAACTGTGACACGTTGCTGGTTAACTGTAATCCTGTCAAAAGCCCGCTCTGCCTTGAGAACTTGAGGCAGAAAGTAGCAAAAAGAGAATACATGGTCAAGTTTTCTTTTCCTAATCCAGTGTCTGCATTGCCTCTGCTGAAAATCAGACTTATTGAATGACTTGAATGCCCAGCTGCTTCTCTAAAATCAAAAGCAACCCCCACACATGAGTCTCTCCAGCACGGCCCAACCGCTGCACAATCGTCACCACAGAATGATGATTTTTGTTCATAGACAGGTTCAACTCCTTTATGCTTCAGTGTGGAAGATAATGACCACTCACCGGAGGCCAGACCTCGCACACCTGAAACAGGTGAGCTGTCCCCATTGATTCCAGGCTGGTCACCCTAAGCTCTGCCACCTCCCTCCTTACATGGTTCGCATCAGCACGCGTGCTCCAAGCGCGTTTGCTTGGGTGAGGCTGGAGATCAGAAGCAGCAGTCATGACGGAGCTGTCTGTACACACAGCTTTGGGGAAGGAAGCATCGGAGTGGAGATGTCAAAAAAAACCCCAAAGTGATAAGCCTTAAAAACACATTTTTATCTTAACGCTCCACTCCGAGCTTTGGTTCCTGCGACCGAACGCCGGCACAATGGAGACGCTTTCATACCAACTCCGAGCAGCCTACATGACAAAAGTCTTTGTTGCCATGTGCAGTATCAAAGCTCCCTCTGTGCTTAAAAAAAAAAAAATAGAGTTACAAAATTTCTAGTGTTGTTGAGTTGCTTGAGTTCATTCACTCCCTCCCCTGCGCTTGTGGCCCTTTGAATTCGCTTTCCACCAAAACATTCTGGCTTAATATTCCCAAAATAGCTGTCGGCAGGAAATGTTCAGAGTTCTCAGCCTGAGAAATAACAGGGCCGTCTGTTGATCTGAATCACCGAGGGTGGGATTTTCAGGCCTTGTGTTGCTGAAGAGGAGGAAGGAGAGGCAGAGGGAGAGTGAGCACCTCTCCCAGCAGCTGCCTGTGGGGTTTGCAGCAGCGTTCATGAGGGTGCAGGTGGCTTCAGACCCTCACGAGTCGCTGACTGCGGCTCACAACCATGCTGTGAGACATGTAAACTGTGAACTGGTTATTCAACAGCAAGTCCTCAGCACCTCCTGAGTGGAAATAAATAAATAAAGTGGCAGCTGAGATCAGTTTGTCCTTGGACTGTACCAGAGACCTGCTCCAACACACAGTGAGCTGAGAGGAACGACTCTCCTGGACTTCCGTGTGCTTTGGAACAAGCCTAAGTTGTTTGTTTGTGTCTTTACTAATGGCACCTGATCTTCACCTGTCTGTAAATCTGCTCTCCAAATTTGCTGTTGGAGTTAAATACTCATCTGACCCACAAAGTTTCTGAACATGAGTACGGCCCAGACATCTCCTCCCTTGACTTGGTTTCACCTCTGCTCACCTGGGCCATTCCATTCCAGTGACCATATTCTTGTTCCTGATGGTTTCCAAGTACATACAACTTGGAAATTTTGCTGTGGTTGTGTACTGCATACAGAAACGAGACTTAAAGTCTTCTACACTTTGTCATGCAATTACACCTTGCCAGAAACATTGATTTCCAAGTCAAACGAACAGAAAAGGCTGAGCTAGGGCACATCACAGCTTTGTCAGAAATGAAAAGAAACCCAAATCATCGCGTTGCAGATGTTTTGGCTGCTCCTGCAGCCAGCTTTCATTGACCATGCACTGGAAGCTCAGTGGCAGGAGGACATTGTTTCAAAGACAGACTGGAAGATAAATGTTTTTGTCCAGCAAGGGAGAGAAGGTGAGGAGTCTTTACTTTGTTCTCTCATGGGAACTAATGTGGGGGAAAATATGAACAAAATTTGCACTTCAGTCATCAATGAACTGAAGAGTGAGGCTGCTGGAAGGAGAAGGGGACTGGGACTGGCATGCAGACCTTCCTGGGGGCCGTTTGCTCCCTCCAGCAAATGAGGTGCCTATCCTAATTAGGCTTCTGCAAAAGTGAACAAGTTTTGCTTCATGGGAATCCAAATAAATGTGTTCTTCACCTTTAACCTGCATGGGTCATCACTCCTGACTCACAGCAGAGGTCCAGCTAAAAAGCAGTGAACGTGTCAGGAGCGAGTTGCTGGCTGCTCTACAGCCCTGGGGATTGAAGTGCCACGTCTGGGCTCAGAGCCACACTCAGACTTGCTGCTGCTGGCCTTAAAATCTCTCCTTCCTCCGCGTCTGCGGTGTTCTGTCAGTCAGCATTTACGAGGTGTTCTGACACTCCAGCACAGCTTACCTAGAAAAGCCTAACCTTATGGATTTGTGCTGTGACCCATCGCAAGCTGCTGGAAACAAAGCCATTCCCGGTTATTGTCTTGGCACACGGTTTCACTCCTCGCTGCACGGGCTTCTCACATTTCTGAGTCACCTTCTCATGCACTCCATCGCTGTATTAAAACCAGACGTGGGTCAGATCCAGCAATGCTTAACTCGATGCATCCCCTTCCCAGGCTCTGCATCCCTGCTGTAGCAAGAGACGTTCAGTTGCCTGCCAGAGCTGAATTAGTAAGAGGGGAGTCTGCAAGACAGTCAGATAGCAGTCAGTTCAGCAGAGGAAGGAATGGTGCCACCATTGTTGGATGTCTGATAATTGAAATTTCCAGCTCTGTGAGGAATGTAGGAGCTGATGGACATCACACTAAGCCCCAGGAAAACCAGCGTGGCAGGGACATAAACACCTCGGCACAAAGCACTGAGCACACTTGCGCTTGGTAATGTATGATGTGAGCCCTGAGACCATGCGTGGCTGTATCCCGCATGGGCAGGGCAAAGCAGTACTCTGTGTCTCAGTCCTGGGAGTGGAAAACACACTTGGAACATGACACTAGACTTCCAGGAGTGTTCCTCCACTCTGCTTTCCCCAGGGTATAAGATCTCTCCAGACGAGTGAGTAGCAAGGCCCCTGCTAACTCTGTGCACATCTTAATGATCACTCAGAATGGTAATTAGGTGCACATACATTGCAGAAAATGATCTTTGTTAATTAGAGAAGGATGTCAGACATGAGCAATGCTATTTTCCACCGAAAGTTTCCTATTTATATACAACAGAAGTTTAGTTATGATAAGCATATCAGATTCAAGAAGGAAATGTAACCTGTTACATATTCATATGGGGCCAATCTTCTTGCAGGGAACAGCGATTCCCCCTCAGAGGCCTTGCTGCAGGGGTTTTACACAGAGGAGGACCATAGTTGAGTGCAGTGGTAATGCCCAGGAAGAGCTCAATTGGGGCAGAAAATGCTCTGCTGGGCAGAGCAGACTCCACACTCCAGTGGGAAAGCCCTACTGACAGTGGTGCTGTCCAGGCCCTGTGAGCACCCACATGAACCACCACTGCTTGTTGGTAATTTCTCAATGCTGTGGTCCAGATGTCCAAACGTGTGTGTTTGTCCTGGAGCAAGCCACGTTTCTGTGCCCTGTCCAAGAGTGGGAACAACTGAGTGCAGATGTATTATAGTTTATCCACCTTGAAGGAGATTCCCAGTAATTCTTCCTACTGAAAGATAAAAGGTATGTAGATGGAAAGGACGAAATGGTCCCAGATGTTTCGATCAGCATAGAGCACAGACAACAGAGAGACCCAGAGCAGAGGAAGCTGAAGTGCAAGTTCAGGTTGAGCACTAGAAAGAAATATGACTCGTGTTAATTATTTCTTCAGTTTGCTACCATATGAGTCCTTTCAGATGCATGATGGGTGAAGGCATCTCCAGTGGACAACTGCCAGGCAGGACAGAAAAGCACTCTGCTCCACACTACCCAAGAGGAGCAGGAAGGGAGCAAGGACTGACCTTGGGACATCTATCACCTCTGCTTCCTTCATGGGTTTGTCTCCCTATAGTGCCAACTTCCTCCACCTCTGCTCCTTCAACAGCTCCTACTCTTATTTTGAGAAAATGCTATTAAATGTCAGAGCTGAGATGGGTGAATTACCACAGCTCTGTGCTGAGACAAACAAAAAGCTCCAAGCAGCACAGTCCTCCTGCACAGCTTGGCTCATAGCATGGCATTACAAATTTCCCACCAGTTACCTCTGGACATCAGAAGAGCTGGAGACCAAGGAACTGCTGTTTCTTAACGGGCAACTCTTCCCATAGCATACCGAGAAGAAGCAATATTTATGGCTTGTGGAAGGCAGCTTCAAGGTCAGCCGAGATCTGGCTTGTACTCAGCCTGCCCACAGTTGCTTTCTGTGGTCAAAAAGCCCTGAAAAGCCCAGGGAATCCAGCCAGGGCTGTGCTGCAGAGGTAGGACCCAGGAACTGGAAACATGCACAGATGGTGTCTTTGGAGAGCAGGCTGTATCTGAACACAGGCTGAGCAACTGAAGGAAACGTCCCTGCATGAGGTCTGATGGGCTCATTGTACTGCCAGTCACTGTTCTCTCTGACTTTGCACCTGCTCCCAGGTTGATATATCCAATATTAATGAGGCATTTATACTCCATCATGAAGCCCTCTAAGAACATGCATCTACTCCTAATGGGATATGCTGTTAAATTAATTAATTAATACAACTGTAATTGTCTTTGACTTTGGGGAGGGTGATGTATAGCAGGGCTTTTTTCCTCTCCTTTGGAGCAAGAGAACAAACAGCAGTAGGCTGGATGCTTTATGCTGCCAGTGGTCTGGCTCATCAGCACAGCTGGCTATAAGCAAGCAGGAGTATGTGCTTGCACAGTATTCTCAGAGAGGACTCCGGGAATATCAGTGACACGGGAAGTGACAAGAGTGTCACTGACACCGGGACAAAGAAACATTAACTGTGAGCTGGGAGATGCATTTTCCACTCCCTTGGTCCTTCCCAAGCCAAATGCCCAAGCTGGAGAGTTTGTTGACCTGCAACACTTGTTGTCACAGATGCTAAAACACAACCATACCCAAATCTGTCATGTCTCACATGTTTGGTGACTCCCACTTCACCAGCATGGGTGAGTACCTTGCCGTCAACATAGAGATGAAGAACTAGTACATTGATTCATCCCATGTGACAAAGAAGGCAGTTCTTACTGCTCTAAATACTAAGGGATTATGAGTCTTAGAGAGAAATAATAGGAGCAAAGACTCCTCTAGGAAGAGCTGAGCTGAAAAGGAAGCTCAGGATCATGAATGTTTATTTCTCACTAAAGCAAATACTGTAGAAAAACCCCAGTGTGAGTGCATGCACTGCAGTAGGAAGCAGTATGGACCTAGAGGCATATCTGGCCACAACTATGCAGAGATTTTAAAACACACAGGCACACAGGCTCATGTGTCCACAGTCACAAGCTGGAGCTCTTCCTAGCCAAAGAGGCTGTCAGGGATGTGCAGAATCATCTCCCCACAGTTTTGCACTACAACCTTGCAGGTCTTTAACGCTGGGATTTCAATAACGTTATCCAGTGAGGGAAGGAAAGTGCAAAGTTCAAACAGGTTCAAATATCACAGACAATTTAGACTCTGCTGGCTGAGGCTCTCACTCTTACAGCACACTTTTCCAGAAGGCAGCAGCAGCAGCAGCAGCCAGCTTTGTGCATCTGATTTGGAAGGGTTTGTAGGGAGGGACAAAGGATCAGCCATGTACCTTTGCAGTATGAAGCCTGCTATTACCTGCCTGCTAAGGATGTTACCATTGCTCTCTCAGAAAACATGCTTGGACTGCAGAAGAGGGATGAGTTGCATTAATTCTGCCCAGCACGAGGGTATTCAGTACTCCTTTGTGCTAATATTTACTGTGCATAATTGTATCACAGAGGTGGCCTCTGGGCATGTCGGCGGCTGTGCAGGGAGTGTTTGGAGATACAGCTCTTGAGGGCAGGGAGGAGTTTTGAGATTGAAGGACACGCATTTTGGAGCCAGTGGGTCAGTGTACAAATCATTTCAGCATAGAGATACAAACTGTCATTAGGTTGAAGAGATGGGGGCGAGTTCATCCACCTCTTACAGATTTTTCAGGGCTCTCTGAAGATTTATTTGATGCTGAAATGCTGCACACTCCCTCACACTGTTAAATATTTCTTCATAGCCTTCATGACTTATTGTTTTCTCCCCCTTTAATATTTTTCCTGTAACAGAAATGTACATTTTGAACCATGACTCATTGCAAGAGGTGGAGCTCGTGGCAAAGACTTTAGTGGAGGAGTGACAGAAAACAGCACGAACTCTGCTGGAGAACACACGTGGTCTCAACATGGAGAGCAAACCACATGAGACAATACCATTATTCACTCCTGTCTCCATCAGTCCAGGCTGTGGGGACGGCTCTATCTCCCACTAAGGACTTTTTGACTGAAACTCCAGCCACATGTAAGTTGCTGTGGGAGGTCTCTCCCAGCACATCCTCACCCTGCCTTTGTCAGGACCCACCTGAGATCTCACCAGAGCTGACTAAGCTGAAACTCAGAATCCTCAGACAGCAAAGTCTTATCTTTTTTTTTTCCCCAGTGAATCCAACAAAGTAATGTTTGGCCAGCTTCACCTGCAGCCATACACAGGGTACCTTCACCTCTCTCCAGCAGACCTAAACTGGAAGATGTCTGATCTGGCACAGAGAGGGGTCTCAGGTGCTGGTGGGCTCAACTGCATGGCAGAAAGTCAGTGCCAGCCCCTATGCAGCCCCTGCCCTGCCTGTCCCCAGTGCTCACTGCAGCCTGTCCACTTCCACAGTGCCACTAGGCCCCTTCACAAGGGGCAAGGTGCCTCACACAATGCTCAGCTGCCAGCTGGGCACTAAGTCCTTTTTCTCTCCCACTGCAGACAGTGTGGTAATTTAACAAGCAAAGTGATGTTTTGAAGGCTACAAAGTCAGCAGAGGGAACATAGTAGCAAGGAGGAGAAAGTGTCATGCCAACGAGCAGCTTTCACTATGTGATGTGAGGCAGGGAAAGCTTCCAGAGGAAAAATGCCACTCCCAGCTAAAAATAAAGTCAGCCCAGGAAGCCTAAACCCAACAGCTTGTCTGCTGATAACTGAAGCAGCACTAGCTGAGAGAAGATATTGATCAGCTTCTGCAAGGATGCAACAGAATGCCTTCTGCATTTGAATATATTTCATATTTACCAGTTTGTGGCAGAGCACGAAATGTGAGAGCTTTGCTGTTTTGACAGTGGGATGAGGTCTTCCCATGCAAATCATAGAACCAAAAGCGTGAGACGACACCTGCCTGAAGGGAAGGATTCCCTACTTGAGGTGGCTTTGGGTTTGGGAAACTTGGCATGGGCACCCATGGGGGCTGAGTGCTGGTGCCTGACTCACTGAAACTGGTGCAGGGTTCCCCTGTATCATCCTGCCTCAGCTGCAGAGGAAACTAAGATTTGGCTGCCTTGGTGTCTCAGAGGATACGTGGTGTCCTGCTTGCAAACAGATCTTTCCTCTGAAGGCATTAAAACCTGCTTTCAGTGTGCAGCTGTTAGAGAAGTAGTGACAGCATCACCCTCTATCAGACTTCACAGGGACAGTGACAACCTCACCCTTCATAAACACCACTTGAGGGGAAGCTTAAAAAGCAAAAAGCTCAGAGATATGTTTATTATGCAAACAACCCAAAATAGCTACTGTACACATTGCATAGGAGTGAAAATATGACCAGCATGTTACTCTGGGGACCTGCCTGTCACTTGTGGCCACTCAGGGTCATGTTCTCAAAGTTTATGGAGCCATTAGCAGCTCCTGAGCACGTTCTGGCTCTCCACTCCTTTGGAGGCCACCTGCTGTACATACAAGGCAACATACTGCATACACCTGTAGCTTTCATGGGCTGTCTGCAATGACACACAACAATGAGGGGCCACCAGGCTTCTATGTATGCAGGAGAAAGTAACACCGAGTAACTTTCATCGTTTCTGCAGCCAGGACAGATCTTTCCTTTCCTGTATGACCTACTCTAGGTGATCCTGCTCTGGCAGGGGGTTGGACTAGATGATATTTTGAGGTCCCTCTCCAGCCCTTGAGATTTTGTGATTCTCTGGTCCTATTTTATCCCAATGAGACACTTAGAGAAAGTCACCTTCGTGGTAGAAATTAGCACTGCAAAGTTTGCCAGGCATGATGCATGTGTTTCAGGGTGCTGCGACCACGAGAGGCTCCTTTAACAGAGCAGTTTGAAACGAGATTACTGCTAAGCCATTTTCAGAAATGGAGATGTTTCCTAGGGCAAAAGAGGTTCCTGGTACAAAAGGTGGTGGGAACCTTTTGTCATCTTAATCTCAGCCATTTTCAGAACACACTAGATTCCCCGAGCAGCAGCAGTGGCAGCGTGGCGGGTACAAGCACGTGAGACTCAATGCCTGTTGGAGCTGAAGCAGTGGGGAAAGACAAGCTTAACACTCATGGCACTGTTCCCTTCATTCAAAGGCTCTCAGAGGAAACTGCCAGGAAAGCAAATATGGTTTTAAGCAGGGATGTCTCCAGAGACTCAGGAATCTTTCTACTGGATGTTCTGAATATGGTTGCGAGCCTCAGAAATCCTGATAAGAAAGTTCCTGCTGAGATGTTCTGTTGAAGTTAAAATGTCTATACGGAGCCACAGGAAATCAGCAAATCAAATGTGCATTAGAGACTCACTATGCACATTTTCAAGCCTTTGGAGAATTATATTACGTGCAAAAGAGGAGGAAGAATTTATGGAGCTTTACAGAACTGGTAAACACATTTATTTTTGTTATGAATACTGTAGCTATGTATGTTGTACATAAATACCAAGCCATGCACTGGGCTGTGAGGGGTTTTGCCATTTTCCCTGACTGTTTATAAAAAGTAAGATGCTTGCTGCATTGATTTGTGACCCCATCCCCTTTACTCAGCCATGACATTTGCCCCTGCATTCAGCTGTGACTCAGAGATCTCCAACGAGTGAGGACATTCAGCTCCCAGGACATACCTTTAGCCCACCTTTAATTTTAATGAACCAGAAATGGAACAAGTAGCAGAAAAAGGAGGTGATTGAAAAGCAGGGCAGCTTCTCTAGAGGTACTCTGATAGCTGGGGTCTAGGAAACCCAGCTAGAGGATAGCAGTGTGCTGCTGCCATGGTGCCAGCAACTCGTTTTATCACAGAAGCATCTAGTGTTTTGAATGCCCACTACAGATATGCTTTTAGCAGCCAGGGCAGACAGTGACACCACTCTCAAAGCTCTTGTATGCATATCATTTTACCTACTGTCATCAAAAATGTAAAAACAGGAAAAGAAAGAGAGATATTTTGTTTTTCAGGTACATGTAAAAGCAGGTTTACGCTCTGCTCATGCAAAGAGAAACTCCTTGACACAGCTCATGGGGCTGTGGGCTGGGTACACAAAACCTAATGGATACAGAGAGGGCAAGCCCAAGCCCTGGGACAAAGACCAAAACCTGTGTCACAGCCACCAGTGAGGTAGCAGGAGGGGGAAAAGAGGCAGAAAGGTGGTATTAACACTATGCAGTCCCACAGTGAGGGCAGCACGGTGCTGCCTGCACTGCTGCCTTCCCTTCTTCCCTCCTCGACCCTGCCCGGCTGCCACCCTGGGCAAACTGCTTCCCGTGCAGCTCCATCTCCACACATCAACCTCAATACAGCAAAACTGGGAAGCAGGCAAAGGTAAGCAAACCCACTAACAAACCAAGGACTATGCATAGCAACAGGAATCACCAAGAGGTATTTGCCTGAGAGGTATTTGCAGAACCTCATCAACTGTGGGCTGCAAAAGGTATGGGGTCAAAAAGAGACCTTGCTCCACCACACTGGTTTTTGAAGGAGAGAATGCACATTGGTGAGGAAAGAGCTGCAAATGATGAAATGGAGGTGGAATAGGAGAAAAATTATATATAGAAACTTGTAGATGTATATAGATACTTATAGATGTGTCTGATCTAGGTGGACCTGCTTCTGCAGGGGGATTGGACTGGATGATCTCTAAAGGTCCCTTCCAATCCCCATTATCCTATGATTCTATGATATACTTTTACAGAGGTAGGACAAGAGAGGACTTTCTGCAGTGGCTGAAGGGGTTGTCTTTCACTCTGAGGCACAGGGAATTCACATAAACAGGAAGCAGGGAGCAGCTTGGTCATCACAAAGGTAGAAAAAACCCTTTTGGCCCTTCCCTGATCTGTGTAATGACATATTTGTATGGTCTAGATAAGACAGTACAGAGGCAGTGGCTTTGGTCTAATCTAACTGCCTGATTAATACATCTGCAGTTAGCAGAACACCGGACTCAATAAAGGCAGTGAGTGGGAAGGAGATAAGCAAGGGCACAGTGATGTGTTTGTTCAGGTGTTAGCATGACAAACGTTTTACACCTGCAGTCTTTCTTTGTTTTTAACGAATTCCCCTCCCAATTCCATGAAGGTTCAGATCTCTACAGCTGCCTCTTTGGCTTTCCTAGTATCAAGGCTAGGCCAAAAAAACATTCAGAGGCTCCTGTGTGTGCAGCAAGGGCGCTCCATCAGCAGTGAGGTAGGCAGGCAGCCTGAGAGAGGTCACACTGTGGCAGGACTGAGTAACAAAGAAGTGGGTATTTATGGGGTAAGCTCTGCCTCATTTTACAGACCAGGCTCTCCTCCCATCCACACCAGTAAATACTGTAGAGCTGACATCTGGGAGATGCTCTGCTGCCTCCAATTTCACTGACTGATGGGAGCCCTGGGCAATAAAAAGATCCCTGAAAATCACACTAGAGGTTTTTAGGCTTTTTAACATTTTGTTTTCAGAGATTTCCTAAAATGGAAACATTATCTTATTAATTCTTCAGGCACAACAATCTTAGAGCAGATTTCTGGCTTATTAAAAATAATGTACTGTGTCAGGCAGTGCCAAGCTAACATCAAACCAACTCTACCTAAAAAAGGGACTCCCTAAAAAAGAAAACCTGATCTTCTAGATCCTTTATGTACTTTACAGTCACTTATCGTCATCATAATGGTACAAAGAGGAGTGTGAAACTCCAAGTTACTATATTGGGGTGGGTTTAGTTTCCTTTTATACCAATGCAGAAGACTGCAGTTGGTGAGCAAAGAAAATTGGATAGTGATAAATATCCTGCATGTCTCTGAGACCCAGCTCTGCCATCAACCTCCTCTGTCCCCAAAGCCCATCTGAAACATTTTAAGACTTCAAGACAGGCTGGACCCCACTTGCTTCTCCATTTTGGTCTTATAGGAGGGTAGGGAAAGAAGTAGGGGGAGGAAACTGAGGCTGCAGTACATCCCAAAGATGAATTGTCTATCTCCTAGTGAGTTGGGTTTGCTTTGGACAGCAATGATTTGTCCATAGGAAGGGATCCTGGATGACTTATTTATCAGGCTGCTCTCTATCACCATTCCTTTCTCTCTGACAGAGAAACTATGTGAGGCCTGGTAAATGTGTAGGACAGTCTGACAGTCCCTGGCAGCCAGTGGCAGCAGCTCAGTGGCAAGAGAAAAGAAAACACTCAAAAGGAATCTTCAGAAAGGATTAGAGGAAGGCTAAATTTGCAATCTTAAAAATGAAAGCAGGTTTAGGTTCACACCATTCCCCTTGTCACTACCTACTTTGTCTTTCTGAGTAAATTCAGTGAAATCCTGTCCCTGCTTCTGACAGCAAGACTGTCACTGATTTTGGTGGGGATCTGCAGTATCACGCTCTGCAGATGCAGACTTTGAGGCTGCTCTACTCACAGCTGGCATGACTGAAAACTATGGGCCAGAAAATCAGTGAGGGCAATCTGGTGTAACATCCCATACCCAGCTCAGGATCTGGCCTCGCCTTTCCTAATCACCTTTTGTGGCTTCCCAAGAAATCCTGACAAAACTGACCACCAAAATTAAGAGCGTGAAGAAGCAACTTGAATTCCAACTGGTACAGATTTCAGCAAGATGGTAGCACAAAACACACGGCAGCATCCGATCTCCCCCTTCCCCCCCACCCAAGAGGCTGCCTTTGCTCTGCACCCCATGCAGGATTGTGGCCAGGGCAGCTCATCATGCTCTCCACAGTGGTGATCCCATAGGAGCAGTGGTTCTTGTGGGTGGTGGGTGCATGCCTGCACACCTCTGTGTTGACACTATAGATGTGAAAACTTGTCTTTACTTAGAACTAGCTGCCCTCCCTCTTGATTTGCTGTTGGTGCAAATGTGAGAAGGAGGGACGTGACTAGCGGACGATACAAGGGTGGTTGAGTGAACTGAGCTTGAAAGCAGTGAAAAAAAAAGAGGGAGAGGAGAAAAGAGTTTCTTCTGAGAGAGAGAGATCATCACAGCAAAACCAGGGACATCTGTCTGAGCCGTGGTTTCACCAGCAGAGATACCAGCAGCACAGCATGAGCTTCCCGCCAGCTGGAAAACACAGCGTATGTCCCTGGTTCTGGGTGTCCCTCTCTGTGACAGCTCTCTCTGTGGCCCCATGGCTACATCTGCCCTCCTATTGTTTTCCCTGCTCAAGAGATCAGTCTCCCAGAGATACGCCTGTCCACACATCACCCACAGTGCAGCCGTGCCCACAGATCGGGTCAAGATTTGTCCTTTCATGCTGGCTCTTATTTACTTGTAGAACGTCTTCCAAACAAAGCCACCCAGGCTGCTGGGGAAGGAAGAAGCAAAATAAGTTTTTGCTTTGGAGGTAGACAGAAAACAGGACAGGATTCCCCATCGAGTGGCAGAAATGCCCAGGGGCTTTGACTGGAAGAGATCAGAATCCTGGTGTGTCTGCACAGCACCTGGTCCGTGGTGCAAGGCAGCTGTACCACGGTATCCTGGAAAGTTTACCAACTGCTAACCCAGCTTGCATAAGGCAGTCACCAGACAGGTACACTGCATGGTCTGCAGCTTCCCCAGCAGCTGGGAGAAGGGTGTGCACTTTGGGAAGGTGCAGCTCAACGCCAGCATGGACAATACAAAAGAGGGTTTCACCAAAACAGTGCAGGTCTTGCAGGACATGCTGTGCACTTCCCTGATGTCCTACCAGCCTGCAACCCAGTCATGGTCTCTTTTTCTTTCCAGACTTCCTGGAAAAATGCCCACCTGGTTTCACCAGTCTCTTTCTTGGACACTGAGACAGGAATGGAAGCATTTTGGCAGCTCAGGTATTGAGCTTTTCCCAGTGGATTGTCGTGACATTATACTCTGCAGCTCTGGCCTTTTTATTTCTGTCTTGGCATGTGTGTGTGTGTGTGTGTGTATGTGTGAGAGAGAGAGTAGTGTGTCTGCACGCGTCCAGCAAGCAGGTAGCTTTAATTCACCTATCTCCAGCACAGATCACAGCATAGGCTGCAGCTGCCAGGCACACCCAATGGCTGCAGTGGATGGGAAGGGCTCATGGCGATGACGTATCTTCAGTGCACCAGCTGGATATTGCTGAGCTGGACACTGCCAGGGTGCCAGTGCAGACACTCACCCATCCCCTTCAGGTGTCCTTGCACAGGAAAGCAATGGCTACATGTTAGCCAGGCCCTGAGCACCTTCACAAGAGATGTGGTCCTGCTTTGGGGTCTCTGGGCTAGGAGAGGTATTGCCCAGGTTCTAGCTGTGCCGTGACTCTCAGCATCTTCTCAAGATCAAGCCCTTCATTACCCACTCAGGGTGTCTGAGACTATGCAAAGCAAAACCATCTGGCCCAGGAGCCCCCATCTCAAAGCAGAGTGATCCCAACAGACTCAGAGCACAGCATCCCAGCAGAACATGACAGAACACCTACCAAAGTGAGGGCAAGGATTATATCTCCATAACTGTAAGAGAGTAATTTTTCAAGAGATGAGCTCAAATTCCAACTCAAAGCAACATGCACAAAGGAAATACATCATCTTCCCAGTATCTACATTCATTGCACTGAGTAACTCTGCACTGGCCACTTCAGACTTTTTCTGAAGGGCAAACATGCTTTGACTGGATTCGTTCTAGTGGGAGAAAGAAAAACAGTCTGGGCAAATTGAGCACAAGCCTTAAGCCTCATCTGTGATCTAAAATTGGGGCTCTGCATCTGGTTCTTCTGATTCTCTGCTAGTTCTGCCAGAAGCCCTTTCCCCTTCAGCTTCTGCAGTGGGGCAGTTATGTAGCCTGTGGAGTTACTGGTGGCAAGAGCAGACCTGACTTGGATAGTTTCCCTCTGGGTGAGATGAAAGGGAAGGGAATGCTCACCAGGTGATGCTATCATTATCAGGAAGCTGCCAGGATCGTCTGGGCACATCTGGACTTTCAACTCCCAACAGGGAGCACAGGTAGTTTTTCCCATGTATGATTTGTGACGCATACCCAATGAGTCACTCCTAACAAATAAAGCTCTTCAATGGCAGCAATACCACCCCATTACTCCCCAGAGCATAACAGCAAGATAGTGAAGCCAGCCTAATTACCTCTTCCCTCCACTAATGATCATTCATTGGATTTGAGATGACTCATAGCTAGCCTTTGATCACCAGCAGCCCTGCACACAGTGCCTTCCTGGTAGGGTGAGAGCTGTGGTGGCTACTCAAAGGACTCAGCTGGCTTGCGAGGCTCTTCACCTGGCAGCTGCCACCAAGTTTGCAGGGGCAGGTATCTAGGGGGCCAGGCTGTGCCTATCCTGATGCAATGGGAAGACACGCTGTTGAAAGCTCTTTCGGTGTAAGCCAAACGCATCTCCCCACCATCAGGCCTCGGAGAGGTCAGACAGAGGGTGGGGGGCTGCTGCAGGAGGAGGAAACACGGCTGCTACCAGCCTGCTCTGGGTGCGAGCTCACTGCTTCACCTTTGCAAGCTGTAAGAACCATGGCAACAAGGCCAGTTACACTGAAAATGAGATGGGTTCAAGGTCCAACATCAAAGGGGAGCCGCTCCTACCCGCACTGCTCTCAGAGCGTGAGGCTCCACAGCAGATTTGTGGTTAGCCTGCTGAAAGGTCCCGGGAGTTGCTCAGCCAGTTTGTTCTCATCAACAAGGAAATTTCTGTCCTTGGGTTTTGGGATTCTTTGTTTTCTTACTGCTCTGTCTAATCTAGGGGAGGGTTTGGAGCAAACAAAGCAAAGCCCAGGTGCCCCTAGGCCTTCTCCTCCCATAGCCCAACATGCAGCAGCGGTTCTTAAGATCACACTGTTGCTGGGATTTGGGGAGCGTGACCAGCACCAAACGTCCTCCTTCCCCCCATTTCATAATCTTTAATAACTCCACATGCCTGAGGTCTTCTTTTTTTCATGTCATTCAGCAGCTAGTTACATGTGAAGAAGGAAAATTAAGGCACTATTGCCCCCCTCTTGCACTGACCCCAACATCTATATCATAAGCAAGCTCTGTGAAAGTCAGCAAGGAAACGCAGGCCTGAACACGAGAGAGAACTGGGGAATGAGGAAGAGTCAAAAACCTGGTTTGCTACAGGGTAAGTCCTTACCTACAGTTGTATTCCTCTGTGATTTAATGATGGATGCTGGTTCTCAGCACATTATGCAGCTGGTTTTTCACTAGCCCTGGGCTGAGGAGCATTGGAGGAGCTCCTCACACAGGTGTTACCATGCAAAAGTTCAGGGTTGCATCCCACTGTACTTTCAGTGCCAAGAGGAGCACAGCTCAAGGTTACTCTGCAGCCTTGCTGCAGAGGGGAATTGGGGACATGACTCAGGGATTCTGCATCAGCTGGTCTTCTCCCCCCCATTCTGCCCAAAGCAGCATCTTCAGTTTCAGGAGCCTTTCAGCAGGCACCCAGTGCAGCAAGGAAGACCTCGGAGATACAGCTAGCATACATTCAGTGTCTCACACCCCTCACGGTGCAGGGAAGAGGAACACGTGCTGCAGTCCATCTGCACAGCCCCCAGGCTTCCCTGTAGCACAGAGACCCATGTAAAAATAAACTAGAGAGAAGAGCAGAACTCATTCATAATCAGGAAACACAGAGGTGAAAGATAACTGACAGTGTCTGTAACTGTGCAACATGTTTTCAGACAGGACATCTTTGAGACTCTCTCCCCTACCTTTTCTAAATGGCAGCATCACCGTTATTTGCTAAGTACTGTGTGGGAGTTCCAACTAAGCAGCTTTCACTGAATGACACCAGGATATACTTTAAACTCTTTATGAAGTTATGCATATTTTTAACTCTTGGAAGGAACTTTGTTTCCAGGGAAGTACATTGCTGATAAGACCAGCTCTGTAAATAACGATGAAACCAGTTCTTTTCAGGTGGGAGTAATTTGAGGCTCAGAGTGAGCAGGAAGCACATAGCTTCACAGTGTATCTATATTAGTGCCAGCCTCACCAGTAGCATAAATGGCAGCATCACAAAGCAATATTTCCTTTCCAAAAGCAGAAACACATCTATATGCTAAAGACAGAGCCACGACTTTCAGGGAACCTTTCAGTTGCTGTTGAATCCAGCTTCTGCTGCAAAATTGCACTAAGCCATCTGAAGAGTGAAGTTTCAGACTTTTCTAGCTGAAAGAAATGTTGTTCCTTTTTAAAAGTAAAACTAACACTAATTTGCCTGCCTGAGTTTGGAAGAGGCTGCTGAGGAAGCAGATAAATGTGGCAAGGTGCCACAACTATACTGCAAGTGTGACAACACTTGGCATTTCTCTGGAAGCCCTGACTCCCTGGATCTTTACACAAGGAGCTCAGCTGTCTACAGAGGAAATTATGTTTCTTGCCCTCAGTTTCAGAGAAAGCTTTAAAAGTGCTGGCACAAAAAAAAGCTCAAGAACGAGAAGGCAACAAACACAAGATTAATCACATTGGTTTTGAAAACACATAGTTATGCAGACTCCCAAGTGTTAATCCTCAAAGTTGAGTTTGATCCTATGGCTTTCAACACTTTTATGCATGGAAGTGCTCATTGCTTCAGCAGAACCGGGCTCCTCAGCCTGCTCAGCCTGAAGCTGCCTCCCCATCCCTGCAATGAGAGGAGCTCCTGCCTCCTCCCAGCTTTGCCTGTGCAATTCAGCAGGAGCTGCACAGGGGAAAGAACAAGCACCTGACTTTATGCTGTACCACATGAAGTCAAAAGTACAGGGAAAGAGCACTGCCACTGACAGGGGTTGAGACAGAGGACAGGCAACAGTTTACATTATTAACACATCTGGTTAGTTCAATGGATCTATGAGTTTGGGGTTTTTTCTTCCCTAATGGGACACAAGCTGCCATAAGATTTTTAATTTTGTGCATCAGAGCCCTGGTTGCCATCCAGAAGAGGAGACCTTGATAACAGGGTCTTGTTGTCATCCAAGATGACAACACACAAGGGCTGGTGCTAGCAATATTTCCTCTGGACACCATACAAGGCATCCAGATGAGATGAGGGAGACAGAGGCTTCACACCTTTTGCTGGTGAGCTGTTATCGCTGCTGCTCTACCACTGTGCCTTATGGGTTTATTGCTCCCTCTTGCCCTAGCCTCAGCTAGGATCTATCATGTGTCTCCCTATCAGCCCTGAGGTGCAGCCTGGTAGCCTTTTGAGCATGGTGCTGAGAGCATCAGAGCTCTGTCTGGCTGCAATCACTTTGACCTGGCTGTCAAAGAATTAGTTCACATTTCTAACAGGCTTTGCAATCCCCCTTGAGCCCTGACAGTGACTACCCTGCCATGGGTGGCACCTAAACACTCCTAAACCTAGACTGGATCTAGTCTACTGGATCAAGCCATGCTTCTGGGATAGTGGTAGTCTACTGTCTACAGACTGGGAAAAAAACCCACAGCCTCAGAGAAGGGCATGGAAACCTCTCAGAGGCTTTGGAAAACAGCTATTTGCACTGGTTGAACTGCAAAGACCTTTGGGCTTCACTGAAAGTTGAGATGAATGAAGGTTTAGAGCAATGGTGGAAGGAACAGATTGGAAATGGGCAGGCAAAAAAAAAAGGAGGGAGAGGGTGAGGGAGGAGCACTCCACTAACAGGAAAATGTAGCTGGCTCTAGAATGCATCATCAGCTTACAACCACAAAGACAACCTCAATCGTCCTCATTTACCTTAACATTTCGGTTTTTGCTCCAGCACAGTTGCTGTCCTGTTCAAAAACTTAACAGTTCCTATTAAAAAGACATATTTAGGCAGACTATCAGAATCAAAAGCTTTTTGTTTGTTTGTTTTTTACCTAGAAAAGTTGTCTTTGGGTCTAGATTGCCTGGAGATAAGCATTTCAGAAAACATTTCTTCTTCCTCTATCATCATTCCCTAACCTTCCTATGCCCATCTGATGGGCTCTGCATCATGGTACATGCCGGAAGTCCAGGCTGGTTTTGATCTTTTACCTTTCTGCTCAATCAGCCCTCCTGTACTCACCCTGGGAGCCCACTCTGACCTGTATCTCTTGTTCCCAAAAGGGAAAGTTAAACAAAAAATAGAAAAACAGTGCAGTGAGCTCAGTTGCACCTCTCTAGTCCAGATGCTGCCCTAAAGCACCCAGGGAGACTCAGCTCACCAGGTCAGTCTGCTTGACCCAGAGCATCCAGAGCACTGATACCACAATGGAGCTGCTGGAACTCCAGAAGGGGAACTGCTGCTTTGATGGAGGACCAGGAAAATTGGAGGCACAGACCAGGCTCCCTCATCCATTGCATCAGCCCAGTCCTCAGGAGGGGCTTTTTCTTGCCCCAGGACAAGCCAGCTTTGCAGGTGACAATAGGGCACACAAGCAGAGCGCAGAAAAGGGATGCTCTAGCTTTCCCAGGTGGTCTCTAGGCATGCAGCAGGCTGAGATTAACCCAAATGACCCTGTGGTCCCAGGAGATGTGAGTCAGCTGCCATGGGACTACCCTTTCTGCTCTCAGCTGCACAAAACCCACCATAATATTGAGGACAATCTTAATGACGAGATGGAAACAGTGATGGAGAACAACTGCACTTTACAGTGGTACCCAGAAACCCTCCCCATCATCTTCCCCACCACCAACAGACACGATGTGTGTCCCAAGGAGATTTCTGACCCCAGTTGCTCCTCCTGAGAGCTGTCCCTCCTAACAGAGCTATTTCTGTCAACATACAGCATGATCTGCTTTCCCCTTTCCCATCAGCAAGCTAAGCATGACCCTGCAGGACACAACTGTCAGCTACAAAGATCCACCATCAACCTTGTCCCCATATGCAACCACCTTGTTCTTCCTCCTAGCCAAAGGGCTAAAAAAACACCTAGTCCTGTCTCCAGAGAAGCACACCAGCAGATCTTGACTCTGCTGGAGTTCAGTGATGAACTCACAGGAAAGGATTAGGGTGCTGAGGAGCACAGCAGGCTTGACCCCAGATCCACGCACCCCACAGATGGTTGTTTGCCAGCGTGGGGCAAGCCTGTCCCGTTTGTTTTAAGCTAGTGTCTCTGCCTGGTTTAGCACACATTAGTCTATTTGAGTTGATTGAAATCGAGTTGCCCCATTTTAGCCTCTTTCAATCAGAAAAAAAATGTCAGCTAGGCCAGTGTCTGTGAGATGTGTGTGAGAAGGTGGAGAAACTGCTGTTAATGACCCTGCTTGGGTTTTCCAGCTGGGCAAGCAGATTTTCCTTGTGGCGGCTGCCGTTGTGTACTGCAGACCCTTTTCCTTCAGAAAGGTGGCAGTTTCAATTGGAGGAGCTGGCCGTATGGTACCTGCCAAGTTCAACATGCCTCTGAGACAAACAGGTCTCTGTCCGCGACCAGCCCCGCGCCGTCCTGGCTGCGCTGAGGCCAGCTCAGCTGTGGAAAACAGCGGGAGGGGACTTGGCTGCCTGAAAATGCAACTGCTGCTTGTAATGTAGACATAAACTTTTCAAAGAAGGGTTGCTGGAAGGGCAGAGAGAGATGTGAAATACAGGCCTGACCATTTGTTATTATTATTACTACTACTAGAAGAGTTCATTCCCAGTTCCCTTGCACTGCACACAGGCACTGCTCTGTGTGTTGGCTGCTCCAGTGCCAGGACTGCTCAGCCCCAGGACCAACAGGTTTCAGTCCTTTCCAGTGGTCACATCACACACCCTTGGCTTGAAGCCTGTCTCACAGTGTCTCTGTCCCCATCAAGCAGGGATGGGACAAAACTGGGACCCATATGCTTCCCAGGAACTCTGAACCAGTTGCTGCTGGAGAAAAATCAAAGCACTCTGGGCAGCCTCCCCGGTATGGGAGTTTGGGAGGGACCCTTCAGAGGGCATTTTCAGCAGCATTGCTTCCTCCTTTGATGTTTAAGGTAAAGAGGTAAAGCACCCCAACCTCCCCCAGCTGCTGAGTCAGGCATCCTGGCAGGGAGCATCAGTGGACACAGGGCCCACAGCACTGCTTGGGAAGGAGCAGCTTGCTCCCTCTTCTCATTCCCATTCCTGTTTCTCAGGTGGGAATGGCCATGGTTTGCCCTCTTCATTTTTAAAGCCTGTGGTAACTCATGCTGAAGTGTCAAGCTCCTGTGCTCAACATAAGGCTAGGACCTGTGACAAAGTAACATAACTAGTAACCTGGTCATTCGTAAGTCCATTCTGCCATTCTTATCGTCTATCCCAATTAGCTAACACACCCCTTCAGGATGTTGTCTGCAAGCAAAAGACTTCTGAACCTCTTCAAGCCTCTCCTCTTAATAGAGGCCCTAAACACTCACACTATGTGGGGATCCTCAAAACATGATGCCAGAAGAAAGAACAAAAACCATGGGAAATGACCTACATGTCTTTTTGCAAGTCCTTCACATTTTAGGCATCCAGAAACAGCAGCACAAGGGCTTAATTAACCAACATGAATTTTAAAGCTCCTTGTGCAGCAATAAAAGATGAAGATGAAAGGAGGGCTTTTCCAGACTGGTGCATGAACCAGCCCCACAGCGTGCAGAGACAGAGGGGGTGAAAAGGGATGTGCTGCCTCTGCTAAATCTGCTGCAAGGAACAGTTTTAGGAAAACAGTGGCAGCTTTGCCTCCTTTTTCTCACTTCTAGCACTCACTCCCAATAGCATGTTAACAAGCTCAGCTCTAAATCTTTTAATGCTTTCTGCATATGAGCAGATCCTGGGCAAAATCCACTGGATATGTGGCCTTCCTGGGGCTGGACAGGGAACAGCTCTTGATCAGAAGGGATTGAAATGCTGAGAAGGAAAAGGAAGGGAAAACAGGTATGAAAACACTTGAGCACAGTGCAGCTGAGGCTGTGCCCATTCAGACAACATAAGGGTACTGCCTAATAGTCCCCCCATAAGGGACTTAAGAAATGTGAAAGTGAAGTTGAATTGCTGGGCAAAGGCTTTTGGACAAAATAGATGTTCCTTTGAAAAGTCAGACTCAAAGAACCTGATATTTCCCACAGAAATGCATCCATATCTACCAAACTTTCCTTAGGTCTTCTCCTGGACCTGGTCTTGTCTGACTTGTCTCACTTGTTTGCCTTTTCCACGTGGTTTTGCCTGGAAAAGCTCCAGAGCAGCTCCAATGTTTGGAAGCTGCACTGCCCAGGTCCAAGCAGGAAGGTGGTGGATCTGTGTTTTGCCTCTCAACTGAGTGCTCCAGCTGTTGCCTAGGTATTTTTCTCCATTACGTGCCTCCTCTTTCTTTGCCTGCCAGCCAGCACCCAAGTAACCCACCTGATTTTCCTTATTTTCTCTGCTCTTTCGACTCACTCTCAGACTACCAGTAGATCCAGTTGAATTATTCACTGTAATGATTATCATTAATCCAGCCCATTTGCTGAGCCAGCCTGATGGGTGAATACATTTGTCATTCCTAAGTATTTGCCAAAATAGCCTGGGTGAGCCATTTAGCCTGGGGTCATTCGTAGTAACTATTTGCGTTCCTCTCCATTAAAATTCATCTCTTCTGTAAAGGCCAGAACAAGCCCTGTGCAGCACTGAAACCCTGCTCCTGTGCTCTTTTGAGCACCTTAGAGCAGGGCACATTCCCCCTGATGGGTTTCTGCCAGGATGCATGGTGCAGCTTGGCAAGGTGCAGCACTAGATCCTGGAGACAAGAGCTGTGACTCCCAGATTAATGCTTTTCTCTTCTATAGCTATTACTTTTTCTTTAATTCCCTCTGTTCATAGCTTTTCCTGGCCACGGACACCAGGGTTACATGGATTTTTCTGTTTGCTTCTTCAGAAGTGCACATGCATATGGGTGGAGAAAAAGAACTAACTGCCAAAGATGATATTTTTCCAAGTGTTGTAGTAGGTTCTATGGTTACGGTCACAGAGAGCAAAGGAAATGCAAATGCTGAAGTGGCCACAGGAGCTGGAACTGAGCCTCTGTGAATAAGACCCATGTGTATTTAACCACGAGGGGCTATAGGCTAGGTGATCTGTTTGAAAACATAACCTGTGCACGGTGTTGAAGCCAGATCTGGTGGGGAAGTCACTTTTGTCCTGAAAAACTACACATTGTGTTGCTTGCTCATTTCCATTTCCTGAACCCTGGGAAGGACATGCAACACCCCCAGCTCCACAGAATCCTTTACAATCACCATGAAGCTCATCATTATTTGCTAACAATGCAATATATGCTTAATATAAATTAAGCTACTAACTCTGCATCTGTATTGCAATTTGAACGACTCACTCCCTATTAAACATGAGGTAATGCAGCAAAAAAAAAATCCCCATTAGTGACATATTCGTTGTTAATCCTGACAAGTTAAAAAAGGCCTTCAGCTAGTCTGACAACTTTTGGCAAAATATCTATTAACATTTAACCCAGAAAGTGTCAAAGAAGACAGACCAGTAATTAAAATTCAGCTTTTGAGATGGGTGGTGTTTAAAAGGAGCCCTGGACTAGCCAGCCAGCACTAACTTCATTCCTTCAGACTCGGTGACATCGAGGATCCCGGTGTATGGTGGCTGTTACATGTAATAGGACAGTAGAGACAAACTGCTTGAAAATTCCTCAACACTTAAGCCCTTGGAAGTCAAAACTGATCACACCATATGTGCATTTGGCCCCTAAACTGCTGAAAAGCGGACAATTAGCTATTTGGTTTGGATCATAGAATGTTAGGGGTTGGAATGTACCTTTAGAGATCATCAGGTCCCACCTAGATCAGGTCACACAGGAACACATCCAGGTGGTTTTGAAGACCCCCAAGGAAGGAGCCTCCACACCCTCCCTGGGCAGCCTGGGCCAGGGCTCCCTCACTTCACAGTGAAATAGTTTTTTCTTAAAGTGGAACTTTCTGTGTTCCAGCTTCATCCCATCACCCCTTGTCCTGTTGCTGGATACAATAGAAAAAAGGGATATCCCACTCTCCTGACACTCACCTTTTAGATACTTGTAAATATGCATGAGATCNATACCTGTGAGTCTTTTTTTTACATTTGCTTGCAAGACAGAAGCTCCAGCCTCAGCCACAGCCACAGCACATGATCATTTGTGTGGACCGCGCTCAGGAGGAACACAGGAGTTTCACACTAAGTCCATACTTGCCCTGCACACACACCCATGTCTCCTCCCAGGATCTTTTCCCATTTTCTGGTTGCCACAGTCATCCCTAGATCATGCAGCCTGTCTCTGACCAACTGCTTCTACCCTCCTTTGATTAAAGATAAATTGATAAATGACCAGACTCACATGTAGCAATCAGGAGGCAGGATGCACACAGGCAAGTGCTCTGGAGCTGCTGACCCATTCACAGTTGACACTGATCTGCTTTCTGTCCACACCTTCATAGCACGATGCCTTCACCTGGCTGGAGAGGACTCTGCTTTCACCATACCTCCATCAAGGCTATAGAGCAAACAATAAGAACACAGTGTCACGAGGCAGCAGATTTCAGTGGTTCTGCCTGTAAATTTTTTAACCTCTGATAATGACTTTTCACAAATAGGTGATGAAATGCAATTGCTCCCTCCCTTATAAATTAAAGCAGTGTACAATAAGCACCCCTTGAGAAGAAGAAATATATGGTTCCACTGCTTGATATATTCATAGCTTTAGACCTACACGTTGCATTAAATGAGTTGCCATCAGTCAGCTAGGGAATGTGCCGTGTCTGAGAGTACTAAAGGATGTACTGCAGAGCCCTTCATCATGAGGACGGGGACGCTGCTCTGGGAAACGATTGTTTCCAAAGATAAAGCCTCATGGATCAAAAGTCAACCTGAGAAATAACAGCAAAATGATACTGATGCTCTGAAATGGCCCTGGACCAGCTCCCAGAAATACACCATTAGCAAAGGCATTGCAGGAAGCTTCTAGTTTCTGTGATGCATGGTGGGTCCCTCCTTTCCTCCTCTCTCTTTCCCAGTGTGGGCATGAACCCTGTCGACACAGACAGTAATTCTGCCCCAGGGGGGAAAGGCAAATTTATATCACACAGGGACTTCCATAACTGAAGAGGGAACTGGATAACTGGGCCTGTCTTGAAATTCATAGTTGTTAAAAGTTTGGTGGATAGGATGCATATTTGCCTCAAAATGATACCAGCTTTGTGCACCTGACCTCCACAGATCTTAACTTGCAACTGGGATGTTAATGCAAGCTGGGAACATATCTCTAAGGGGAATCAAATCCTTTCTTGCCTTGATTCTGCAGCAGACACCACTCCAGGAGCAAAGTGAGCACAGCAGGGTGGTGGGTCAAAGAATCATAGAGATTTAGAATGGTTTGGGTTGGAAGGGACCTTTAAAAATCATCTTCTCCATCCCCCCTTCAAGGAGTACAGACAACTTCAACTAGATCAGGTT
>WBNH01012488.1:0-135191 GCA_013401255.1 Urocolius indicus
GGCCAAACCACGACAGTGAGGAAGATCTTATTATTCATTGCTAGTGATATTTAAAATATCATTTTAGAAACCATGAAGAAGAGCTCCATAAGCAAGTTATTATTTAGAAATGCTTAGCCCTTCAGTCATGTGCTGTGTGAGCTGCTGTACAAACATACATCTTTGCAGTTACAAATGCACCTTGTGAGCGGGTATCTCACAGACCACATCATCGTGCTTTCGTGACAGTCCAACTAGAACTGAGCTCTTTATATCTGTCAGTGAATGATGTCTATCTTTCTGTTTGTTGACACCTTCAGAGCAATTATAACTGAGGAATAACTGCACTCTGAGATTTCATTGTTAGTAATGAATGTACATTAGCTACCAGTACTTGGCCAAACCTAAGCATACTCATTTCAATGGATCCAAGAAAGCAATCACTGCATATAATTTCTTCAACAGTCCTTTCCACATGTCTCTGCCAGCCCTTTCTATTAGCTTAACATGGGTTAAAATCAGAGTTCTTTGATAATTTTTATTTAATCATCTCAGCAGTACACCTCTTGAGCAAACCCCTTAACCTTTGGATATGTTCATCTGCAAATTGTCTGAAAGCTAAATGGAAAATCTGTCTTTTTGTTTTAACTGTGTAAATAAAACATCCAAGCAAACTTTTGTGTTTGTCACTTCCAAATTCAGAGCTTCAGTCCAGACGGTGTGCCTGACTCATGTGGTGTCACTTCTGTTCACATTTGGATTAGCTAAATCAAGAATAGTGTGAAGACATTTTGGTGTGTTGAATATCTCAGGAGTAAAGAACTCATGCTCCAACTTGGAATCAATGTTGTTCCTTTGCTGCAACTTTCCTGTTGTCTCTCTTTTCCCCAACTATGATTGCTACTAGCAGATTTACTAGTTTTCCTTGGTGAGCAGTGGTGGGATTGACAGATTATTTTAATGTGTAAACAGCTCTTTGATGTGAGGCCAACCTTCTCTACAGAACCATGAAATTTCGATGCAGAGAGAATTATCTCACCTTAGGCTTCTCCACAAATAGAAGGCTACATATTTAGTACTTTTCTTCAGAAGATTTCAAAACACTTTGCAAGGGAAGAAAAGTATATTTATAGTGCAAGTGTATTTATAATCAGGAAAGACATCCGATTCTGAGACATCAAAACCAGACATAGATGTAAAGCCTTTTTAGAAAGCAGTTGGGAAAACTTATCTTGCTATCTAATACAGTGATGTTTGGTTCTCTTTGCCATTTTCGAATCCAAGAGTTCATCGTTACAGCTTACTGTAACTGTCAGTCCTGTTGTCTTTTGTGCTTTGTTTAGGGTGAATTTTCAACTGGTTGATCTAATCCAAGAAATGGGAAATTGTGGTCTCTCTAATAGTATGAATAGTCTCAACTGCTTGTGTAGATTAAAAGGTTCCGTGAATTAAAAAGTGCAGAGGGACATAGTTTAGAGCTGGGCTTGGCAGTGTTAGGTTAGTGGTTGGACTTAATGATCCTAAAATGATTCTATGATCCTATGTTATAATGATATGCTCTTTAGCTCAACAGGCTGCTGGAGAATCTGGAAAGTCTGAGTCAAGCCTTGAAGATACCAAGACAATACTAAAAAGGAGCTAATGTTTTTGTGCACTTCAATTTTGGGCCTCCAGCTTCAATTGAAAGGAAGCCTTCAAAAAAACACAGCCAGAATCGAGCATAGCCAGTCACTTGTGGAAGATGAGATCACTTCAGAATTTCTTTGATTAACCAATTTTTTTCTCATATCTGCCCTGCAGTCTCCATCGCAATGTGTCAAATGGTGTCAAATACCAGTTTTGGCTTTTGAACCTCTTTGGTTTATTTGAGACAACCTTATTTTGCATTGGCACTAAATTTAAAAAAAGCTCCAGTAAACAAAAACTCCTAGTCACTTTAGGAAGATCTAAGACAGGGAAGACTGTTTATGCAATCTCATGCATGATAATGATAATTTAAAATATTTAAATGCACGGTCATCATAGTTTTTAAATTAAAGCTTTCCTCTCAAAACATCTTAAGCCAGGGGAATGCTCTCAGGTAATAGTTTTCCCTGGCTGTGCTGCTGACTTACATAATTTGGATGCTAATCAGAACAGAATGTGTCGATATACTTCTAGACGGGTTTTATTTTGAGCCTTTTCTTTGCAATCAGGCAGCTGGAATCTTCTTTAAAAAGTTTTAATTTCTGTTCATTTCTTTCTGTTCTGCTAGGTTCTCTACTGCTGTGATGATTGTGGCTGTGAGACGTATTACCTGAACTTTCTATGACCTAATCAAGCTCAGGTAAAGATAAAAACCAAGTCTAATTTCTCTTCCTTTGTGCTCTTAGAATTCAAATGATATTTTCAAGGTAAAGGGGTCATCATGTTTTTTTTTCTGCCAGGTATGCCTTTCTCTCTCATTCAGGTTATGAGTGTATTGTGAAAACTGTGCAAAATCACATTCATGTTAAGGATATGAGATGTACTTAGTTTTTACTTTTTAACCAGATAACAGCTGTGTATAGTGCTTATAAATTAGTCATGGTTTTTGTTCCATTGTGTGAATGTGTCCAAAGGCAAAGAACAAAGGGAAGTCCTTCCCACAGAGAGTGGTTTCATTTTTTATTGCATTAAGGTGACAGAAACTATAGCTGTCATTTTAAAGTCACTACATCTGCTAGATTGTTATTGGCAGTAGTTAGGAAAAAAATGGAGCTCTCTTCACCAGTTCATGATTCTCCTTGCAAGAAACATTGGGTTTCTGGCCATGATCATAGTAATGTATCTGTTAAAGCAATGATTTTTATCAGGATTAGATAACTAGATATTGGAAACAAAGATTGAAGGTTTTTTGGTTTTTTTTTGCCAAGTAAGATATTAGACAAGAGAATCATCAGCATTAACTCGAGATTTTCTTTATTCAAATCACCAAATCAGTCTGAGGAAGAACTTTTTAGGGGAGGCCTTCTTCATATTAGGCATGTCAAGTTTTCTGCATGTCAAGTTTTCTGAGTTTCTCTGAAACTCAGAGCTGTGCATGTGCTAACTTCTACCTCACTCCCTTGGTGCAGCTCAAGGGAGGCATAACTTATCTTTTATGTGAAACTGTGGCAGGTTCAGCACTGTACTAGGTGGTTGGCTGGTGGGAGTATTGGCTGGGTAGCAGAATGGAGGATGAAGGACTGTGGTGTTCTAGTGCTTATTCAGACACATTAGTAGATAAAATACAATGTTGTTATATGAAAAAACCTTATAGGATAAGCAACTTGAATGCCTTGAAAAAGAAAAAGATTAAGAAATTAATCCTACTTGTTCACATGGGGTGAAATAATGGCTTATTGCTTTCTTTTCACTCTACCCTCATGCTCCTTCTCAACAAGGAGTCTGTTTCTATTAGCTGATACTCAGCCAAAGTCATATCTTTATTTGAACAGTTTGATCTGCTTTGGATAAAGCTCACTAATTCCAGTTTGATTTTAATTATGTCAATCTTGTGTTCATTCTTGTTAATATTTTTCTTTTAATTATTATTTATTTCAGTTTCAGGGGATAACTTCAAAAGGGGCTTGCTGGCTCCAACGAATCAGAATTTAGGTTGAGGACAACCTGCCTGTGAAGTTGTGTATCAGTGAGAAATTTAACTTTCCCTATCTATGTTTCTGTGAAATCAAAACTTCAGAGAACTCTCCTTACATTACTGAACTTTTGCCCCTTTGTGTAGGTTGTATGCTATGATTACTTAGGTTTAAAATAGATGAACTAGCAACCGAAGTTATTTTGTGAATTTTCAGCTCATTTTAACTCATTTTTAATCCATTTTAATCCAGGGAGATCATCACACCATTTTTCTTCAGTTACGACGGGGATCTACCTTAGATGTCACTCAAAAGCTCAAAGTCAGAAATTTCCTTTAAATCACTGAAGAAATGCAATCACTTCTGGTGCTGTCAGTGAAATTTTAGGATACTGAAATTAGTTGTCTGAAGTGCAGGGTGTAGCTATTATAATTTGTAAAATGTTATTCACAGGAAGTTTTTCCTAAGGTCAATCAAGAAGTCTGTAATGCTGTGCAAAAATAAGTGCCTATCTCCCAAATCCCATGACACTCCCATGGCACTCTCAAATCTGGATGATTCACCATTTGTGATTTTTTTTTTTTCAGGGAGAGTAAAAATAATAGTGTGTTGCACTCTGTGCTTTTTCTTTTCTCTGTCAAAAATTTCATCATTATTCAACTTTCTGGCAACAGGCACTTGCATGATGTTGAGGGTAAAACTCAACAATGTACAGCAGACACAGGCCTGTTTCCTTATCCACTTTCCCATTGCATTAGGTTAGCTCAAAGCAAATAGGAAATTATTTTCCCTAATGAACACAAAAGGTTTCAATTTAGTAGTAAATTTGCCCTGTGCTTATGTTGTATTTTCATAACTTAGAAGAGCCTTTGTTTTCCCACTCAGATATCCTACTCGTACTGGAAGATGCACTATTAAGAGAAAATCAGTTTATGTTAGTTATCAAAAATCTTTAGAATCAATAGAGATATGTTGCTCTGTGGAAACCATATGGCCTCATAGGCCTTTGGAAAATAATTTTTCTTTTCATATTCACTCCAGGTTTGTCGTGTAGGACTTTGGTCTGTGCTAGGAGACAGTACCTGAATTAAGGGCTGTACCTGATCCAAGGGCTGCATTGACATATATAAACTTATAAGATCTTGGGCACATATAAATAGCCAGGTTGAAAGTGTTGGTATAAAGAAGTTGCACATACATGCACAAAAGTTGGAAGTCAGTGGAGCTCTGCAATCCATCCTACGAAGCGTACTCCATTTCCAAATCTGTGACCTGCATTTTCAGTATTTTCCCTTGTGCCACATGTACTCTTGTATTTGGAATGGTGTTTTTACTGAGCTCGTAAGACCTAATGGAGATCTAGTGCTTTCTCACAACCTCATCCTGTGTTACTTGCTGTGTTGCATTGTCTAGTGCCAGTCCAGACAGCGCTACGGTCTCCTAGAGAAAGCAGGATGGCCACTACTTTCTGTGACTTCTTAGTGCTGTTGGCATGGTGAGGTCTGTGCTCTCTAAATGCAAGTGTGCTACTACTTGCCAACCCATTGAGGCTGCATTTATATCTTTGTCCCACATACAGCAGTAGCTGAGTTCTCCTGAGAAACCCACCAGAGCACTGTGCCAAACACACATCTCCAACCCTGCTCTGAACTTTCAGGACTGAGAAGCTGCCACTTTGCTGTTTTTGCTTCGTGTTCAAAGCTTTGCTCAAGAAGAGCAGTGGATATTTAAATGCAAAGATGAAAGGGACAGACATCCTTTAAGTCACACACTAAGACCAGTTCCATGTCTTCTCACACAGACAAGAATCTGGGAGATTTTCAAGGAAGAAGCTTGGCTTTGAGGTATTGCTGAGGAGAATCTTAACACAATTCAAATTATTTTCTATTAAGTCTATGTCAAATACTTCTTTGGTTAAAATGCTGGAATTGTCCCTGCACACTCCTCTGATGAATAAATTCTCAGGTAGTCTACTCCAAACAGGTAACTAATCTTTGGATAATTTAGCTGCATGAGAGTGCTAAGCTAATTCCCATTTATTCTCATTAGGTTCCTATGCTCTCTTGCCCACTTCATCTGGGCTGGAATCCAGCTGACAAGAGCTCAGAGAGACTGAAGGTGGAATCCGGGTCTGATGACAGTTGCTAAAAACATTTCTTTTCCAGGCATAGCATTTATTTAATTTACATTTTAATAGACTGTTATTTCAAAACTAATCAACTTACCAGCTACTTTCAGGTGTCTCTCAGGTGTCTCTCATTCTATGCACAAAATATGAAGAAAAATATTTGCTATCATTTGAGCCTGAACTCAAATTACAGTTTAGCAAAACCATTAGATATGTGCTTAACTTTAGATGTGTTTAGAATTTCAGTTCTTATTAGCAATTGTACATTGGCTGAGTTTGATTCTCCAAATAATTTTTCAGATTAAAGTCATATAATCTTTCTCAGTCCTCCTATAACTTACTAATTTACCAAACACACTAACAGTAGTCACAATTTTTATAGGCATGGTTGGGCTTTTCTCCCCTCCATGGCCTGTCTCTATGAAAATATAATTCTTATATTTTCTCTAAGCAGTGTATAAAAGAAGGTACAGCTGTCCTTGTAACACTAATGAGAATTGAGTGAGACATTTTATAAAATAAGCTGGTCAGGATATTTGGAGAAGACAGAGTAAGAAAAGCATGCAACTGACTTATTTCTTGAGCTTATGGGTTGCTGTTTTTTTTGTTTTGTTTTGTTTTGTTTTTTTTTCCACCAGGGAACGTGTTAATCTCTTCGATATTAATCTTAACTTTCTATATTGTTTAAATCTGTGCTTTCTTTGTCAGCCTTTGGAAAGGTTTTCTTGAGTGTTTCTTTTTTTGAATAGGAGAGGGGAAAAAAAAAAGAGCTGGTGAGCTATGCACAGCAAAATGCTAACCAAGTAAAGATAAAGAGAAGGGGGAAGTTTGTTGGTTTTTTTCTTTTCCTCTGGGCAAAGGCTTCTATGGTTTGCAATCTGCTTGAACCTGACAGAGCAGCTGAAGTTCATCAGGCATCTACAGTGTAGCATGCCTGGCAGCTCACTGAGTCATATGGGAGTTATCAGTGAGAAATCAATTGTAAACAGTATAAACTACACAGAGTACCAGGGCTACAGGAGGTGGAAAATAGGATGTTCTGATATTACTGGTGTGGAGAGATGCAAACTCCTAAGGAGGTGAAATGGAAATAATCTGACCATCTAGTTTGATCAGATAGCATTGCAGGAAAAAAATGATAAACCATAAAATTGACTTTGGACTTTGAGAGAAAACGTTTAACACGATCATGGACATTTTTCTTTCACATAAATAAAATATTACTAAATCTTGCACTGATTCCTAGGTTCCTACATATTAGTCAGCAGAAAAATCAGAATCAACTGTTACCAGACTCTTTAAAAGAAAAGATGTCTTTGTAACATTAACATAGTTATCACAAGACTCATCATATCTAGCCTTTCAATTTGTACTTCACAGAACAGACCATCTGTTCTCATCATATCTAGCCTTTCAATTTGTACTTCACAGAACAGACCATCTGTTTTTTCCACTGAAAACTAAGAGAAGTCTGCTTTCATTTTTTTTTCAGTGCAGAAACAGGTAATAATTTCATTATCCTGTAAATTCTCTTAAAAACCGAATTAAAAAAAAGACCTATTTTTTCCCCATCATTTTGTTTACACGGCCATTATTTCAATAAAGAAAATAACTGTAAAGTGCTTCAGTTCCTCAGCCAAATATTATTTCTCTGGGAATGAAATAATCTCAATAAATACACCTTTTTAAAATTACAGCTACCTACAAGTGTGGTTGTACATGTGTTCAGGAAAGAATGAGCAGATGAATAACTCATCTGTGGTGGCACTGCTTATCTGCACTAACCATTTGGAGGAATGGGACAGAGAAAATGAGGCATAAAAGCACAGGGGATATAACATGCATTTGCTGAGTATATGTTCCTGAGCATGCCATAAGTATACACATGCCATAAGCCTTAAGTGTTGAGGAACTGTAGTATCAGAAATGAACACATTCAAGGCCTTTGTTCATGGCTGAGATTGTGTTGTAGATGAGAGGATATATTGAATGTCTCAGTCTGAGACTTAAAACTACTCACAACTGAAATGCCTATCATCTCTGCATAGGCAAACCTAGAAATAGAAACCAGATTAACTGGTTTCCAGTGTAGCGCCTTTGCAGAGTGACTCCATCTTCAGGTCCAACAGTCTTCCTAAGGAAAGTGGCTGAAGTGGTAGTATGCTTGCTACATAATGTTTGCAGTAAAGTACCATGCATTTCTGAAAAATTGTCTGAAAATAGTAACTATTTGCCTTTCACTGACCTTAATCTTAGAAATTTCCTCTTCAGATCTTAATTTGAATATAAATGACAAATTATTCATAACTTTTTCATGGAAAATGTCTAAAGTAGAACTATTGTCTGTCTATTTATTACTCTCTTTTCTTGTCATTTTAAAGATATTATTAGCACAATTGAGAATTACCACAAAAACCATAATGATGTAAGTTAGTGTGTAGCATAGGTTTCATAGCAATCTATGGCTATTGTAAAAATGCTTCTCAGTTGTTAAAGTTGATTCTGCCTGTTAATGTTTTCTCATAATCTGATGCTTTAAGAATAGTCTATCTTTGGAACTTACAAAACCTTTGCTCATTTAAATATGCTTTCTTCTATGAATTTTGGAAAGCAGCCCTAGATTATTTCTACAGTTCATCAGTTTATAAAGTACTTTGTGTAACACAAGCTCTCAAAGACCGTCACATGTAATGCTGGGGATCCTTCCAAACTTCATCTAGAACCAACCAAATGTGAAGAATATTGAACTGCATCCGTGCCAACCTTTATAAACTTGTCAATATATGAGTTTATTGAATATATCGACTTTCAGGAATTGAACCAGCTGTGTTTTAACTAGGATGGATATCTACCCTGATGTGATCTATATCTATGCCTGCATCTATATCTATACCTCTATGTGTCTCTATATCTATGCTGAATGTAGTAACAGCATGTCGAGAAAGGATTGACAAGATGGGTAAAAAGAGCTTGTGGTAAGGCTCAGGATAAACCAACTTCCACCAAATATTTGAAGGTTATAAAGGCATAATCATAAAGATGATCACATCTACAGCATTGAAAATAAAAGACAGTCATGTTTCATGGAAATGGAGAGGCATAAGCCTACAAAGATGAGTGCTCCTCAGCCACACACCAAGATGTGATGCAAAAGTCTGAACACGCAGGGAAGATCCTCTCACATCTATCCTGGGAAACTTGTGTGTTTGATTAAGCCCCTGTGTTGCCTCTACACCAGAGTGGGGAATAAGCAGGTGCTGAAGATGGTGAGGATGCAGGGCCATGATCTCACTGCAGTTACAGAGATATGGTGGGACAGCTTACATGACTGGAGCACAGCTATGGGAAACTATGTCTTATTTAGGAAAGACAGACAAACAAAATGAGGAGGTGGAGTTGTGAGAGAGCAATTAGAGTGCATCGAGCTCTGCCTAGGTGGGGATGCGCAGCAGGATGAATGTTTGTGAGTGAAAAGGGACAGGATATGGTAGGTGATACTGTTGTAGGAGTNTGATGCAAAAGTCTGAACACGCAGGGAAGATCCTCTCACATCTATCCTGGGAAACTTGTGTGTTTGATTAAGCCCCTGTGTTGCCTCTACACCAGAGTGGGGAATAAGCAGGTGCTGAAGATGGTGAGGATGCAGGGCCATGATCTCACTGCAGTTACAGAGATATGGTGGGACAGCTTACATGACTGGAGCACAGCTATGGGAAACTATGTCTTATTTAGGAAAGACAGACAAACAAAATGAGGAGGTGGAGTTGTGAGAGAGCAATTAGAGTGCATCGAGCTCTGCCTAGGTGGGGATGCGCAGCAGGATGAATGTTTGTGAGTGAAAAGGGACAGGATATGGTAGGTGATACTGTTGTAGGAGTTTGTAACAGGCCACCTGATCAGGAGGAAGTGGATGAGGCCTTCTAAGAAACAGCTAAGGCTGCCTCACAGTCATAATCCCTGGTCCTCATGGGGGACTTCTACCATCCTGATATTTGCTGGCAAAGACACTCAGCCAAGAACACACAGACCAGAAGGTCCCTGCAGAGTGCTGATGACAACTTCCTGTCACAAGTGGTGGTTTAAGTCTTTTTTCTAAAGCTTTTTGTTTTTTTCCCTGATATAAACAGCCCTTCGTTCACCATTAAAGCATTGCTGAGAAAAAGAAACTCAAATGCCTTGTGATGTGCATGGTGAGAACATATAGATTATAAGGATCAAAAGAAAGCAGGAGGCTTGCAAGATCTGGTCATCAAAAAGTTGGCTATATTATCTGAGCAGCGTTACAGTCACCACAATAGGGTAGTTTTCAAATTATGCCCGTGAGGATTGAACACAAATAAGTAAACTTAATTTTCTTGGGTTTCTTTTAAAGTGCATTTCTGTTGTCTAAACATGATGGAAATTTGGTCTTAGTGAAGTTGTTTTTTTTTTTTTCACAAAAACCTGTGTCTTTTTCAGGGAATATCTTATTTTCCCCCACTGTAATAAATTATATCTTAGATTAAGTATGGTGGTTGTTCTTTGAGAAGTTTTTCATTATGTTCGTGATGCCTAGAGGAGCTATGGTTTGGTAGACAATTAAGGTCTGCGAAGGAGAACATGGGAAGTGAACTAGTAACCTGCACCTTCTCCTTGGCTAAAATATAATTCTCTACTTTCTAGTAAAACTTAAAAGTGTCCATAGAAATAAACATTTCCTGCCACTGGATTTTTTTTTATTTGTTTTAATAAAAAACATAGTTCAAGAACCATGCTAATATTTGGTTCCAGACATCAGTACTAATTATAGAAACTCCCTTTGAATTTATGGTGCTCTGCTTCAGGGCTCCTGCAAAACAGTGTGCCACATTAATAGCAAACAACACCCCTGAAAACTTTCCTTTCTGTCACCAGCATGTGTGGTAACATAGGCATTTGCAAAAGATTGAATTTTGGCTATACGAGTATTTCTATTCAAACCAAGTCCATTAGGGATGGTTATTATGTTTTGTGCACTTTTCTGTATTAATATTGGCTTTCCAGTGATATATCTAGCTGTAATTGAAAAGTTCCTAAATAATAAAAACCCAAGGTAATACAAACCACATATATAATTAATTAAAACTATGTTAGGTTGATGAAACTGAGTAATGAAAGCAATAATATTCATAGTCATATTCCAGTCCTTGAAGGCGATTAGCAGTTGTGAGGACCTGAGCCCTGTTGCTGTTGAAAGGGTCCTGAAGGAGCAAAGCACCTCACAGGTCTGAATCAGATTTGTCTGATGTAGGCAAAACCCAGAGGTCTAGTGTGACCTGCTATGTTTCATTAGCAAAGTCTGTAGCCTGCACTGTGAATCTCCCTGTGGTTATGAACTTGCCTTAGCATTGTTTTAACCTAGCTTTTGTTCTCTGATTAAGGAGATTATGTGTAATGCAGAGCTACTGAGCTAAGCCCAGGGAGACCAGAATCTTTATTAAAGGAACATATCATGATGCAAAACACATTAACTTTGTCAGTTTAGACTGATGGGAATGATTGGTGTCTCGTGAGATGAGAGATTCGGACAGCAATTAAGAGGAGAACAGTTTTTGTCCATATTCAATGACTGAAAATGCATAGTGGAATGAGGATGAATAATTCAGAGATAGATTCTCTCTTCTTAATTATATGACAAACACATTTTGCAGCAGTGTGGACGTAGTCACCACCTACCTTTCACTCCCTGCTCCTCATTGTTGTCTCTGTAATTGCCCACTGTGCTGTGGTAGAGAAATAGCTGATGTGATCAGGAGGAAACATCTTTCCAACAAAAAATACAGGTTTTTTTTTTTCCTTTTTTTTGAGTTTTGGTAAAGGTTATCATAAAAATTCTCATAGAATAATGTGGAAGTAAATGGGCACATGTGAGGTTAAAGTATGGTTTCATGAAGGGGATATGGTGAGTGTAACCTACTTAGAAATGAGTGAACATCATATCTAACATCCAATATAATTGTTTATAGAGGAATTCACTTCCCAACACAGCTGAATAGTTTAAGGACTATGTGTCCTCTGAAAAGGTCATGTAGTTACCTAATCCAGAGCCTCCACATTTGCATTAATTGCATTATAATGTGTGTTTGGAGGAAAGCAGTTGAAAGTACTTGAAAGGGGAGAGAGTAAGAACACAAGCTCTGTATCAAACTGAAGCTCCAGCCTTTCTCCTATCACTCAGAGATACTTGATGAAAAAATATAAGGATACTGGAAGTCCATAGAGTGACTTGTACCACTTTCAGTCTGTAAATATTTTACACTGTTAAGGACATCCCAACCAAAACATTTCCTCTGTATACTGTGTTTAATAGCTGTTCGTTAACTTTTCTACCATAGTTGCTATTTGAAACCATGTCCAAACTTCATCTGTAGTTTAATTATTCATTTTAATTCTATGTGATTATCTCATTAGGTGTTTTCTAGCTCCTGTTGTATGAGAAATACAGCTGCTCAACAGCTTTGTTCCATTAATGTTTTTATAGATTTTAATTGCATTTCCTTCTCAATCATTTTTATCTGGGACAGAGGCTCCTAATTTTATTGTGTAACTTCCATACAGATACTGCTCTATGTCCCTAATCATCAGTCTTTGAATTGTTTTTAATTCTGTTTTATCTTTATTGAGATGCGATGACTAGAATTGCTCTAAATAATCTTTCAAGTTAAGATACTCTATAGCTTTAAAAATCATCATAATGATATATCTATTACTTTTCTTACCAATATTTTCATAGCACCATTCCCAGTGATTTCAAGGTCCTTTTTGGAGCTAATTTAACACTTGCACAGTTCTATGTATTACTAGTTTTGTTTTTTTTTTCCTGAGAAAACTGACTTACAGACTTTAGTACTGCATTTTGTATGATATTTTAGTAGCCAGATCTTTGTGAGATCCTTTTGCAACATTTGACAAAGAAATAATTTTATATTGGCAGACTTTATCCCCTTCCTTACCATGTCATTCTTGGTTAAGTGAAATAGCTCAAACCTCTTGAAAACCTACCATTCTTCCAAGGACTGTCTGTTTGCCTCTAACCTCTTACACAGTTATTAATCCATAGTATGACATGTTCTTGTATTCCATGACAGCTGCTTCTCCTGACTAGCTTTTCTTGATCACATTATTTTGGAAATTCAGATGCCCCATTGCAACTTGTGGACCACATTGATCCATGTTCTTCTTCATGACTGACAAACTGACAAGCACCCTCAAAACATTGCATCCATCTGTCATTCAGATTAGCTCTAATTTAACACATTAATTTATATATCTATAAACTCCAGTCTTGTGTAATTTCAACTAATTTGCTCTATGTTGCAGTCCAGTTTACTAGGGTGTAGCGCTGAATCCCTACAAACGTCTTTCTAAAATGTGTTACATTTTCTACCTCTTACTCCTTTGGTGCTGTGTTTGATTTAAACACATTGCAACATACTACAGATTTAACATTCAATTTCCTTTAGAGCTCTTGCCTGAGTAGCGTCTGGTCCCATATGTTTTTTACTGTTTATTTTACCACTTTTTTCAAAACCTTTTCAACTGACGCTTGAATTTGAAACAGTTACTCTGACTCATTCCCTCTACAGAAAGGTGCAGGTGTGACATCAGGCCTTAAATATAATGTTATTTCTTTTTATACCTCTTTTCCACATTAAATATAAATGATAAATCAATCACTTATTGGAGCATTTTCAAGAGTCTATATTTGAGCCTCAGCATTTTAGTCAATGTTTTTCGGGGAAAAAGCATTCGATAATATAACTATGTATAGATATTTTTCCGAGTACTATCGGTGTGTTCAGAGCTGCAGCCTAAAGGTAGCCAAAGTCATCTCTTCACCTTTATTTTTTCTAAAATGAATTCCAAAAGCTTCCTGTGTTTTTTAGTTGCTTGTAACCCTAATAGAAGCTTGAAATTTGAAGACCTCAAGTCAGCCTCACCAACAGTAAACACTCAGGAGAGCCATAACAAGGTTCTTCAAAATGCTCAACCAAAATGATAGAAGTGCTATTTGAACAAAAAAAAAATCCCCTAAACCAGACCCCACAACATTTAAAAATTGAAATCAAAGCAAAAAGAGGTCAGGAGCGAGCTATTGAAGACAGAAAGTTGTTCAGATGCTATAGGACTTTCAAGCAGCTCAACCATACTTCACAAGATGTTTGATGATCTCAAGGGAGTCACAAAGAACAAACCACCAACTTAGCCTGACTTATCAGGACTAACATTATGCATGACTACTTTCTGAAAATATTTTTACTGAGTTTTAACTATAGTCATTTCTTCTAAAGAAATGTCACCTCCACGTAGACAAATCCATCTAGAAGATCTTCTAGTACTAGAAAATTTCTCGAATGAGCTGAACAATAGCTGCAGCACTTTTGAAATATGGCTGTATCATCTTTGCAGTCCTGAAAAGTGTATGGACATTCATGTTCTCAGCTCCTTATGGTGCTCTTTCAAGACATCCAACCCTTTGCAGAAGCATTTTGCTAGTAAGCTTGTTTTGCTACCCCTAACTTTACAGCATGTTCTTCTGTCTCTCAGCTATAATTCCCTGTTGTTTGTCCTTGTGTCTTGTGATTTTGAAGAGGCATCGGGTTTATGAACCTGGTGCAATGAATTTCTGATTTTTAGGGGAGCTCTCAATTGCAACCACATTTGGAGTAAATGATTCATTTCAGTGGCTTTGCTTTGCACATTGACGTTCTGAGCGTGACTGAGAAAAATTTAGTCCTCAGCTAGAAATGGAAAATAGTTGGCTGCCCCTCATGAATTTTAAACTACTTTTATTTCTAGCATCAGTAGCAGCCAGAGAAACCTTGGTTATAAAATGGAATAATTTCTATTAGGTTCAAGATAGAGAAGCGAGAAGCCTTCACTCCTCAGAAGCCTGTTTGACAAGGGCAACAGTTTGATGTTTCGGGCACCTGGAAAACCTTTCAGGCTTGAATCTCCTTCTGCAGGCAGCTTTCACATGAAAATACCTTCAACATGGGAAGTTAGAAGTGCAAAGGAAAAGCAAAATTAAAGAACTGTGAACTCATGCTGAATGACTAAGATGGGACTGAATTTGAATGCCTGTTCCAGATGAACATTATCTTTCTCCAAATGCAGTTAGATCAATTCCCGCTGAGCTGGTCACTTCATTTGGTAACATAGTAGAAGTAGATTATGTTCTATGAGGAGTTTGGAAACAGAAGCTTCTGTTTGGTTTCTATTTTGTTTGAGTTTTCTTTTTAACCCATCTGTGTTATTAACATTGTTTTCTTTGACTTTTTATTTTGGGTAAAGCAGAGTCCTTCCCAAATCTCTTGTCTGATGCATCTTAGCTGCAGTGTGAACAAATAGTTACTACAATGTTAGCTTTTCTAATCAGAAGCTGACATTATTAGCTAATAGTTATTGCTCTGCATTACTATCCAGATGTTGGAAATAATGGGCTGATAAAACTGCTATTAAACAAGTTCATAACTTCAGGCTTTTGCAGCACAAAGTCAGGAGCAGAAAAATAATTTAAGTAATGAAGGTAATCAAAACCTGTAAGCTCCAAGTGTGATACCCTTCCTCAACCTGATAGCTGTGTAGTCACACAGTATGTGTAGTCACAGTACATGCTCCAGTCCAAAGCCCAGAGGTCATACTTCAGGTAGACAAGAAGTATGAGACTGTCAATGTTGTTCTGAATCTGCGATGTTTCACTTCTTCACAGAAAATGCTTTGTCTTCCAGCACTAAGTCCTGAGGTTTTTGCTCTGCTAGAATGTTAATAGAATGGAGTCAACGTCTTCTGCAGCTTTCCATGGAGAGGGAAGTACATGGTTACTGAGTGGGATCTAAGAAGTTGTGGTTGTGCATATTTAGTGACAGGCTGGAGAAAATTCTGTCCTCATTTGCTTTGTGAAGGTAAAAACTTTTCCCTCTGCTGACACAAGAAGAAAATAAAAGCTCATTTTAGTCTAAACTCCACATTTTTCTGTCCAAAAAATGCTTTGCTTAGCTTGAGAATGCATTTTGTGGGGCTTGTAGATCTTGAATGGAATCAAAGAACAAAACTTTGATACCCTGTGAGGTACCATTCTTCAATCTTCTATGTTGAAGATACATAGTACCCTAAGGTAACATAATGGAATAAGCCTAAATAATCACCAGATAACTTTTCAGTGCATGTCCATTTCTCCTTGAAGAAAGATTAGAAAGCAAATAGGTTTCAGATAATAGAATATTTAATAAACATGTTGAAGGTGCTTTGATGCAGTAGCAATGAGGAACAGAGGGTATCTATTGGCATTCAAAAATAGAACAGACTACACAATAAAGCAGCATCCTTTTGGAGCAGAAAAGGTACATTATCAAGGATATACTGATGTTTAAATCTCCAAGAAAGTCGAAAGGGGCTTTTCTATCTGTTCACAGGCAGTAGTGCTTCCTGAGCTTGATTTTAGTCTCTAAGTTTCAACATCATAACTGTCCAGAGTAAATTCCAGTGAGCATAGGCACAGACTCCTGTTCAATTTACTGAATTTAGTCCTAACTGTTAAGGGAGCCAAAAAAAAAGGTGAAAGTTATCTCAACTGTTCTAACTCTTATTACTGGATTTCTTTGTTTCATTTGTACTTTTTTACAGTTTAATTTGGATAAAATACATCTATTTTTACATGCATAATAGATATCTATATAACGTAGAGAATATACAGGGCATGCTCTTTTTTGTTATTTGTCTAATCTTAATTATATCATCTAGGAGAAGAAGGAGAGAAAACAGAAGAGTAATTTAAATTAATTGTATTTAACTTTCGAAATCTCAGAAAAGGTTTTCATTTTATGTGATTTTATAAAAATAGACTATTATTATGAGAAAGCACCAATGCTCCTTTAAAGCCTTTTTGTTTGAAAATATGTCTAGAATTATATTTATGTCTTTGAACAAACTATTTCTATTATCATTAAAAATTTCCCTTGGAGAATGAAAATAAATTTTGTATAAACATTTATTAAGTCTTTACAGACACATTTACTGTAGCCTTCAAGTGTTCTCAGAATTTTGACTAAAAAAATAATTATGATGTCAAATTTGATCTGACAATGTCTATTTTTTTTCTTTAAACAAGCAGATAGAATAAATGGAAATGCCACATTGATAACTGAAACTTCCACTAAGAAACCTTTACTTTGAAATAATGTTTCTCATTCTTGTTGACTAGCATACACAATGACTTACAGGTGATGGCTTTTATTCATCAGTGACTATCAATATGTCAGTGTTGTAGGACATTTTCTGTGAAAGTGTCATCATTGACTCACTTCCTCATCAGAGGTGTTTTCACGCAAATATAATGGACAAGGGAAACATTAAAGTAGCTATTGTAGTACTGGTAGATGAATTGCCTAAATCAAAAAGAATAATCTAAAAAAAAAAAAAACCCCTAAAAAAATCTCAATGAGCTCTTACTTACCGATGGAAATACCTAGATCCACTATTTAAAAACAAAATATATTTCCTTCCATAGTTGTTAACATCCAAGCAGTTATTTATTACCATGACTAGTACTTTTTCATAGATAAAAAACCTCCACCAAGAATGGTGTTGACACCATTCTGCTTGTTGATTGCTCTGAACCATACAGAGGAGCAGGGATTTGAGCTCTCTTCCTTAGGAAAGTACAACACAGGAAAACTCCAGGAAACCCATAAACTCTGTTGGCTTTTGTGCAAGACCAAATTGATCTGATGTATTCAAGGAATATTCACAGCCTCAGACAAGAGACACTGAGGAGTGCTCAGTCTGAGTTTCATTCACCTCTGTGGCTCTAGCACAATGGATATGAATGATAGGTCTCTGCAGCCCAATACAAAGGACATCAAGGATGAGATTGCAGTATTCATGCACACGTTGAGTTATGCCATACCTTTATGGGACTAAGCATGAGACAAATATGTTTTGATAATGGGAACCCATAGAAGACTGTTTCCTTTTAGTTCCTGAGGGAACAACTGGGATCCAGTTATTTATGTGACTTACTCAACCTCAAATGAGCAGATCAGTAACAGAGCCAGCAGCATCTTTTTTTTTTTTCTCATATATCAAAATTTGCTAAAACTTTGAAGCAAAAGCAAAGAATCATGATGCTAGTTCGAAACCGACTATACATTTTCTGTCCCTCGCAGTGATGCTGGCTTTCTACTGTCCGCTTTAGAAAAGGACAGAAATGTGTTATTTGGATCAATTAACTGCATTTCTTTCTAAGACATGTTATTCTAGAAAATCTATATGTGTCTTTTAAGAAAAGTACAATCCTGTTTTACTTTCAACAAAATACATCAATATTATTAGACTAAGTGAATTATGAAAATACTAGTTAGGAGAGTATATTAAAACCTTCACATTCTTTCAATAATTAATTATGTCTCTAGGCATCCCATAGATTAAAATAAAAATCAGAGTAGAAATAGATTTCTTCATTCAACATTTGCATTTTCTGGTCACATAACATTTTTAACAACTAGGTTTTTGTTGCATATTTTTTGTCACATTAATATCTTTCATTTTGGATTTCCATATTGTCTGGGTTACAGTTTCTGATTTCTGTACTACAAAGCAAATTTCTTCTATGATTTTTTTTCCATGATTTTTTTTTTCCTTTGCCTTGTTAGTGTTATCAGTTCCAGTAATGGAATCACTTGTGCTCAAGTGTAAAAAAAACCTGGTTATCTGATGAAATTATATTCACCTCTATTCTATACTAATTATCCTTATTAATTCTCCTTATTTTGTTTTACTCAGTGCAGATGAGGAGTGTTCTCAGGTAAGCAGCTTTTCCAAGGGAAAGACTGTGACTGGACTTACATGCTCACAAAATTCAAGGCAACAGATATAGACTTCATCTTTCCCACTTCCTTTCTCTCCTTCAGATCATCCTGTAGGCAAATTTCTAGGGAAAAAAAAAAATCACTGTAAAGGCTTTTATCAATTGAGAAATGTACTGGTATAATCACACCATGGCAAATCATAATACAAATATGAATCCCCATATATTTATTCTGGGATAATATTTTTTTGTGCTTGTTTGGTTTATGTTGCTGTGAAGATGAAGGAAAAAAAAATATACTCCATATGTCTTCTTGTACATGCAATGATATAATAACAAAAAGGTTATCATTCTAGTAAGTATCCCACATATTGGAGACCTGTAGCACTGTGTCTCTTGAGATGATGAAGTTTAGTGGCCTAACCACCATGAGTTCAGTGTTGTGCATTAAACTTTCTATTTTTTCAGCTTATTTTTCAAATAAGAAGGATGGGCTGAAATTTCCAAAAGCGCTCAACAGCCTTTGTCTTATTTCCAAAAGTGAACTTAGTTCTGTTGGAACAAATATCATTGAAAGTATTCAAGACTGTCTCTGTGTTACTTGAGAATTCTAGAAAGGTCAGAGAGTACTGAACTGCTGTTGAGATTATACTAAGCGTTACAACAATGAAAATATCATTCCTATGAAAAAGTATCTTTGAACTTGTATGCTTCCTTCTTTAGTACAAATTATTCAATGTTTTCCTCTCTATAACGCAGTCATAGTGCAGAAACAAAAGAAGAACTGAAGAGGTGAAATAAGTTATAGTTATTTTAGACATGTTTGTGTATAGGGAAGGAAGGTGTGCGCAGAAAGCATGAAAACTTCACACTGGAAAAGTGGAGGAAAATCCAGGTGCTATACTAACAAATACACTGTTGATAGAAAAAGGATTTTCCTTTTTTATTTCTGCAGAACCTAAGCAATGTTATTGCGAAAGAGAAATTTGGTTAAAGACACAATAGATTTAAAAATTATTAATTTTAGAAGTTGAAAAGTAGCCTTGAGCATCAATATAGTGTTTATTTGGTGGGAAACTGGATACCTGGGGCAAGTCACAGAACAATTACATTATTAGGAAGCACTTTTGAAAAGAAGATCATTAAAAATTATTTCTTTTGGTAAAGTTTGTATATATTTTCTCAGTGGTAAAATCAGTTGTGCTAGCATTTTGTCTTAAATGAAGAGAAAAAAAATTCAAATTGTAAAATTGCAGTTGAAGCCTAAATAAGTCTCAATAAAGAGTGATTAATAAGTTGCCTACTGTAGTGATGTATTTACTGTAAGGTTTACATTTGATAAATTGAATTATTCAGAAGATACTCAAAGCAGCACTGAAAACCAACACTATCTTTACTGACATAGGTGTCAAGAAATATAGTCCAGTTATTTTCATGTTTCAATGTACCCATGTAAAGTGGACATTATAGAGGTTTTTAGGTCATATGGATCAGATTTTCATGCCTATACTGAAGAAGGATGATTGTATTTCTCATAAGACATAGATATGTTCAAATTCTAACTGAAGTGCACTTCATATACCTGATTCTTTCCTCTTAGGAAATGAAATAGTGATATATTCCAGTGGATATATTATGAGGTAACATGTCTACACAGATGCTGAAAGAACTCATTGTGTATTTCATTATAACAAGAACTGGGTTATCATTCATCTCTTGTTGCAAAGCACACACTATCTCATCTTAAGAGGGAGGAATGTTCAAGAGATCTGCTAATAACACGTGGGGATTTTTTTTTTTGCCTATCTTCACTTTACAGCGATTTGGTGTGAAGGAGATAGCTTTCTTTCAATGGCTAAAATGCCTGGTACATGACAGGTTCTGGTGCTTGATTTTTAAATCTGCTCTTACAATAAACTTGTAGAGGACATGCAGTGAGACAGCTTCTCAGTTCCAGGTTCTTTGCTTAGCAAACAAACAGCTCTGCACACTTCTGCTATTTAAACAAGACAGCTTCATTTCAAATTCATGTACAATCCCCATTAAAGTCAAGGAGAGTAGGGCATGTCAGAAAAAAGGATTTTTCTTTTACTTTCCTTTGGCCTTCTAATCAACACAGGAGAATGAACGGCATCTTTTTTGGGGTGGAAATTCAGTGTCTCAAAGCATTTCAAAGGGAATAGTGAATAATGAATAGACAGGAATGAAAACATGAGATATATGAGAAAGTAAAGAATGATAACAGGAAGAAACTGTTACAGTGTTATTGAGGAGTGGAGAACAAAGTGTGCTACCAACATCCTCCCATGAGCTGTGCGTGTCCTGGTCATACCATATCAGCATGAATGCTGCTCTGTCCAGCCCTGTTTGGAGCATGGCAGACATTCTCCTCCTTCCTTCTCCTGCAAGGTCAAGATCTCTTTCCATTCTTCCATTCTTTCACCATATTTCAATCAAAGCCTTTGAAAAGGCTTTGAAAGCCTTCTAGGTGAAGCATGGAATAGAGCTATATGCTAGAAAAATCATGGTTGATGATTGTCCTATTAGTTCCATGTCTTCTCCAGGTAATCTAGTCAAGGATTTCACTAATCTTTCTAATGTTGATTTTCCTAATATCTAATCTGCATGTTGTTTTAATTTTAAATCCATTACTCCTTATCCCACAGGGCATGGATATGAAAAGTAGATTATTTTTGTCACCTTTGCAATAGACTTTCAGGTTATTGGTGATTTATCAGTGCCCTCTTTCTGATTTCTGTAAGCTAAGCAACCCCATTTCTCTCAGAGAACTGACATCCCTTGAACTTTCTCCATGTATATCTTGACACAATGACCCTAAAAGTTGACATGATATTCCAGGTGAATCTATACCAGACTGTGGAAGACTATTTAATGTAATTTTCTGGTTACAATCTGTCTAATTTTAAAATTTCTGTGGTTTTGTAATAGCTTGGCATTGTTGACTTGTGATGTTTGTCTCAGTTTTCAGGGTTGTCATGGCTTTGTGTGGAGCCATTTCTGGTAAGGCAGAAGTGGCTGTAAACATGGCTCCTGTAAGAAGTTCCTTGAAATTCTCCCCAGCTCTGAGCCAGACCCACTTCTGCGGCTTAGCCAATTAGATGCCTCACAATCTCTTTTTAAGAAAAAGCCAGAAGAGGAGGCTTCTTCCTGTTCTTGTTCTGTCTTTTTTTTTTTTTTTTTTCCTGGCTGGTGGTGGTGCAAGGAGTTGGAAGAGAGAGAAGCAACCATGCAGATCCCAAAGTCAGTCAGTGAAGAGAGGAGGAGGTGTGCTGGAGCAGAGACCCTTCTGCATCCTATGCAGAGGACTCATGAAGCAGATATTTGTTTGCAGTTTGTAAAAGACCCTGTGTCAGCGTCAGTGACTGTACCCAGAGGAGGTCGTGTCCCGTGGAAGGGAACCCATATTCACAGAAGCCATAGCTGCTGGGAAGTCCCACACCAAAGAAGTTCATTAAGGAATTTAATGTCCCAGGGGAGGGACCCCGTATCAGAGCAGGGAAGAATGCAAGGAGAAGAGGTGGAGACCACCTGTGAGAGACTGACCATATCCCCCATTCCCTGTCCCCCTGAGCCATTGAGGGGGAAGAGGTAGAGATATCAGGAACAGTGAGCTGGGCCTGGGAAGAAAGGAGGGATGGGAGAGGGAGATCTTAAGTGCTGTTTGTACTTTTCTCATCATCTTGCCTCTTTTTGCCTTTTGTTCTTTTCTATTTCTTTTAGGTAGTAGAATAAACTTTCCTACTTTCCTCTCTAAGTCGAGTACTGGAGTCTGTTTTGCCCGGAATCGTAATTGGCAGTGAGCCCTCCCTGCCCTTGTCTCAATCCACAGCAACCTTGCTTATCTTTTTTCCTCTCATCTTACTGGGGCCTCCGCCATCCTAACGAGGGTGGGGGTGGATGGGGGCACCGAGCAAGAGACTGTTGTGGAGCTTCATTGCTGGCTGGGCAAAACCACAAGAGCTTTTTTAAGGTGTTTCAATATTGGCAACTTTATTAAACACTTGAAAACAGACCTTGGCAGTTAAAATAATTATGGAATTATAATACAGGGAACTTTTGGAACAAATATATGCTTATTTCCCATTTGGTGTTGCATTCATTAAAATTTATTTTTTGAATATTTTGTTTCCATCAGAGACAATAGAATCATAGAATCATAGGATGATAGGGTTGGAAGGGACCTCCAGAGATCATCTAGTCCAACTTCCCTGCATAAACTCTAATATTTTGTAAATGTCTTCTGAAATTATCAAAGATTATTGCCATTCACAAAAACTTGCAATAAAATTGTGAGATTTGATAGCACCAGGATTCAGGAGATCACCAAAGAGAACAGATTGATAAAATCACCTTAGTGATTTTACAAAGCACTAAATTAGTGGAAAATGATCATCCGAAAATCAAGTTTGCAGTTCACAGGGCTTTTGGCTGTGGCCTTGTCTGTGTGGATGACTTTCTGCAACTTCTTCCCTTAGTCTGAAGTTCATAACTAGATGGTCACCTGCTGTGAATTTACAGTATCCCATGCCATTGACCCCAATCTTATATTGCAATACTAAAAACTGAAGGACATACCTGGCTATTGAAAAGTATTGATCATAATACATTTCCTTCATTATCTAGCAGAAACTTGACCAAAAAGGACCTCACAAATCACATACAGAGCACTTCATACAAATGTGGGCCAAAAAGAGTGTGTCTAAATTTTAGCAAACACTTTTTTTTTCAGATTTTGTACAAAGGAGCCATATGGTCAGTCTTTTATGGCAGGATTCAGGTTTTTTTACTCAACTAGCTCTTCTAATTGCAGAGGAATCTCAGTCCAGATAAGGTCTCCTGAGCAGAGGAGACTCCAAGTTTCTATCATGTAAATAAAAGAGAGGGAAAGGAAAGGTTTAAAAAGATAAAACAAGTTGCACCATAATAACTCTAACGCAAATAATTCAGAAGTACAGAAGTAGATGTCTGCATATTAATGGCAGAAAACAGACAAGAGCACCTGTACTAAGCTACATGACAGTCAGAACTCAATCTGATCTTTCTCATAGATGAAGAGCACCAGAAGTCACCTGGAATCAGGGCAGCCTCAGTCTGACTTCCAGACTGCTGACTTCAGACTTCTGACTTTCAGCTGTGGGGCTTCACTGCATGCCTCCACCACATGACTTCTGGTTCTGGCACAGCCTGACTCTCAGCCTGGTTTTGTTTTTTTTTTCTCTAGTTGAAAGGCCTTGAACTGTGTGTGTCCATGATTCCTTTGCCTTTGAGAAAGTCTCACCAGTTCTGCACTCTTGAATTAAAGCTAGTAAGACCCACCTGGTCTGGCTGTCAACCATTATAAATCAATGGCAGTTTTACAAAGTGTCCTAGCACCAGACAACTTGTCACTGTTATAAGTGATTTTTCCTGTAATAGTACCAGGTGAATAATATTCTGTGCTATACAATATATGCTGATTATGAACTTACTGTATTCTACCACCTTTTTTTTAATTAAAAAAAAAATCAGTCTTGCCTGTTAAGTTACAATCCCAATAGATAGAGATGAAATGGAGATGAAATGATTGCTCTTTTCTTAGTCTGTCCAGCTGCCACAGAGCTCAAATGATGAGTAGCTGTGAAATTGATATACCTTTCCTAGGGGGTACTATAGGCTTTTTTGATGATGAGGCATTGCTTTTGCTTGATGACAAGCATACTAACAAATCTATCTATACATTTGTTTTTAAATAGAGCATTTATGGAACATGAGAGAGATAATTTGAAAAAAAAAAGAGAAAGAAATCAAGGGGTAAAGGCTGAGTGTACTGGAAAGAAAAGCTATATGTAGCCTTAGGAAAAAAAAGAAAAAGAAGAATATAAAAAATTTTGGTCCCACTGACTAACTAACATTTTTCTTGCTTTGGAGGAGCAGTTTAACTCTAATTTTGAGACTTGAAGAAAGCAGCATCTGAATCTGAAATAAATGCTGATGATTTGAGGGGTGTGTGGGGAGCTCTTGGCTCAAAAGATGTTTTTCATCTTCTTTAATGGGTGTAGGTGCCCACACTGTAAATACCTCTGTTAAAATTATATGTCATGTGGGAAAATTAAATTCATAGATAAATGCATTTTGATTTTCAGACCCAGGCAAGTGGCAACACTGTGCTTTCTGATCCTCAAGTTTTTCTGCTGCATTGAGTCTCTGGTGGAATATGTGTTCATTATTGGTTCTGCAATGTAATTTACACTTACTAATTTGCTACAGATTGACCTTTTAAGACAACAGAAGATAAATAATGGGCTCAGTGAATCCCTGGAGCACCTTCATGAAGGGCTGGCAAAATAGCCCTAATGATTCACGCTTTTATAAGCCTTGGATTTGCATCACATTAAGGATGATCAGCACTAAGATATCTAACAATCAAACAGCTGAGAAGAGCACCCTTTGCCATGCACCCACATCATTGGCTTAGTGATAGTAACCATTTACACAGAGGGGTGAGTACTTCTGAAATTCATGGAAAGAGACAATAAGTAAAGAGGAATCGTTTGACTTCAGGAGTCTGCACAACTATATACAGCAGAACAAAACTGATCTACAATCCTAGTTACTGGCATGGCTCATTTCTGAAGTTGTACTTTCCTGAATGCTTTCCATGAGAACGGTACTTCCAATAGTGATCTAATATGACAGTGAATGTCCATTTAAATCATAATTTAAGGATTTAGTACCTGGGTTTAGGAAAGTAAATCTCTCTCTAATGAGAAAGGCCAAGTTGTGAAGACATCTGGATGAAGCCCAAAACACTACCAAAAAGAAAAAGAGTCATAGGGTGGTAAAAACCTCTTCAAACAGTATCAGTAATAACATATATATTCTTGTAATGAGGAAGGAGAATAAAATGATAATTCCCCCCAAATTTAACAGATTCATTAGTAGAATGCAGCAGATTTGAGAGCTTTTAGACTTATTAAGGAAACCTTCAAACTCTCTAGATAGATTTGGGAGTGTGTCTTTTGAACCACATTTTGACCATGAATACACTGCTCCTGCCACAGTCCCAACACTCCTTGCTGTGCTCTGGGCATGTATCACAAGCATGGATGGTGTAGGAGATACTCAACAATTATCCTCAAGCTATTGGGAAGTCTATAGGTTTTTTCTATATACTTGAGAAAAGCTCCTGGGTGAAACAATCTTTAGCTATTGCTTGCATTTGACTTCTATTGACATCACATTGTGCTCTCATTTCTCATAATGGGAGATACTATGGGATAGCAAAAATTAGCCAGTTGGAAATACATTTATATAGCAATGTACCACCAATCATTATACCACTGATAACAGTGGTAGCATGGAAATCACAAAGACATAAAATTCCTTGATTTTTAAAGATTCAGTTTTTTAAAATAAGATCAAGGCAGCCATTACACTCATGCAGCCCAAATGGCCACAAACACACCACTGACTGCCTCATGCAGAAGATTGACTTTGGCTGGGTCAAAAGCAATGGAAAGCTGAGGCTATGGAAAGAAGTTTGAAATAAAAGCTGTTTGAAATAAAAGGAAGCAAGTAAATAGCCAAGAGAGAGGATATTCAGTGAGGAGTTAATGTGGAAAGATTATATAACTGAAGGTTCTGAAGAAAGAAAGCTGGTGGAGTGGTGAAGAAAACAGGTAAAGAGTGTTATCTATATTTCCTTTTACTTTTTTTTTCCTTTGCCTTTCCCCCTTCCCTATTTTCAGTCTTCCCAGTGATATTTCCCCCTCCTCCTTACCCAGTGAAAGCTTGTGAGACCCATTTTAAGGCTAAGAAAATGAACCAAGCCCAAGAGAATGCATCAGTGACAGAGAAAATGTTATGAAGGAAAAAGCTATGATGGAAGTTATTATGAAAGGTCAGGGAAACAGACCAGAATAAATACCTGAGTGCCAAGAAACTCATGAAGGAAAAGAGAATTGGAGGTTATAATATGTTGGAGGAAAATGAATGAGATTAAAAGAGAAATGGAAGTGAAGATTTATGATGGATGGAGGGAATATCAATAAGGCACAGTGCGCACACATGGCGTGCAAGACTTCTCTTAGCTTCCACCTTGAAGACTAGATGTACTGCTAAGAATGTTAGTATGCAATATTAACAATATTAAGAAATTAACATTGATGTGACATTAATTACATACCTGGTCTCAAAATATTGCCTGTTTCTTTCACATTAATCATAGATTTTTTTTATGAATTCAACAAAAAACAATATCAGTAAAATTATTAGGATAGATATGAAATAATATTTTCACTTTGCTTGCAAAATGTTGTCTATAAGCAAAGAAAAACCTTGTAGAGAAATAGGCAACAATGATTCTCTTTGCCTGTGAGAACATCCAAAGTAAAGAAAAGTTCCATCTAAAAAGTGACTGAAAAAAAATCACAATCTTAAAAATATCAATTAAAAGATGAATCAAAGGAAAATGAAACCAAACTTAAAACAATAGAAGTGTTTGAATAATGTCAATACATGACATTTTGACACTTTAAATTGTAAATCAATTTCAAAATAAAAAGATACTGGTAAAGATAACAAAAAAACTTTTGAAAACACTGAAAGGACCCCGTCAGGCAACTCTACAATTTAATTTACCACTCAAACCGATCAGTGAACTACAGTGCTTATTGAACTACTTGGACTGATTCACAGTCCCTAGCTGATGTTTCGTTGGCTGGTTTTTCTAGTCATGTAATCCTTTCCGTTCAACTGCTCTCATGTCTGAACAGGAGAGCAGGTTGAAACCTCTCTTTCTGCTTTACTTTCAGACCCTTAGAAAATGTATTTTTCATTCAAAGAAAAATCCCTCTGAAGAATTTCAGCATTCAGTGGGTCTCAGCTTCCAGAGCTGGGAACCGTCTAATCTATGGCCTGTCGTGGACCTAATCTCCTCTGCTTCTCACTCTACCCATTCTGCCTGCCTAATGTACTTAGACAGAAGTTTGGGCACTTCTCTGCCACTCCAATATCTGACCCTTTTTCTTCATCTGTTGTTAATATACCTGCATTGAGAAGAGCCCTGGGGTGGGGGACACACAAGTGAAAAAAGAGTGTCCTTTTCATTCTACCTAAAGAAGTAGTTTATGACAGAAGAGCCTTTCCCACTAAAATAGTTTCTGTGCTCCAGAACTTTGAGGCAGCAGATCTTTGTAGGACAAGGCTTCCTTTAATGTTTGTGTAATATCTAGCACAAGAGAGTGTGAGTCTTTGCTGTTGCATTAAGATGTTGCTTTACTATTGCTAATTGCAAGAGAGAGTAAGAAACAGGTACAATAGTGCATCACAATTTGCTGAAGTAGATTTCCAAATTCCTTTTATGTTATCTATACTAACATCCACTATATTTATCACTAACCTTTTCCGCTAAGCTCTGCCATTATTAGTCTATCTACCTGGTATTTGTAATGGTGGTATAGACTCTGGTGCACCAAACACATTGTAACTTTCAGAGATCCCTCTAACCAATAGCTACACCTGAGCAGTAAAAGCTGACCAAGCACATGAAAGGTTTCTATAATTGCTATAATTATGTAGAAGCTTTAGAATGAAACATCATTCCTCCTTGCCCCCCTTTTACCTTTGAAAATTCATTGTAAAGGAAAATGAAAAGAAATTCTTCAATAGCGAGGTCATTCTCTTCAGACTTTGATGCTTTTGACTGGAAATTAAAGACATAGTGATTACAAAGTGAGTATAGTACCTAATTATAATGTTGGTTCTTGTGGTAATATATAATAATAACCTACCTCATTTATATAAATTCTATTGTGGTATAGGATTACAGGAGCTGCGGAAACACAGCCTAGTTATAATTCTTTAAAAGTTACTGCTGGAATAAAGCTACAGCTGATAAAACTGAAATGCTATCACAGCACTGAAATAAGCTTTATGAAGATGTGAGACAGAGGAAGGACCCTTTAAGAGCCTTTAATAACTATTGAGCATTTTGAGACTTTGAAGGTCAGAAAGAAAGATATTTGCAGAAGCAAAATGCAAGGAAGTCCTGCTCTGCAGGGGCATAGGCCCCAAGGACAACAGCTCCTTGCCTTTCAGCTTCAACAGGCAAACTGGGATGCAAGAGGCCATTAACTCATTGTAATATGTGGAACAAAAGTCCATTTTTCACTTTCTAATATTAAAATTATTGTCACAAAAGATGTTGGAGAATTGTAGGCTTGAAAACATGCTTTTTGTCCTATATTTTTGGCCTTCTCATAGTCATAGAGATGAAATTGCATTTCCAACATTGCAGGGAAGGAGAACAAATTGTTTTTTTAAAGACTCCTTTTTGGAGTTGCATTGTAGTAGATTGAGCTTCTCCAGCATAGGAGCTAAGGTCTGTTGGCTGTTCTAACCAGAAACACATCTCCACGCAGAGTTCTTTTTGTCAAGTGGGAAACCATCCAACACACGGCCCAAGACATGAACAACCTTCTATTCTGCTTACACAGCAAGAAACTAGGACAAGAGTTACAGAATTCCAGTATTTCAGCGTCTTTGGTGACCAAAAACGTGGCAAAGAGCCTTCAAGGATTTATAAATGCCTGAAAAAATGAATTGTCTAGGGAAACTAATGTATTTAAATGGCTCATCAGTTAGATTGCTTAAATTCTGTCTACATCTTCAGAAGAAATCTGCAAATACCACCTGTATGTCCAGATAACAAAACAATATTGAAAATCCATTCCTGTTGTGTTCATGCTATAGTTATGGATCAGTTAAACATAGTTAAATTATGTAGAAGACCAAATTTTCCTCTTAGATGTGTCAGTATCAATCTAAATTTCAGAGTTGTTCTCAGTTTACATGGATAGGAAGAAAAGAAGAATCTCATCAATATTGTGTCATACAAAAATAAAATAAAGCAAATAATGTATAAAGAGAAGATATCTATTAAGAAATACATATTAAGAAATATCTAATCAAAATAAATCCACAATGCTACAGGCTGGAGGATTCTGAAAAAATGTTTAAAAATATGGGAACCAACTTTATTGGTATTTAACAATAGTAATTGGTAAATATAACACCAGAATGAACAGTCTGCTTGGACAGGCATTTTTAATGATGCTCAACAGTTCTTGAGTTATGACATTAAGCAAAGAGTTAGTTAGCAGTTATGTTTTAAACATGCAGCATAAAAATGTAGACGGGATTGTACCATTTTCAGCAGTAGTGTCACAAACCCACACAAAACTGGAGGCATTTTGAATTTATCGACCCACAAAAGCTCTCTTTTTGTGTGTAGACTTTGCACATGTCTCTGCTGCTCTGTTCTAAGAATTGATCTGTTAAGCTGATTAGCCTGCCTCTTCAAGCCAGGCAGAGGAGTGCCAGTGGTTTCACTGCCTTAGAAATATCCTTTAACTGTAGAGAGGTGTAGTAGCAACATAGCAATGAGATGGTCGCAAGCAGAATGTAGTCAAGGGACAACTAATGATGCAGAGCACGTCAGTGGCCATAAGGCTATCTTTAAAAAAATTATTAGTTCCTCTGTTCTATTCTATTTGTTTATGTTTCTTACATTGTAGCTGTCAACTTAGCATCAAAGCCCTTGTGATTTCCATGACAGATAGCTTGTGCAACACCAAGACTTGCTTTTTATGCTATCTCTAATGCATTCTTGCACATTTTATCCTGTCTCCAAGATAGTATATTTGTCAGGTTTATCCTGCAATCATTCAGTAGGTAATTATTACCCTAGAACAATGAACATCTCATCCAACAACTCTCAGAAGTTTGCTGATGGTAGCATAGAATTTTGTTAGCCTCTATTATACTTACTTGAAGGTACCCACTGAGCCTTGGATCTGTGGTGCTTTTCTGATGCCTTATAACTATAATGGCATGTGAGAGAACAGAAATATTCCTTCTCTGGATATTTTTTTTAAGAAAATCTTTAATAGAATAGGTATTGATTACAGCTTTTTTGAGCTTTCAAAACTAACTATTTATTGCTCCATGAATTGAGTGATCTCAGCTGACCTGCTGAGTTAAAAGCTTTCATGTAGTCGATAGAGTACATCTAATGTCTCTGGTTTGGGTCCTCTGTCAATTCTATAATTGTCTTTCAGCTGAAAGATTTCATCCTATATTGTTAACCCAGTGTGTTCTGGTACCATTTCACTAGCCAGGATTGGTCTTTTCTCCTGAACCATAAGGGTACTTTGCTTACAGGATAAAAGAATGAGATTTTTGAGTTAATGATTAGTGAGCAACTTCAGCTATCTTTTTTTCTTTTTTTCTCCATTACCCACCTTTATGAACAGACCAACAAGCCTTATTAAAAATATTAAAATGTTCAGTCATCATTTTGTCTAATCTTTTTGTCTTATTGTCCTGTCTATGAGACAGGATATGAGACAGACCTGTCTTGTCTATGAGACAGACTTGATGATACTGTTTCATTTAAAGCAGTTTGTTTTAGAGAAATTTAGTTTGTGCACTGTGCTAGCTGTTTAGTTGTATTTTTTTCCACCATATTTTGAAGTCAAACACACCAGTTCTCTTATCACACACTTCTTCAGCTCTGCAGTCTTAGTATGTTCTAAGGACTATTACTGTCAGTGGTAAGTTTAAGTGTCTCAGCCTTCTCCTTTGTCCAGAAAAGGTTCAGAGATAATCTGATTGCAATCTGGAAGTACATTGATAAGGAGGAAGATGATTATACAGGAATCTTGAATTGATTAGAGAAAGGCATTGAGTGGTTGACATGAAAAGATTCAGGCTGAAAAATGAAGTGCACATTTTCCACAGTGACAATGATTAGCAAATGTGGGAATACATTACCAGTGGAATCGGTGTACTCTCTATGCGTCACATATTAAAATTGTGTTTTTCTAAGAACATAGTATATGTATTATATGTGGATGTAGATAAAAAATTACTGCAAATTCCATGTCTTGCATTGCTCAGGAGAGTAAATTGTGTACGTTAATGTCTTTAAAGGTTGAAGAACTTTCCTTCAGTTTTCATCATTTTAATCTGCTAGCGAGTTTCATTCTCAACCTTTGAGAAAAGAAATAAGTCAACCAAACCAGGCATCAAACACAATTGTAGTACAGAGTGAACTGCCTCTTTTGAATGTATTTTTCCATTCCAGAAAACAACGTTGTCAGTGTTCATTTCTCCATCACTGGAAGATTAAGATCTGCTCTTTTTTTACTTTTGGTGAATAAGAAAATTGTATTTTCTTCATCTATTCACTTAAATTTTCATTACTCAGTGTTAAGATTTGATTTTGTTGAATATTGTAACATTTACTATTTAACACTTCAGTTTATTTTTTTAAAAATATCTTAGCTGATGGCAGCAATATTTTAAAGTTATACAGGGCCTTCAAAAAACTTGCTACATTTACAATTACTATACTTAACCAATCATGTGAATATTGGAAATATTTAGTTTTTCATTAGTAGCTTGTAGCTGGGATGGATTATACATTCCTTCAGTACTTCAAATGTTCAGAGATATGACTGCTGTAAATCTTGTCTAGTACAGAGATATCATTATAGCTACATTAGTGATTTGTTTTGGAGCAATGATATATTGTTGAAATGAATTCCTTTAATGTCACCATTATGTATTGATTTTGTTTACTGAATGGCTGTGATGGATGCAAACTCGATTCCCTTCAAAGTGAAAGTCTTCTATCTTTTCTTCAGATATCACCTCAGGTGCTCCTACTCCAGCTGTGAAAGTCCAAACCAAAAATATTTTGGAGCTATTTGAGTGGCACACGCTTGAATATTTGCTTCAAGACACCGAAAAAAACCCTCAATATGACACTCTACCCCAAAATGCACAGAACACCAACTGATTTGCTATATGGACAAGTTTCTCTTGCATTAAATTACTATGTTGTAGGCTTGCTTCTGATTCCAGTGATGCCAGTGAGAGCATTAACCTCAGGATTTAAAAGCTACTTTCTGCACTTTCTGGCAGAAAACAACAAATGCCTAATTTTAAAGGACTTCTGAAAATTCATTCTTTAAATTCAGGAAGGAGATGAGCTGAAGACAGAAAGAGAACTACAAGGCAAGTTCTACTCTTTCAAGAAAACTTTGTTAAACCAATTTTAATTTAAAATCAGTTGAAGTTTCACAAAAAGAATCCTGCACTTTCAATAATCTGAAATTATCTTCTTTTCAGCATTCAAATTATGGAATGAATTTTCTTTGTCCTAAAAAACATAATCTGTCAAGATAGCAGCTTTCAATTTGATTGTTAATTATTCTTCTTTATATGTAAGACATTTGAACCATTTTAGAGCTTTATTCCTTTACAATTAAATGTGGTGATTAGAATCTTTTATACGCTGTTAGAATATTCTTTTAATGGGGTTGACTTTACATATCTATTCTTGCTTCCAAGTATTCAGTGAACTCTCTCACTCTGCATTGAACATCTCTAGGTATGTTCCTGTTGTTTTTCCATTCAAGTGTCTCAAATCCTTCACTGATGAACTGATGTAGATGCCTTCTTATCATTTCTCAGCAGATAGTGCACGTGTTGATTTTCTGCTAATTATTCCTTTCTAGCTTTTTCATTTGGGGTTCTTTTTTTTTTCAATTTCTGAGCTTTCTTGTATGCTCTATTGACTCAACTGTATTTCATATTTTTATTCAGGTAGCTCTATTTTTTAATTTTAATTCTATTTTTTTCTTTAAGAATGCTTTGACTTTTTTCCTTTCTGGTAATCTATTGTTTCATTTTGTCACCTTCTGTTTCTGAAAGATAGTTTCTTATAGTAAGCACAAAAATTATGTGATACACTTGAGGTAATGACAACTGGTTCATATTTAGAGTGAAATATGTTGGTTTTCTACCTTCTCAGTAATATATGCAATTAATCTGTTGCCTACAGGGAGATCAATCTTCCTGCAAGTCTAAGCAAACTATTTGCACTGCTACTGACATGACCTCCATCAGTTTAACATCTAATTATACTATTCTTGATTCCTCTCTCTTCAGATAATAGATGGAACTTGTTCTAGGTAGACATTGTTCTTTCTTAGGACTAGCAACCTCAACCTCCAAACCCAGTATCCAAGTGCCTGTCAATGTAGGCTCCAAACCCAGCTATCAGTTTCCCATTTTTCCTCTATGCTCCTTTGGTAAGAGTTATGGTCACTTCAGAAGGCTTGATGTGCAAATAGGATTCAGAGGACAAAGCTTTCCTCCTTTTAAGCCAAAGCCTCACTGTACCATATCTGCAAGTTCATTATCATTTGGAGTAATTCTGTTTGGATTTTTGTGTACATGTGATTATAAACCAAGGATATATCTTAGACAAAATATTTCTTTTAACAACAGAGAATCTGAAAAGCACTGATTGTACCACACCTAACTTTGATTACAGGATTCTGTAGCAAATCTCTCTAATTATTTGAACTCATGAATCATCACTAAAGGGAAATATTCACTTCCTACTGTTCCATTTTTTTTTAACTATTTGCCGGTTTCAGATGCACTTTATGAAGTATTGTTTTCGCCATAAATATATTTGGGTTTTTTTTCTCTCTGTGTCTTGCAAATGCAACAGAACAAAAATTTATTTTTTTTTAAAAACACCCGCAGTGTATGCAATATTTCTTACTTTCTTCTCCTTTAATGCAAATATTTGAATAATCACTGTGCAACAGGTGCAAGCTCAAAGTTTTATATTTTCTCAGTTTTACTTGATATCCTTTAAACTGAAGGTGATAATGACCACTGCAAACTCTGGTCTCTGGGTCGTGTGAAACATCAGGACCATAATTTAAATAATAGTAAATTGTCAGAGCAGAGATAATAGGCAGAAATTTGGAAGTGAAATCGGCAACACAATGATTTTCTTTAATAATTTCTTATGTATTAAATTTTCTGTCCCAAACTTTCAAGTCAAGCTATTTCAGATCTTGTGGTTTCTGAGCATGTTGCAGATTACATTACTTAACTAACTACAGAGGAGCTATTTTCTCTTCATAACTAATCATAGTTATGTGGATATTGGCCTGCTGAGCAAGTATTTTCAACATTATGTTGAAATAGCTGGCATTGTGTTGAATGACTCAAGATTTTCAAGGTGTCTTGACTAGGCAACTTATTACAATTCAAAACAATTTCAAGAAAGGGAGAGTGGCTAAGCTTTTCAAGAATAATTTGGTGTACTGCTTTGTTCTAGAGTCTGTCCTGAGGATTTTTTAAAAGTCACTGATTTTCTGAAATTTTGATAAGACATCACCTGGAAGCATTCTCCCCGAAAACATTTCAAAGATTGGCATTCAAAACTTCAGAGAACTTTAAGGTCATCTTCAAAAATATATTATGACATTTTCTCAAATTAGTACTTGCTTGCTATGCTCTGGGAAAGACAGCTTTCTCAACTCTTTTTAGTCTTCAGTCTTTTGCTAGCTTGTAGGAGTGCAAACAGGGATTCACTAAAATGTTTCTGTCACTTTCTGATCAAACATAACGAAGAGATCAGTGCTCAAAGGGAGACATCCATGGTATTAATATTTCACTCTCTTTCAGTCAGAAAAGCAATGAAATCTGCCTTTCCAAAGAGGCAATTTAGCAAATGGCAATCATCATTGCACCATACAAACAATCGAGAAGGATTAAAGAAAAACATTACTAATTGGATCAATATAATCCAATTTCTCTCTCCTTAATTAGAAAGTGAACTAGATACAAGTTCTTCATGTCTTCCATGTAATCTTATCTTTTACATTCAATCTTATACAATTTTAATCAACACTATTTGACATTCCTATGGAATCTCTCAGTACAGATTCTACATCCTAGATATAGTTTTTCATGTAAATTAGAAAAAAAAAAGTATTTTAAAATATGTCTAATATATTTGATGAAAATAAATATTATATGTTGTAAATTATTTCTATCCTTCAGTTAAAACATGTTTTTAGTTAATATGTACTAGTGAACATACGTGGTTCTGCGATTCTGCTCCAAATATTTACCAGACGCAAAATATTAAAACATGAGTAACACTGAGGCTATGGTGTCAAAACAAAGCTCTATTCAGAGTTACGAAATTTAATGTTAATGATGAAAGCAATGGAAGAATTTAAAGAGATTTTATAGTTTATTTTTAGGTCATAAACAAATGATGTGGACAGAGAAACTTGTAGCTTTCTATTATTGTTTTTTTGTTTTTAAACTTCCTTCAAGTGTCTGTGTGACCCACTGTAGTGTTTCTTATCTTCTGTCTAATTTTTCTTGGAGAGTCATGTCTATTTAAACTTCAAATTTGTTGAAGTAGGAAGTTTACAACTTGGAACTGCAAGTCTAGTAAGAAGCAATGAAGTTTTGGCTTGCATTTTGCAAACAATTCCTCTTTCGGAGGAATGTAAATCAGCAAGTTATAGGTACAGTAATTTATCTTCATGGATTTATCATTATAGTTAGACTATTTCACATTCTGTTTTGAAGATGAGGACATATATGTTTTCCACTATGACTTGGGACTTAGTACCAGCTGAGTGGCTAGGAAACTTTTCTTTCTATCTATGAAGAATATCTTTTCTCTTTCTTTCCTCTCTTTCCTTCTCCTCTCTTTTGAACCTTGTACTTGACTGCTTCATTTATTTTTTTCAGGGGAATGTAGCTGTTGCTTGTACCTTCTTTTTTCTGCTTTCTGCACTTTCCTTTCAAACCATTGGTCCACTGGAAAGAAGTTTTCTGAAGATCAAAAATTGTCCTGATACTTCTTCCTGAAAGCAAGACAGGGCTCTCTTTTGCCATCTTTCAGCTAAGACATCACTGCTTCCTGACTGCATCTCTGTTGATTCTCAATCATTTTTTTTGCACGTTGTAAACAATAAGGTATTTGCATTAACAGCAGCTTTATCACACATCATCTTGCTTCCTTTGTTCTTCTCACATGGCTCTGGAGTACAGCATTACAATAACTGTTCTTTTTTAACACTTTCTTTATGTTCACATAGCTTTCTTCCTTCCTACATTTCCTTTCATTACAGTGGTCCTTAATCATGAAGCAGTTTTTCTCATTTCTAGGTATTTGAGACACCTATTTTGTGCTTTAAAGAAAAGCTAGGTATCTTTTTAACGAGAGGACATGACTGCAAAGCATGGCAACACAACATGCTCAGGTCTGGTTTTTTATTATGTTAATGAGTTTCCAAAATCCTTTGAAACTTAGTAGAACTCCGTTAACTTATCTTTTACATTGAAAGTTTTTATATTCATACAGTAAGTACTACAAACAAAGCCATTTATCATTTTCTTTTTCTTAAAGTAACATATTTTGTATTGTATGAGCAACTGTAGAGCTACCATTGTCCTCAAGTCAAAAGGGAATGCTTTACAGGCTTGTGTACTGAAAGAAGAGCACAATAAAAACACTGCTGAGATTAAATGAGAAGGAAAGGCACTCAGCTATTAAACTGCTACAATAAATCTTACAACAAAAATAATTAAATGCTGAAATTTAGAATGTGGGATTTTTAGGTAGAACTTAATTAATGCACTGCATTAAACAATAATTTTCAGGACTATTTCCTAAACAAGGAGGTATTTTAATAAATAAAGCCAACATCCATTCTCTTAATATTTCATATCAGGGGTTATTACAGATATTTCAGATGCTAAAACTGTAATGGTTGACTATTCTTTTTCTCCAACTTTCTTCTCTATATATAACCTGCTGCCAAGAAGACAGAATTTCTGTGTCAAGTGATTTGATTTAATGGGCAGATAATCATCTGTTGATCCTTCCTAATCTAAACAGAGTGTTTTGAATAAAAGATAGAATATGAGAGGTAGGTGGTAAAGAACATGAAGTACATGAAGTTTTTACAAAATGGCAAAAATGAAAAATTTAAATCAGTAACTGTAGGATAGGTTTTTGAAAGGACATTTAAAGTCAGAGTTTTGAAAAATTAACTCTCATTTTGTTGCCAAATGTTCTCTATAAACAAACCCTATTTGTTTTATCCTTTATTTGCAGTGATTTTTTATTGTTATTTTAACAACTTGTTGCTCTTCAAAACAATTATATAGTTAACCATAAAAAAATAAACAATCTTGTCATTTAGTGGCTGGCCAATTAACAGTTCTTTTGGTGATACTTCCTTCAGTTAATAGACTGTTATCACAAAGCTTTTATATTATTTGAAATATTTTAGCATCCAGCTCCTCCAGAAATGAGCAGACTAAAAAACTTGACCAACATTTCTGCTTAAAGTTGAAATATTGAGGTTACCTCAGTTATGATAGGATTCGGGAGAAAATTTCCTGAAACTTTTAGATGGGTGATCTTTTTCCAAATAGACATAGTCTGTTATATACCAAAGTCATAAACTTTGTGAAAGAGAAACTTTCTTCATGTTGTATTTTTCAAGAATAGGACTATATAAATGGTTAGAACAGCCTTAAGGAATGAGGTGTAATTTTTTCCTCCAGGCTTTATCTTATTTAATGTAACATTTGATTTTAAATTGTAAGACAGAAGTGGGTGGTGTTAGAAAGCATTCATGATCCAGATGGATGCCTACTGGAATCACTCTAGTCAATAATAAACTTAGTAAAAAAGATTTTCTATCAAGTTGCAAACCCATCTGTTTCCAATCAAGCATAGAGAGGGGACAAGCAGCCTCGTGGCACATACATTTTCTGATTCAAGCCATCAGCTGAAGATACAAAACTATCTGATCCCTCTGAAGATTAAATAGGGCACACTTAAATTGTATAAAGGGTTTATTTCTGGAAATGATGTAAGTCAGGGAAAAATGCAAGAGTTTGACTGCAATATCAGGATATTTGGGTAAATTTGTGCCAGTGGAGGAAACAAATGCTCCTGTTTGAAGGACTCTGTGGAAGAAGTAAGACGTGAAAGAAATCTTTCAGTAGCATGGGTGATATATCCTATTTGCCTCATATATTCAGTGTGATATTATACAAGAGTAACTTAAGAATCATAGAATCAAAGAATAGTTTGGGTTGGAAGGGACATTTAAAGGTCACCTAGTCCAAGCCCCATGTAATGCACAGGGATATCTTAAAACAGATCAGGTCTCTCTGACCTTGAATATTTACAGAGATCAGGCATCTGCAACTTCTCTGGGCAATCTATTTCACTGTTTCACCACCCTCATTGTAAATTTTTTCTTCCTTACGCCTCTTCTGAATCTACCTTTTTAAAATTTGAACCATTACCCTTTGACCTATTGCTACAAACTCCATTAAATGTTGGCCCCCATCTTTCTTATAAAGCTCTCTTTATGTATTATGCCTTGTGCAGGCATAATTTCTATGTGAGCTCTAAATTCTAAATGGAGTGCAGGTTCATCAGGGGTACTAAGTGAACTGTGTACATCAGTAGTACAAAGTCTGTTTGGGACAGTAATGTTTATAGTTCTCAGACGAATATGATTTTATTTGTCCTTAATCTCTCCTTAATGCTTAGTATTGATATCATTGAAATCTTGCATCAACTATAATTTCAATGGCATTTATGAAATATGGGTGTCAAATGCTGGCCATCTTTCCATGTGTAAATAAAGAAGCAGACAATTTTTTACTTAAGGAGTAACTTTGTAATTTAATTTATACTTTAGTTAAGGATTTGTAATTATATAGTCCATCTGAACTTTTTATTAACAATTTTATCATTTCCCTAGGGTTTTGTCTGTTTGTTTCTTGTTCCTTTTTGTAATAAAATGAGATCCCAAAAAATCAGCTTATTATTGACACAGCTTAGTATTGATACAGTAAAAAAGATATGTTGCACTTTTTCTGCAGCAGGTGTTACATATTTTCTTAAAGATATCATGTTCTGGGTGAATTTTATGCACAGTATTTTGATAAATAATCTAATATTTTATTCACTATTTCTATGAGCACATTTTTTTCTGGAAGGGCAGATGTGTGGTTCGATGCTTTGTGTGGCAATTAATGTCATGGTAATGCATAGCTTTTGTTCTTGTGTTTGAAAATGTCTTCCCCTTTCCTCAGTTCCACAGAATACCCGAGGACATTGCCACAATATGCCTGCAGATTTGCTGTCATCCCTAGGAGATACATATACAGAAAAATAAATACTTCTTTTAGTTTCTCCATTTAGGATTCATCAGGCCTCTATTGATCTTTGTTATTTCCCTCAAAGGATTTTCTGAAGAGGCATATTAACTGTATAATAAATATTAAAGGCACTTTAACTTCTGGCAATGAAAGCTTTCCTATTTTAGTGTCTCTTTGATATGCAGAAAGTGTACCCAACCACTGAAGTAACTCAACTTAGGCACCCAGACTCCCTCCTTGAATGGATCCTGCCTTGGTGGATCTCAGCTGCTGTGAGAACACAGACAGGAATTGGTGGAATTACAAAGAGATCAGGAAGGTTAATGACTTCAGGTACCTTTTTTATTTCCATTCTAATATGAAGCTTATCTAATATGAATGCAAACAAATGCTTCCTCACACTCTGGGTGTAGGTTGCTCCTGGGACAGAGCAGAAGAAATAAATTGTATTCTAGTCATATGATCCTTAACAGGGTCCCATTGCACTAGATGCCCACAGAGTGAGAAGATACACTTTTCCCCAGAGAGTCAATAAACTTAAGTTCTGCATTTCATCACAGATGGTCTTAAAAAACTCAGGATTCTCTCAGATCTGCAAGGAAACCCCTGTTATTTCTTGACTAAGACTTTTATTCAGATATTTTTTTTTCCTTTGCAGCAGAGGAAGCAATGTAATATTGTTATACATGTGTGTCAGAGGAGAATACTTTCAGTTCAGACTCAAAACATTACAAGTTACTTAATGGTCAATGGTTATCTAATGGTCAACTTGTGTAGGCATGAGTATCCTCAAATCTTTCTGGCTGACATTTCCAGGGTAAGGCAAACCATATGGCTGCATTGCATATTGGCATACAGCCTTCTCACTACTGAAAAAGCAGAAGGTAAAATAAGCTAGTCTCAAATAGTTAGAAAATAATTCTTTTCTTGCAAAAATCGGGTCCTGGACATTGCAAATGTGCCAGACACAGATCCTTGACTACATTCTGCACCTAATCAAAACAGTTGCAGTAAAGTAGGTCCTAAGCACAATAGACAGGGCAACCATCTTGACTCTGCAAGACACATTTGTATATTCATTGGATATATGTCACATAGTTGAGAGAAACAAACTAAAGAATTGGGACTCTGAATTGATTTCCCTCACATTTTTTGGTGATATGATGGAGGGGAAGAGAAAGACTTTATTAGTTGTTATTAATATAATGTGCTTGGTGTAATTGTCATAAAACCCAGCTAATAGTAGTACATATAATGTAAGTAAATAAGTACTATATAATATGGGAGAATTTACAGCATAGAGTGGATTTTCCTTCAAATCAAGACAAATACGACATAACAGCCATCTTAATTACATTTTGAAGTATAGGATAAATCTCTACTTGTTGGGAACATCTCTCAGCAGTGATTCTCTTTGAAGTACACCAAAATTGCTTTTTGAAGAAGTTTGCTTGGATTCCTCAGAGGAGTAATGTTTTGATAAAGAGTGCTGTTCATCAAGGATGAATTCATCAAGTCACATCTAGTGTATCAACTCAGAGAACAAGGACTCTTCTGTTTGACTTGGCTTGACTTTTCTTTTTTGCTTCTCCAGCTCTCAGCCTTTTAGAGATTGTCTTTTTATTAATATTAAAGTCTGTGGAATGAAACTTAGTTTGAAAAAAAAATCTGCCTCTTATAATACAAGCTAACTGGGAATATGTTTCTGAATTACCTATGTACAGAATCAGAACAGAATATTTCATTGATTTTATACAGTGCAAACACTTAAAAATTTGGTTTTTTTTTTCTGTGAAGATGATAGGATGGGTCTGAACTACAGATTTGGTGGTCATTTCAATTATTCATACTAGCTGAGTCTTGTAGTTGATTGTTCATTGTGCTTGAGGGATAAATTATATTGCAGGTAGTTATACGGAAGAAAGCAATGCAACATTTTTTTATTACTTACTTTCTGCACACCGCAGGTTGTGTAATTACTTTAAGTAGCATGTATTATGCAGGTACCCATTGTCTGCTGCAGGAGAAAAATCAGAATTTTCTGGTTGCAACTCAAAGTCCATATGGTGGCACAGGTGAATGGCTCATTGTAGTGGTTTTGCCTGGTCCAGTTTTTTTGGTAGCCAGGGGGAGCTACATAGGTGGTTTCTTTAAGCAAAGAACTGCCGGAAGCTTCTCCCGTAGCTGATAGGGCTAGGGCCAGTCAGTTCAAAGATGGACCCACTGCTGACCAAGGCCTGGCCAATTAGTGATTGAGATAACACCTCTGTAAATAACTTATTTAAGGAGAAAAAGTTGTTGTGCAGTTACTAAAAGACAGCAGCAGAAGGGAGTGAGAATGTGAAAACATGTCTGCAGACACCAAGGAGAAGGAGGGGAAGGAGGTGCTTAGGCCCTGGAAGAAAGACTCCTCTGTAACCTGTGGTGCAGCCTATGGTGATGCAGCTGTGCCCCTGCAGTCCATGGAGGCCCCTGTAAAGTCCGTCTGTAATGAACTGACTGTAACTCCTGTTCACTGTGCCGCTGCAGGGGAAGAAAGGAGAGTCCTTGGAAGAGGGAGAGGAGTTGGGAGGTGTTTTGAGATTCAATTTTATTTCTCATCTCCCTGTTCTTATTGTTCCTTTAATAAATCAAACCTTTTTCTCCCTAAGTTGAGTCTGTTTTACCCATGACGTTAATTGCTGAGCAGTCTCTCCGTCCTTATCTCAACCCACAAACTGCTCATTACATTTCTCTCTCTTTCCTATCCACTTTGGGAGAGCAAGTGATAATTATGACTTGGTGGACGCCTGGCTAAATCATCACACTCATACCTTTTAGGAGTAGAAAGTTTGGTCTTTTATTCTAGTGTTCTCCCTTGTATTTGCTTTAGTCCTTCCTTTAAAACTCCAGTCTTTCAGATTCCCAGATTTCAATAAACTCTTGAGGAAAAAACACCCTTTCTCTTAGGTCCTAGGTAGGAGTTCCAGTCAAAACCAGCACAGATGTTACAAAAGAGAAATCAGTAGTTTTCTTCTGTGACACAGTTGTCAATAGCCTCATCATTAACAAAGCATCATTTTTCCCGATGCTTGGTGGGAATGATCATGTGCATACACTACCCATTATCCCAGATTAGCTCATGACATACTAGCCCATACTAAATTCAGGAAGGCAAACATTTGTCTCCTTATCAAGCATCAGTCACCGTACTTCATCCACTGGTGTAGCCAATGGAAAAAGGCAGTGCAGATTTTTACCTCATTTTCAAACGAGAACTATGGAAAACATAGAATCCTAGAATGGTAGGGTTGGAAGGGACCTTTAGAAATCACCTAGTCCTACGCCCCTACAGAAGCAGATTCACCTAGATCAGGTCGCATAGGAACATGTCCAGGCAGGTCTTGAAGACCTCCAAGGAAGGAGATTGAGTGAATATGACAAAATATTTAGTACAGTTGAAGTTGGATACTAATGAGCAAATGCTTCCTTTCTGTTTTCCATGTCTTTGGGAATTGCAATTATAATCCGTTTCAAATATTTAGATGGTAAAGCTTTCCTTATACGTCAGGTTTCAAATACTTTTAAAATAGAGATGTGGGAAAGTTAGTAAAATATTCAGTTGCCATACACCAATAAATAATATCTATGGCCTTTGGAAAGTATGATACTTTCCAAGCAAATGGTTTTATCATGGAAAACCTCTCTTCTGCATTGATATGTATGTCATATTTTCACAATCAATCTTGTATATTATATCTTAGTAAAGCTGCCAAAAAGGATGGTTCTATCTTACCTTTTCCCCTTTCTTTTCACTGATGATAGCAGTTATATGGACACACAGGGGATCAGAGTGGTAAAACGATGAATTTGAAAACCGTTTTATATGTTTGTTGCCATGGTATTTTTTGAACCAAAGTTACCCAGGTATGTGGAGGGAAACAGATATCAGACTGTGGAGCAAAACCATTATAACCCTTCTGATGCATACCACTGATTTCTATGAGACTAAGGTGGTTGTGGAATGACAGTCAGTATGATTAATAATTGGATTTTGATGAGTTTGCAATTCATTACCTTGTATCATCAAAAAGTTGTTTATTCTATGTTCATATTTTAAAAAAGAAAAAGGAAGGAATATTTTCTAATGTGAGTCATGTTACTAGTCAAAAAGTTCACTTTGGCCTTCCATCTGAGGTTGACAGCCTATATGTGTGCAACAGGGAAAGCTATGGAAGAACGTCAATATAATTTAAAATTAAGATTATCCAGGAGAGAATGTGTTGAAAGTCAATATATTTCTTGGGTGTAGTTAGTAGTAGGGTCTATTTTGTATTAATTTTCAAAAAATAAGACTGCATTCTCACAATTATGTTATTTATGATTTTAGATATGTTAACAGGATAAACCTTGGTTTCATTATGTTGTTTTTTTTGCTTTGGTTTTTTTTTTTAGATGAATAACTGGATTAAAAATCAGAGGTTTCAGTTTTGCCACACTGGTATAAAAAATACCGTTTCTTTAGGAAAAATGATCATACCCAATTGAATTCCTTTCTTTAGTCAGGGCTTGTATCCTAGAGTAGTAGTGACTCCTTTCTTCAAGATCACAAAGCAGTTAAACTCAAACCTGCAAAACACTACTTAGATGCCTTTCTCCCCATGAACTGAAAGTGAGTCAGTGAACCAGATGATTTTGGCTGTGAATGCTCTCGTATTTGGTGAAAATTGACTGAGGTCAGTAATCTTCCAGGAGTTCTTATAGTCCTTATAGTCTTGCAAATTTTGTTGTAATATCAACTATGTCTAGGTATCTAAGATGTTGCATTTCAGTCTGTAGTTCAATAAAGTCATAAAAATAAGAGTCCAAAAGACTCTCCTCTGTCAAAAAGGATGAACTACATATTAAGAATTGTGGGTGTTTTACAAGTTTTCATTAGTTAATGACTGGTTAATCCATATTTATTCCATTCCTTTATACTTGTTAAGTATATACATTTTTTTCAATTTTTAATGAGCATATGCCTCAGTTTTTGAGACTTTTTTTGTTTAGTTGTATTTTTTATGCAGAGAATCAGTCTTCAAAAATGACATTACATGTGGTCCAAACATGAAGTTAGAAATTCTGTTTCTAACAAGAAAGTTGTCCGTTTCTCTTCTATCAACACAGAGACATTACTCCATCTCCAGTAAGCAATTCCATCCTAAGCTGAGAAAACGCTTTCATCAAGGCACAGAACAGTCCCTCCTATCCTCCAGTGACTAATTCTGTCCATAGAATTAGATATAATTATTCATTTAAGCATAATTCTATGGATAGAATTCCTTCTGTAACTCTTTGAAAGGATGAGGAAGTGATGAATAATAAATGTTGTGTAGTAATTACTTACAAAATTAAGAAGTGCATTTTAACTTAAGGTGATTAGAACAAACATTTTTTTTGCCTGTCATGTGTTTTGTGCATGTTATACTTAGTTTATCCTTTTTGTCCCCCCCAAAAAAAATTAAAGAATGTGCTTTATTTTTTATTTCTATCATTTTACATGCTCTGCCATAAATCCTGTGTTGCTGGGTGTGCAGCAAATCCAGTATTTTTATAAAAAGTAATATATGGAACCCTCCAGGGATGTGTTGCTAAGAAAGCCAACCATAAACGCTGAGTTCAGTAAATCATAACCCATCACATATAATATCTCTTCCCATCCCTTATTACATCCTGCTTTAGCATAGTTTGAAAACCTGGGTGATACTGGTTGCATGAGCTCCAGCCAAGTTCAGATATTGATATGACTTCTACTAGAATATGTTCCTTGAATCACAAGGCTCATGGAGGTACTTTTAATCACTCCTGTTGAAGCTGTTCCAGTTTCTGTGGAGCAGTTCTCTATTCACTGACCTGCAGAAAGATTGATTGAGCATGACTGGCTAGAGCACTTGGGTTAGAGACAGTAATGCAGCTTTCTCTGTGTATTCTCTGTCATCTAGCTGGTATAGAATATCTCAGTACTATTCCACATGTTGGTTGATTTTCTGATAAAAGAGGAAACCACCTCATTTTTTGTTTTGTTGTTCAGTTTGTGTAAGGTCTAATCTTGCTAGAGATAACAGGGCCTTACAGGTGTGACAGGTAGAGATGTCTTATGTTTCCATTGGACTCAGTGGCAAGTAGTCAGCCTTGTGAGGATGCAGATGGCTCTGGATATGCACTAATGTAGACATTTAGGAGCACTTTAAGGTCCCTTTTCCAACAAGCTGTGAGACTTGAATCACACACTATGCACACGGGGGCCAAAGGGATCCATTTTCTAGATTTATCACCTGTGTGTGGCTTCCTTGCCCAACAGGTTTTTCTGGAGGCATAACTCCAGTGATGGAGCAGTGCCTGTTGAGTTCTGCCCCGTGATGGAACAGGGTAACTGATAATGTCAAGCTGCTGAATTGTGCTGTGCCTTGTTGCAGCCTTGCAAACAAGATGAAGGTAGATCTCATTCTAGGTAAACACAACTCAGGAGGCCAACTTTATGGCTAGTTCTGGGGTCTGAGAAGATCTTCCTCAGTGGAAGTGCCTCGAAGACAGCATCATGGAAGCTGTGTATGAAATATAGCACTGACAAAATTTATCCAAGAAGCACAGGCTGCATCTCTTGTTTGCAGAGTGCCACACACACATTTATAATTTGGTATAAATAAAAGATAACATTGAGTAATGACAGCAGACAAGGCTACAGCAGTTGTGCTGGCTCAGCCATGAAAATTTGATAATGCCAATGAAATAATAAAAACCACCATAATTAGGTTAAGGGCTTTCCTGTATTACTCATTTTCTATCAGTTTCATAATAGTCTTTTGGGCTACATCTTCAGAGATTCCTTCTGGGAAGAAGATTTGTAGTGATTATATTTTTTTTTCAGTGTTCTGTTTTTATTGTGCCTAAATTAATTTTCCTCCACTTTGCCTTAGAATGAACAAAAAATACTTGTTTAGAAATCAAGATATGTATAATAGGATTTCAGGTAAAAGCTAGAATCAGAAAGTTCTTGTTGTAAAGAGCAAATATGTTCTTTATAAGACATATGTACAAGTGGATATTGTAAACTCAGAGGAGCCATAAAGTACAGTGTTTTAATGTGCAGATCTTAAATGGAAGTGATTTTAGGTCTCAGGTCCAATCTTGATTTTTTCCTGTCCTTGTTAAATTGTGAAAGGTTGTGGGTAAATGAGGCATAAAATGCATATAGATGGGCAGACTTCACACCCAAAACCACTCTTTTTTTTTCTGGTTTTTTTTGAAAGGTAAGCTGGGACACAATTCTAGCTACAATTTACTGCTGGTGTTAGTTTGTCTTGACTTTTTGTCATAAATATTGTTTGAAAATGGAAACACTTTTCCACTGTTCCTTAATTTGTATTGATGTTTTTTACCCTGGCATTTTGTACAACCCTGTTCAGAAAACTCTGTACTATTAAATCCTCCTTGGTGGAGGTAGGAAGACTCAAATCAATTCTAACCAGGTTTCGTGATCATGACAGGCACAGAAAAACAGTGCTTATTTCTGTGTCAGGTAATTAGAATTAAGCCTTCAAGGTGAATCATGAGCCAATGAATATAAACTATATTAAAACTCGGGGCACAGTCTGTAAGCCAAGTGGCCTTGTGTCCATAGATTCATCTACAGCTGTGAGAAAGGTTTTATCTGCAGAATTGTCCCGCTGGAAGCAGATTTTCATCTACTCTCCCTTTTTTGTGCACCTAAATAATCAAACAAAACCCATTTCGAAGGAAGAGAATGAAAGTCAGGGATCCATATATTGTGTTTTGTCATTCTGGACAATATTTGCTGAAACTGCTCTCTGTTCACTCAAACCTTCACCACAGCCATCTCCAGACTAGGTGAACGGGATAGTTCGCTTCTGCAATCTACCAGCCTCTTTTAACAGTTACACTGAAGATATGGTAGGCAATAGAGTGATGACCACTGTCTAATGTTACCAATTCTGTCACTACTGTGGTGAAAAACAATAGAAATAATGGAAGAATTGTTTGTGTCACCCTGTAGGACCAGCTAAGAGAACTTGGTGCTACTGCATGCACGGTGTGCATGATGTAAAATAATATATTAAGAGATCTCTCAAAGCAGCAACACTTTGCTACTCTCTTGATGCTGTGCACAGAATGAAGAAGAGAGCTGAACGAGAAGGTTGAAAGGAGGCAATTAAAGCACTAGTTAACAAGAATGACAGCTTTCACTCCTTTTATTCTCTGAATATAGCTGCAAAAAATAAATAAACAAAATTAATCACAAAAGCATATTGGAGTCATTTTCCCATTAGGTTTAATGGTAAGAAATGCTCTTTAAATAATTATGAGATAGGTTAAAGAAAGCAATAAAGAAGTAAAAGAGAATCACACGTTTTCACCAATGCACTGGAGTAATTTAAGGGATTGCTAAGGAAAGCATTGGTGTTAGTGTGTTCTAGACTGTGATCAGTCCTGTAAAAGTTGAGGGTGTGATGACCTATCTCCTCATATTATTAAAGAGATAAAACCTGATCCTTCAGGTCCAAAGCACAGCTCTCCTCCACCTGAGTTAATGTAGAATCTGTAAGAAGCTGTAGTAGTGAAATTTCTTTATGTGTTTCAGGCATTGAGGAGAATGCAAAGCATGCAGCTATTGGTTTATTTCACAGCATAAAGCTAGTAGTGCAAGCACAAACATGTTCCTACTTTGTATACTGGAGTGTTGGGACATCCTTCAGGTCTTGGAGCACACATTGACATGGAGAAGGTGTCAGCCACCTGACAGATCTTTGTCAGGGATGTGTTTTGGGACAGTACATTGGAATGGGCTTATGCAGGGACTGAGAGCTGTCCTGGATGGAAACCTCCTACTAAACACAGGTTTAAGCAGGGTGCATTTAAATCTGGCAAGTAAATATTGGCCATACTATTGCTTTAGTTCACTCCAGGTCCTCATTCCTCTTGTCTACCTAAAAGTAGCTGGAGTTAAACACTTATCACTTTTACTGGTCCAAATCACTTTCATTGGACTCTAAGAAAAATCAAAACTTGTGAATTATAGCAATTCTGTCAAACAATCTTACCTTCAGATGACAAACTCTCCATTTCTGCAGTGTGGCAGATTAGATGTTATTAAAGCTCTGTAGAATAGTTCATGGAGCACATTGATTTTAATAAAATATATATTGATTACAATAAAATGTCTGTCTTTCTGCTCTGAACATAATGTCTAGCTGTCATTAAGTAATGTAAAAACTTTATTAAATCAATATTACGTGCTCCCTTTAATTAAGACGATATTGTCTTTGACCTTATTTGTGCTGCTTGAATGAAACTCCACTGAGAGTCAGCAGAAGGCCAGTCACTTTTCAAGAAGAAAAATAGTAATGGTAATGCATGAACAAATTCATATTTCATAAGTGGAAAAAATATCATAGGCAGCAAGTCAGTTCAGACTTTTATTAATTAGAAACAAAGGTATTATTAAAAGCAATATTTTGAGCTTTTCTGGAGCTCCTCAGCATTTCACATCTGGTCTGAGAGAACACAGCAGCTCCCATAAAAGATGAGAAATCTCTACATCTATTAAAATTGGAGAGAGGCAACAGGACTTTAAATGACTACAGCTGGGCTACTCCAAGTAGAAATCCTTTCAAGTTTTAAATGGCTAAACCCTAGAAAACACAAGGGGATAAAAATGTATTCTCCAGGACAGCAAAACTGAATGGCTAAAAATCTCCAGGGAACAGGATGCCGTTAGGGGAAAAAATAATCTCAAAGGTAGAAGAGTTGTTCATTCATCAAGCAACTAAGTTACTAAAAAACCTCCAACTACTTTTAAGAGAAAGGGACATCAATTTGCATCACTCCAAAACACTTTCAGAGTTATAATTTCAAAAGTTTGTGAGATATTTATGATGCACCATTGGTTTCTGAACACACTGGTGAGGTGGTTTGATCAGAACACAGACATTTGACCACACACAGTCCTGCAGCAGGTCCTCTGTGAAGCTGGGGTAGAAATAAGAGGTACAGAAAAGGGTAAAATTGTACAGTGGATATTTTGATATTATGCCTTGTAAGTATGATGTCTACTATGTTTATTGGTAATCTGATGGCTTGCTTGGGAGTTTTATTATTCATATATACAAGTATTGTTTGGGTAGTTATGGTTATTAATGTATCTAATTAGTGGTTTTGGTAATTGTCCAGCCTTGAAAAATTATATATACCAGAAAACAAAAGTCTTTTAAACTTAGAGTTTTTACCTAAAGTCCTTGGGCAGACAGATGACACTGTCTTCATCTAACAAAATGCCCACTTTGAATTCTCCTGTATAATCTAATAATTAAACCACACAATTAGACCCATTTTAACAGACTAATTTATAATATTTTCATCTCAGTCAGAATTCTGTCTGGAATGTATTTCCTTTCAAGTTTAAATGAGCAGAAACTGAGTATTTTAACTGAATAACCACATGAAGACAAAACAATTATATCTTTGCTTTAGTTAATTTTTCTTTCATAAAGAGGTATTTACTTAATCATGAAGAGTGAAATTAATATAAGGCTGGGAGTTCAAACATAAGAAAGTGGTTGAAAACCAGTTTCGCGTGTTTCACCGAGCTGTTCTAAATATCATGTATTACAATGCAAGAAGATGGAGAAAGAAACAGCAATGAAGTAGCAAAATGTCAAGCACCTAGAGGCAAAAACATCATAGGACTTCTGGAAGCTTATAATTAACACAATCATCCTATTCATTAGCATGGAAACTGAGTAAATGTTTTCCTCAATTTAGAGGTTACTGTTTTCATGTATATCATATTTATTACTGCTAAAGCTGGAGTCTGTTTGCAAGGACATAAAACCATCTTCTTTAGGCATTATCTTTCTCTGCCCACCTGCAGTGGTTCTCTTCTGTCATAGTATCCTCTCAACTTCTTATTCAGTCTACAGCGCCTCTCAGTTATGTTTAGGGAGGTGCAGGCTTGGATTCCTGTACACACTAATATCATTTGATATTGTTATAATATACATTTATAACAATATACTTACTGGAGAAAAGAACAGTTGTTGAGGGAGGAAAGGAAAAGCCTGTAATACTATCTTCACTTGGTATGTTGAGATGGTTTAGCAGACTGAACTCCAGTTATTCAGGGAGTAGAAAGTGTGGGAAAGAACTGTCCCCCTCCCTCTTGCTTCAGTTCCAAAAACTGGAGATGCCTTTGGCGTCTAATCTCCACAATCTGGCCATTATTGCGGCACCTAACTGACATTTTCCTATAGCTTCTGTCAAGAAGTGTAGTATAGTGATTTGCCTGGGCCAGGTTTTGGTAGCTGGGGGAGCTACAGGAGTGGCTTCTTTAAACAAAGAGCTGCCAGAAACTTAGCCTGTGGCTGATAGGGCCAGTGACAGTCAATTCTAAGATGGACCCACTGCCGACTAAGGTCTGGCCAATTAGTGACTGAGATAACACCTCTGTGAATAACGTACTGGGGAAGGGGAGGAAGTTGCTGCACAGTTGCAAAACTGCAGCAGCAGCAGGGAGTGAGAATGTAAAGTCACCTCCTCAGACACTAAGGTCAGTGGAGAAGGAGGGGAAGGAAGTGTCCTGAAAGAAAGATTCCACTGTAACCTATGGTGCAGCCCATTGTGAGGCAGCTGTGCCCCTGCAGTCCATGGAGGAGCATAAGAGAGCAGAGATTAACTTGCAGCCCATGAAGAAGCACACGCTGGAGTGGGTGTGTACCTGAAGGAGGCTGCGACTCCGTGGGAAATTAGAGCAAGTTCCTGGGAACCCGTGGGGAGAGAGGAGCCCACGCCAGAGCAAGTTTGCTGTCAGGACTCGTGATCCTGTGAGGGACTCAGGCTGGAGCGGTCAGTCCCTGAAGGACTGTTTTCCCGGTGGATGACCCACCCTGGGGCAGAGTGCGAGAAGCTGCCTCCACGGGAGGATCTTTGCTGGAGCGGTTCGTGAGGAGCTGCAGCCCATGGGAGGGACTCATGTTGGAGGAGTTCATGGAGGACTGTCTCCCGTGGGAGGGAGCCCACACTGTAGCAGTGGGAAGTGTGAGGAGGCCTCTCCCTTGAGAATAAGCAGTGGCAAAGTCCATCTGTAATGATCTGATTGTAACCTCCATCTCTCATCCCCTGTGCTGCTGGGAGGGAAGGAAGGAGAGTCCTGGGAAGAGGGAGAAGTGTTGGGAGGTGTTTTAAGACTCAGTTTTATTTCTCCTTTCCCTACTCTACTCTGATTGTTCATTAACAAATCAAGCAATTTTCTCCCCAAGTTGAGTCTCTTTTGCCCATGACACTAAATACTGAGCAATCTCCCTGTCCTTATCTTAGCTTACAAACTGCTCATATTTCTCTATCTCCCTTGTCCAGTTTAGGAGGAAAAGTGATAAGAAAGACTTGATGGATATCTAGCACTCAGCCAGGGCTAAACCACCACAGTGTAGTCACTGCATGTAGGATGACAGAAAGGATTTGTGAGCAGTGAGGTGCAAGACCAACCTTTCTTCATTGCAGTCTACCTGGGCTATGAGTCTAGTGCTGTGTCCTGCCTGAAGGTTAGTCCCTGTGGCCAAGCTCCACACAGGCAGAGCAGCTCAGCACATGTAAAGGGCTTTAGGCCCAACAATGTAGTTTTTGGAGCATGTAATTCCAATGCCAGGATGAGACAGAATGAATCACGAGTGTGGAAGTGGTCTGTGACATTTCAGAACAGGTAGGAGATCCATAAACAGGAGATAAAGTGCACAATAAACATGCCTTCTAGATGCAGGAATACTGGGTGGGATATAGCTATGATCACCTGAAATTTAAAATACTAAATCAAGTTAATCCAGGTAAATTGTGAAAAAAAAAAATACAAGGAAAACAATATATTTTTTCAAATGGAAGATGTCAAGTTGTCAAAGTGTTTGGATCAGCTGCAGTTCTGTACTCGCTTACTCAGAACACGAGCATCAATAATTATATGTTCTTTAGAAAGGACATAATGATATCTATTACCTTTGATAATTCCCAACATCAAGGTTTTCACTTTCTCAAATAAAAGCACTAAGAGTTCAAATTTAAACCCCTCAAAGTTGTTACCAAACTCACTCACAAGTTACCTTATTACCACACATTTCCCTTTTCACTCCCAGTAGTGTTCATCATGATACCTTCAATTTTGCTGGAGGTTTAAAGTGGTTTTCTGAAAGCAGACTGGAGTACAGAGGGACTCTACACTGCACAGTGTCAAGGCAGCGAGGTAGTTGCAACAATTGAGCATGAAGGGTTCCGATGACAGTATAGAAGAGCTGTGCTTGAAGGAGCTGACTGCTGTTGCTGTATTCAGTAGAATATTTGATGGAGTTATCTTTTATGTTAAAGCTCTAGAACGACTTTTTGAGACTTGAATGCAGCTGTTGCATAAGCAGTGCTGAGTTGATGAGGTCTGTGTTATCTAACCTCTTTGTGATCTACATTTAAATTGATTCCCCTCTACAGTTCTAGTCTGGCTGCTGCTTTCACACATTTCCCTCCTGCTTTGAATTCTCAAAGCAGCTCAGTGAAAGAGATTTGCAGTCCTGGCTCTCTCTGCACTGGCTGCACAGAAAGCTTAGGTTGAGTTTCAGTGCTGAAACTTCTTTGTCATTTTAAAAAGGTTAAGTAGCCTTTAGAGAGGTAATTTGCTTCAAGGACTGGGAGCAGGAACCAGGGATCATAGTGAGGAGGATTGGACCAGATCTTGAAAGAATAAGAGAAGGAAACTGCAACTAAACTTCCGAGGAAGAAAGACTTGATTTGGCAAGTGGTACAACGATAAGGGTGTTGACATCAGCAGAAAAGAGGGAAGGTCTTCCTCCTAACCTGTAAAGCAGCTGAATTTGCATTACTGGCTTATTGCTAGCATTCACACTAGAGGCCTGTGGGAGAGACACGAATCGAAAGGTCTCTGAATCCCCAGAAAATGCTTTGTGTTCTCTTCTGGTTTCCTTCATGTTCTTCAGCACATGACATCACCCCCATTTGCCTCAGTTTCTCCCACTTTAATAGACTTCTTGTTTGGCAATAAAATAGCTAAAGCTGTCAAATAGGTTGAATATACAGCACAAGTGTCAAGTGGAAGGGAAGGAGATTATTTTCAAACATATTTCAGAGTTTATGCAAAACAACTCCTACCATATAATCTGCATTGAAACAGTGCAATTTTACTTTAAACAGTGAGATCTGAATGGAGTCGCTGAGGACTCAACAGTTTTAGATTTCTTTTCATAATCTGCTGATGCTTACTTCTGCTAGACACTGCTACCTGTGGAAAATGTAACTGTCTTTCTCCCTGGGTTAGTGCAGTCCCCAGTAAACAGTTACATCATCACTAAGAAGTGATATTTCCATGCAATAAAACTGATGTTACAGGGTAAAGAAGGCAGGTGTAATAGATACTATAATTTCTGTGTATTTTAAAATCTGAAAGGTTTCTGGTTTGTTTGCAAAGCAGAACTGCTATAGAAACCAGAATAAAAGTCCTTGGAAGCTTCTGAAACTCCACTTCTGCAAAGCCCCATGGTTCTTGTTTTTATTTAATTGAAACTATTTGTTATTACATGACGGTATTTATTTGAACACCTCTTGCATCAAAAGAGCCACAGCAAGACTGCAGTAGCTTCTGGACAGTAAAATAGTCTCAGCCCTGAAAAACCTAGGATAGAAGAAGTCTGGAGAACAATATAAAAGACAAACAGTGTAAAACAAAACAGTCCCCACAGCTTACTGGTAATGCACAACTTGCACAAACCTCCCTTTTTAAAGTGTTTATCTTAGGACAGTTTCTGAGCACATTGCAAGTGATGTTTTAGACTGGCATTTAGAAGGAGAGTCCCCAAAGCTGGGGCAAAATACTTTCTCTGTGATATCTGTGAGAAAAGTGATAGAGAATCACAGCATCTGTCCTGCAGTGTTCTTATAGTCAGATGCAATGTTGGAGGAGGTCATGCTGAGTCTCTTACTTCTTCAGGGATGGAGATGGGCCATACAGTAATGTGTATTGATCCACGTCACAAAATCTAGTTTATGTCTTGCATTTCTGTTCTGAACTATAGCGAGGGGAAAGTGGACCATTACAGCCCAGTCTCTCATGTGCAGATACAGCCGCTAAGTGAGTGATGACAAGCCTCTAAGGCTGAATGGATGTAGGCATACATAGGATGATGGCTCAGATGTAGTAACTACCTGAGTGGATGTGCACATTTAAGCCTGCCACAAATCTAAGGTAAAAGAAGTTAGCTTGAAGATCAATAAAATATCTTAAGAGCACTCATTTGATTGTTTGTGTTGACCTGGGGTAAATCATTAAGTGCAAGGATCTTGCGAATATGCCTAAACTCTGTGTGCTTGGGGCAGTAGTGAACTACAAAGAGACATTCACCAGTCTCTGAGATATGTAAAGGCAGCTGGTGGCACAAAGGAGGCATTGCTCAGTTGCATGAGTTATCATACACAAGCCCTGAAGAGCACAGTGGGAAGAGGAGATTTGATGCTTGAACAGACCAAGAAGGCAGTCTCTGGGAATTTACCTAACTTTTTTTTTTTTTTTTCAGAGAAGAATCTACTGTGCTCCTGTAATTAAACAGGAGAAGCTTTTAATATTCAGCTGGTGGGAAAGTGTAAAATTATAAGATTCAAAATGTGTATATAGGCTCCTGTTCTTTTAAATATCACTTAATTCTAGTATTTTTTTTTCCAGCTACTAAATGTTAGTGATCATCAATGCTGTGTTCCTTCCCCTGACAAGAGAGGACACAGGTGGCCAAACTCTGATTCTGAATAGAGGGAAGTGATTGGTGACCTGACCCAAGAACTGTTCTGCTTGTGCAAGAGCTGAGGAATTCACCTTCTCACCACAGTTAAACAATGAAAGTAGAGGAAGCCTCTGTCTTGCTGTGAGGACCAACAAAGTTCAGAGATGGGTTAGCAATGCAGAGCACAGTCCTCCTCACTGTGTCTATATGTTCAGGAATGGGCCGCTATTGCCCTGTTGCACAGAAGCTGCAGCAACATCAGCAAGTGTGTTGTCCAGTCTAAGAAGGAGCAGGATTTCTCAGTAAAGGCACCATCACATATCTATATCTGGCTAATTTCTATAACAAAGTCCATTTGGAGAGTCTCATCTCAGATTTTCAAGTAGACTTTGACATATATCTAGTGTCTGACACACATGCTGTGATGTGTAATGTGTCAGCACTACAGGTGTTCCCTAGGAATGCATTCACTGAAGTTCTGAAGATCAGGCTGATGATGTATGTGATGGTGTTTTTTTCCCCCTTAACTTATAAAATATGCAAATCTTCTGTGACTTTTCCATCTTCTCTCCAAGAGATACAGTGCAAAGTCATTTGCTCTATGATAGTAATTGGAGGGTTTTAATTTTCTTCATTGCTTGAGCTATGGGAAATATCCAAATGCATCCAAATTGGGCTTTGACGGTTTCTTTTTGTTTCCTCTCCCTCTCTTCAACAATACTAAGGAGATCAAATTTCAACTGTATTGAATGTTAGTAATTCTCTTAATGCTGGAAAATATAAGGTATATTTTATGAACTATCTTATGGAACTGATGGAGGGAAATAAATAATAGCAATATTAATAAAAAAAAAAAGTGTTATCCAAGCTGAAAGTGTTGCAAGGATAAACAAATCAGTAAAAGGTGCAGTTTGCTTATGAAAGAGTAATTTTATGAGCAATAATTTTTCAGATGAACTGAAGCTATCATCATTATCAACTAATAACTTTAAGAATGACTTATCTAACTTGTTATTGCCTATGGTATTTCTGGAATCTCAGAGAATTTTAAATTGCCTGTAAGGAACTGATGCTGCCTGAAGGACATTAGAATAAACGAACCACAGCATTTTCAGTGTTATCCTTTCAGAAGAAAAGAAACAAACATCCTTCACAAAATGCATAAGGATGTATGTACTCTATCTTTTCTGGAGTATTTGTGCTGTTCTTCCTGACATCAAAGCTTCAACAGAAGGGCAGTATTAATGATGGATCAGATTCTCTTCTGTTGCACCAAAGAACCACCAGTAATATCAGAGGTCTTGTGGCTCTGGGGCTGGTTGACCCCCACTGCAAAGGATTTGGGAGATTTAACAGCAATATCCAAAGACGTGTGAAAATAATGGAATTTTCTGCATAGTTTAGTGAAAGTGAGACAGAAGATGACATTTAACCTTGTAAAAAACTGTATTTAATTTTGGAGACAGTAAAATAATTGTTCTGTTTTTTCTTTTCTTTTAGATAAAAATTTTAAAAGTTTTGTTTTAATTTAGCAGGAGTAGATGCAAAGTAGGAAATGTAAAGAAAAACAAATTAAAAAAATCCATTAAAGTATCTCTTTAAGAAAAATTAACCTTTTCAAAGCAGAATTATATATTAAAACAAGATTGGATGTTTTAGAATGAAAAAAATATCTCTTTAGTCTTGAAAATGTCCCCACTTATCACCTGGATCTTTCTCAAAGTCACTTCTGTTGTCCTACCTCCAGTGAAAGGGACTCAAGTGGTCACGCCTTTTTATTCAGTGTAAATCTACTTGGTGACTTTACTATTTGCTGAGGAAATGAAACAAACACAAGTCAGAAAAACTCTTTCTTTTGATCACTTCTCACTGCCCTTAGCTAAGGCAGAGATATGGTACCAGTTATTCTGACAGCAAGATTAATCAGTCACTGCAAGGCTGCTGGCATTCATGGTCATCTGGTAAGATTTCTAAGGACTGTTACTTAGCTGAAGATGTCTCAATCCATTCAGTGCTCTGCCCTTGCTTCTGCACAGATTGATGTGAGAGAAGAGATGACAAAAGCCAACTACACCAGTGATCTGGGCTCCCTCGCTGTCCCTAGGAGTAGACTGCAAGTCTACTTTGTGGGAGCAGGGAAGGTTTACCTACACCTGAAAGAGAGATAGTTTGGTTTAGAACTAATTAACAAGGCTTTGCTTTTATGGTAGGCAGGGAAAACTCATCCAGTACAATTGCAATGTGATTTTTTTTTCCCAATTGCAAGTGTTGTAGGTTAAAACAAAAAGTAAAATATAATCCAAATGAATATAGTATACAAATTGGGAAGCTATAAAAATTGATCTGGAAAGAACTCATTGAACAAGGTCAACTTCACAAAATAATGGGAATTTTCTCTTTAGTATTTGTATAAAAGAATTTGTAAATGGAATGGAATGGAATGGAATGGAATGGAATGGAACGGAACGGAACAGAACAGAACAGAACAGAACAGAACAGAACAGAATAGAATAGAATAGTAGGGGTTGGAAGGGACCTTTAGAGATCATCTAGTCCAACCCCCCTGCAGAATCAGGTTCACCTAGATCAGGTTGCATAGGAACATGTTCAGGTGGTCTGGAAGACCTCCAAGGAAGGACACGTCACAACCCCTCTGGGCTGCCTGTTCCACTGCTCTGTAACCCCCACAGTGAAATAGTTTTTTTCTTATATTTAAGTGGAACTTTTTGTGTTGCAGCTTCACCACATTACCCGTTGTCTTTTTGCTAGCTCAAATACGAAAAAAAGGAAGCCCCAACCTCCTGACACTCACCCTTTAGATATTTGTAAATATTAATAAGATCTCCCCTCAGTCTCCTCTTCTCTAGACTAAACAGCCCCAGTTCCCACAGCCTTTTTTTTGTCTGAAAGATGTTCCAGTCTCCTGATCATCTTGGTTCCAGTCTCCTGATCTGAGGAGCCCAGAACTGGACACAGTACTCCAGATGAGAACTGCATTTATTTATTTCAATTTTGTTAACACTAAATAGTTACCATTCTCCTATATTTTTTTCATCTTCTAAAAGTTTTTAAAAGCCCATATTCTAAAATAAATTGTCACCCATATCTTAGTTATGAGCATAAACACAGGAATAATTTCTCAACAGAGAAGCATGTTAACCAATCAGTGCTGTAGTCTTTTTGAGCAAGGGTCATTTGAAACCCTGAACATGATTCAATTGATCTCAGAAAAATAAAGAAAATTATTCTTCCACAGCAGAGGTGAAAAGCTGACTGCATCCTCAAGGACACAGATGAGTTGAGCACAAAAGTGTCCTGGTGTTTTGCAGCAGGACTGGGAATAATGCCTGTAAGAAACTTTTGGGAATATGTTCCAAATCTCCAGCAGTTTTTCAGAGAAGACACGATAGTAGTCAAGAGCACAGTCAAAAAGAATCCTGCAGTCATAGATGATGCCAACAAAAGAACTTCTCACTGGATTGCTTGCTACCCTTTGTCAGGCAGGGCATTTTGATTGCACTTTAAATATAAACAATCCTTGGCACTGCATGGGGGGTATCATGGCATACATCGTGTGTCATTCAAAGAAAAGCAGCTTGCCCCTTGGTGCTTCCCTCCTTCTCTCCTTGCAATGGAAAACTCCAAAGTGGGAACTACAAGACTGACTGCATCCATCAGAATTCACCACACCAAAGGACTTCGTCGCATGGCTGTGACTGCAAGACAAGCTGGATTCCAAGTTTTAAATCCAGGAAAATTTATTCGTTTCTCAGTGGATCTTTTAAAACCCTGAAAATCAAGTGATTTGTTCTCACTTGTGAATGAGAATAAGAGCATCTTCTGCAGCGCTACTCATCGACTGATCTCCAAGTACTTTGTAAAGGAGGCCAGAGTTAGCTTTTTTGATAGATGGGGAAGAAGGGATGGTTTTCCCAGAGACACTTGTCAGGCTGGTGGTAAGGCAGGGAACTGAAATCCTTGCTAGCCTGTGTCCCTATCGATAGTCATCCAGCACTTAATGTCCTCTTACTTTTGTTTCTTAAAAATGGCTTCTTAAAAATAGAGGCCACATATTTCTGGACATCATCTCTTGTATGTACATGCCTCCAGATTTGTTATCTAGCCACATAGATGTAAGTGCCTGCATGATTTCTGATTCAACATGTCTGACTCCAGAAGTTCCAGGTGTTTGCTCAATCTGTGATGTTCGCCCAATCTGTGATGTTCTGATACAAAAATTTTAGGCTTCAGGAAGTGACATTTCACTGTCACATTACATTTTTTAGTCCATTTCTGACCTCTGTTTCATTATGGAAACATAATGGAAGGATTTTGACGTGAACCTGCCCATTTCAAACGTAAGAAATCTTTGCTCCAAATACGATTAATTACTGTGCCCAAACACATTAAAAAAAAAAAGGCATAGCACATGGACACAAAATACTTCAGGATATATTAACTAGTTTATGCCAGAGGGATAACCTAGCATTAATTTGCTCAGAGTGCAATGCTGCCAGGCAATTGTACCATATATAAAAGGGAATGGTTGTTCAGTGGGACCAAAAAGGTTTCCTCTAGGATACAGAGACATTTCAGAGCTCCTTTAAAAGATCGTTCTGTGAAGAGGTAAGAAAATTGCAACTTCTACATGCAATTTGTTTATGAAATACAGTAGCTGGGAGCATCTTAGAGGAAAAATATATACACAAATAGATTAAGATGTTGGAGATGATTCACATAAATGCCTTTTTTCCTATTCAGCTTAATTAACTTCAGAGTAGATGAATTCTTATTGGTCTGGTGGAAAGAAAATGAAATCAGTACCAAGAGAAAATCTCCTGCATATAACTGCTTGGTATATCCCAATTTTGGATATTGCAAAAGCATAAAATTTTTGCTCATTAAATTTTAAAAGCTTTCTGACTTTCTAGAATTATAGCAGCGAGTTATAAATGATGTATGAAATGAAATGTCCTTCCCTACACAAACAACATGCAGTGGGAGAGCATTGGAATTACTATTATTATGTACTATTTGCAGTAATACTTAGATCAGTCAGCCATTAAGACAAATAAATCAGAATACCTACCACCAAAAATTTACGTGAAAATAAGAAAGGATGGAGATATTTTAAAGTACTCAGCTTGTTTGTGGAGAAAACCTGTAGCAAATATTTTTAATTAAGTAAAATGTTTTCAGTGTATTTTCCTCTTGCTTCCATTCTCTGCGCTCTATAGACAGAACTTCTTTCTGGACAGAAGGACTTTTATTGCCACATTAAAGTCCTTTTTTTTATGTTTTCTTGCACTCAGCAGAAGAAAAGTGTTTTACAAAGACATGTCAAGTGGAATTCAAACAAATTCACCTATGACACACTAAAATCTGTGTGACCAGATATACTCTGACTGTACTCATTATAGACAGATGTAAAGTCTGAAGTCAGAGTTATGGTCCCCAGCTGACCCTTACTGGTAAGGTCTGCCTCCAACTTGTTATTAAAAACTTATAATAACAACATTTTAACAGCCTTTAAAGAGCTTCCCTCAAGTACTTCTATCTTGGCCATTTCCTTGGAGGAAAACTACTCATTATACAAATTTACACTAATATGGTGAAGAAATACAGCAGCATTATTAAAATCTAGATTACTATCTCAGAGACTTCTCCAGGGCCTTGGGCTGCTATTTAAACTAATTTTCATGTAAATGGCACCACAAAGATACAATGCTACATGTAAAAAAAACCCCATTTCTGCAGAGCGGAAGTTAACATTTAAGTTTCATTTTTTCATCACTTGATCACTTATTTTGTTTAAAATTACTTAGATGGACTCAAAATTCTATTCTATTCTAGTCACTGCTCTGAATGTCAGTGATGCCTTAAGCAGCAAGTCTAACATACCACATGCCTGTTCTCTAATCCTCTCTACATTGGGAAGAATGTATTCAATAATGTTTTGTTATGGTCTTTTTCAAAGGCAATTCACACATACTGACATACTTTTATGTTAGTGAAGGGCAAAGTCCAGGCATGTTCTGAAACAAGGAAGCTTTTCTCCCTTCATCTCTGTTTTCTCAACATTGTCAGTGTCCAGCATGCTTGGAGTAGACATGGACAGACTAAGGTTGTTGTACTTGGTGGAAAAGAAGAGAGTTTTTAAAAAGTATGCTTTTCTTGTTGGAATAGAGATTTAATAACATGATGGAAAAGGATACAGAGATCATGGTTTGGGACAGTCTGCATGGTGGATTTGATCTCTTGAAGTTGAGGGGCTGTGAACCCTGAAGTAATTCAGCAGGTCCAGTGCTGGAGAGCTGTGAGGTGATCTAGCAGCAAACCAGGACCAGAAATCTTCTCAAAGTGTAGAACAGAATGTCAGTCCTTAGGAAATTGGTCCTCAGGAACGGTTCCACTTTTTTCACTTGAGTAGAGCCTGCATTCTGCTACAGACTTGTCAAAATCAAAGTGGCTCCACAAAAACATGGTTTCAACTTTAGATCTGTAGCTTGGCTCAGCAAATTGAGTTGGAACCAGTAAATCAGTACTGAGCACACCTTCAAATGTAAAATGCCCTGTGGTTTCCTCCAAGGTCAGTGTGGGTTCAGTGGCTCATCCTTAGAGTAATTCTGAATCTGTACCTACAGGTGAATCACTTTGAAATGTTGGCAAAATTCACTTCAATGATCAAACACACCACAGCTGTGTGTTTTTCAGCCACTGACTTCACTTCTGCTTGTACAAGTGTTGTCAGCCAAGTTTTGCTGGACTGCTGTGAAACTTTGCTAAAAGTTTCCAAAGGTCTTTGCACACTTGTGAAGGACAAAACATTCATGTTATTGAAGTATCTACCATGCCTATAGGCCACAGAGAATGGTTTATGGTGACTGGAGATGAAATATTTGAGTAACTTTCTCAGATGAATACAGACATTTTAGGATCTGATCTGGTGTGCAAAAACAGGCTTCACAATCGTTGGCTTGTGTAACTTACTTATAAATACTGTGTAATATATCAGATGCCATTGGATTCTTATGCACAAGGCAGTTGATCTATAAAACATATGGCGTTTTGAAATATTGATCTCTTCTGTGCCAGTGAGTAAGAGATATTAGTGTAGCATGGGATTCCATTTGTAACACTGGGATTAAAAGCAGGGAAGTGGAAAATTGGAATAGACCCGAATTCGTGTGAAGTGGAAAGTACAGCTGGCAGTATTGGTAAAGGAGGAGAATAACAAATAAGAGCAAGTATTTTTCAAAATAATTTAAAAAAAAAAAATCACAGAACAGCTTCTAAGGCAACAGAATAAATGTATCCAAATTAATGTTTTGTATTAGGTCACTTTACATTTTATTGGTAAAGTCACAATATAGTGATGAACAACAGAATGGCATAAAATAAACCAATCAGAAACCAATCAGAAAATTAACAAGCTTTTTTCTCTACAAAGAAAACAATGATCTGAATGAAATACAACAAAAGCAACCCTCCAACTTTTGCTCAACTCCTGCAGGTTGGATCCTCAACCAGTCCATACTGGGAGAAATTTAATCCTTTGTCTTACTTTTTCCTTCACTACTCTCTATTTTCCTCTGTTTTGTTTTTGTTTTTTTTTTTTGCTTGTTTTTTTGTTGGAAATGTTGGATAAAACTATTGTTGCATAATTGGGAATAAATTCTAGAAATAAGAACTTTTAAATATTCCTAGTGTTCTGAATACCATCAATTATTCTTCCTTTTTTCCTTCTTTTCTCAGTCAGCCTGTTAATGAAACTGATAATTTGTATTTGACCATCGTATCAGTTTCAAGACATCAGTATGAAGCTGTTAAAACGTAAAAACTCAATCAGCACATTTTTATTAAAGAAAAAAGAAGAAAAAAGCTGGAAGCCTTCTTTCTACAGAGATTTTACCTGATGCAATGTAAAGCAAATGGTCCTTGTTGTGCTTTTCTGTGATAGATTGAGCCCTTTACACATGGTATTTTCTCTCTGTGAAAGCATTTCTACATTGCAATTAAATAGCAGAAGAGTAGATTGAGCTCTATAAGTCTTTTATTATGAGCATTTTTCAGCCCTAAAATCAGTTTAATTTTTAAAGGTGATCAAAGGTTAGCTAAATCCTGGTAAAAAGTCACATGTCTCTCCTGCATTGCAACGCATAGTATATATTCTTTTATTTCCATAATAGCACAAGATGAACTGCTTTTATTTATTTTTTTGCTATTATAATTTATGTGAAATGAAATGCCACATTGACATGATAGATGATGTAATTCTTACACCGAATTTCACTTTGTTCTGTTGAAATTAATGAAAATCTTACCAACAATCTCAATGACAGCAGAATTAAAACAATATGAAGCAGTTCCAATACACCCAATTCATATATATTTCTATTCTGAGATCTAGAGAAAATGTGGCAGGTGCAGTTTCATAGCTACTGGTGCTTAATATTGGCATTGTAATGGCAATCATTGTATTGGAAACCTCAGATAACGTGACCTTCCATGCAGTCTCTAACCCTGTCTCCTGATTCAAAAGCCACTATTGTAATGAAAAATATTCCCCTCATTTTAGGTGGGTTTGATTCTGATGCTGGTTTTGAGGGTTACATGTTTAGAGAACCAAATAGACTACAAACAACTTGTTAGCTCAGGTACCCCCTAATGTATTTCAAGAACAAGAGAGCTATATACCCAGCAATATCAGATTCAGTGTCTTCACTTCTAGCAGTGTGGAGGGAAGTCAATGGAGGTGTTCCTAGTTATTGGAACAGTCACATGACTGAGCCCTATGGGTTTTCACTTTTAGAAACCTTACAGCATAGTTAAAGATTTTAGGGGAGGAGGAGCTGTTTTTAGGAAAAAGTAAAATGATCTAGACATCTCCCATTTTCCAAAAAGCACACAAAGAATGAAGACAGCTTTTCTCTTTAGGGAAAGGATGTCAAAGAAACTGAAGCACTTGGGCATGTGTGACAGCTCTCTATTCCTCTGTGTCTCTGCTGAGCCTAGAGAAAGTGTTACTCTTGGTGGTGTCAGCTTTTAAAAGGAACAGTTTTGAATTTGCTATAAAGCATATTGTGAAGCTAAATAAGTTTATCAAAGAGTGTAAGTGTATGTGTGTTTGTGTGGATGCATGTATGTCTGTCAGTGGCTGGGTTGAGGTAGCAAGTGAGAAAGATCATTCAGAGACATTAAAGAAAAGACAAAATTAATAAAGCTTTGTCAGCAGCAGTCTGTACTAGCTGGTGATGGAAAGGACCTGGCGTTAGACTGTGAAAAGTTCTGACATGAGTGGATTGCAGTAGTAACACTGGGAAAGATGCAGATAGGGTATGCTCTTGTTGGGGCAAAAGGAGAAGGCAGAAGCTAGAGAAGATTCAAGGAAAAATGTGACTGAATTTAGCCACATGAGTAAAAGGTGGTGGTTAATAAGATACTACAAGCCTGGATGGTGTGGGAAACAGTCAATCAAATATGGTGGCACAAATATCAGTCAAGATAAGGTGTTAGGTCACATCTTATTTTCTTTACAGTTCCTTATAAATTCATGTTTCCCACAACTCTGAAACAGGTTTGAATAAGAACAAGGAAGTAAACATCTTACACATGCAATTTGGCTTTATTTATTTGCTTTATTTTGTTTGGGTAAGAAGTCACAATGACCTTGGTATAGCATGTCCCTGGAGGAATTAAGGACTAATTTAGACCAGGGTTTGCTCTTAGTCTTGTCCTACTGATATGGAAATTATGTGAATGCACTTTACTGTGTTCATTCCAAAGAGGAATGTAATAAGTAACTTTCCCAATAGTTGAGCAAAAGATACACTTTAAAAGGAGTCTGGAGTTGGACTATGCAACTATTAGGAAGTTGTTTATCTAAAGCCTTTGTAATTTAACTAATACTGAAATCTCAGTCTTACTTTGCAGGTCACTACATATTTAAAAGTATACTTAGTCAGTTCACATTTTAAATAGACTTTATTACCACAGCATTAAAAATTTAGTGCACAAACAGAAGGAATGATAAATAATAAAGTGAAAGATTTTTTCAGTGAAAATTTCATGTACTTTATTTTTTAGTGTGACAACATGTGGTCATTGAAAATTGGTATTTTTTAAACCACACTTCATAAATTTTCAACTTTGTCAAGAAAATGATGTCAGAAATTTAAAAAAGAAGTTGAAAATAACTAATCTTTTGGCTTGAAAACCTCTGAATACATTTTGGAATGGCTCTAAACTAGTTTTTGTAGGTGTTGTCCATAAGGTAAAAATTTCCAGAAAAAACAGATTTTTTTTTTTTTTTACTTTACTATTAAACAAGATTTAAATTTAACAGCATTGGCTGGTTTATGAGGGAGTTTCCTCCCCATGTAAGACTTTCAATATATTTTGTGGTAACAAGGTTTTAAAGTTTTAAGTGTTTGTGTTTCTATCCCTGCTTTAACAGCTTTTGGAAATTTAGTGAAGTTTTTAGCAGATAGAGACAGTAACAATGCTGTAATACATAGACTATGTGAGGTTACAGTGTTTGTTAAATCTTATAAATACTCACTCTTAAAACTAAAAGTGCAGCAGCCACTTTATAAGCAGTTTTAATTTATATGCATTTTAAATTGTTTATAATGTGTAAACAATTTGAGTTAACAACTAATACATTTGACTGTGACTGTGGGAAGTGCTCCATAAACCATTAATGGCTTGAAGCTCTTGCTTTAAAGCCTTGTTTTCTGGATTTCAAATTCTGTGTTTCCTGTCTTAAGTAAATTATTTTCCTGACTTTTTCACAAAACCATCTCCTTCATACAAAGAATTGCCATAGTCTTCTCATTCCCCTCAACCCTTCTAGAATCTTAAATCTGAGATTTTGTAATATTTCAGCCATAAATATTTCTGGGCTATATGTATGCCCCGTCCTTTTCACAGAATCACAGAATGGCAAAGGTTCAAAGTGACCTCTAGAGACCATCTAGCCCAACCCTCCTGCTAAAAACAGGTCCACATTGATCAGGCCACAGAATCACAGAATTTTAGGGGTTGGAAGAGACCTCAAAAGATCATCTAGTCCAACCCCCCTCCCAGAGCAGGACCACACAGAGTAGATCACACAGGAACTCATCCAGATGGGGTTGGAATGTCTCCAGAGAAGGAGACTCCACAACCCATCTGGGCAGCCTGTGCCAGTGCTCTCTCACCCTCACAGTGAGGAAATTCCTCCTTGTATTTCTTTGTAACCTCTTGTGTTCCAGTTTATACTCATTGTCCCTTTTCCCATATCTAGGAGGGTTTTTCTTTCATGTTTTCTTTTAAATTGGACTCAGAATCTTAGAGTAAGTAGGGAAACACATACATGAGGTAACAATCCAAATCATGTTATTAAGGTAAAACAGACACTGACAGTTCCTCTGTCTACTTGTGATGAGATAATGAGGAAGAGATTTAATTTACATAATTCATGTACTTATTTATTTGTATGTGACTAAAAACAAGGTGTAAGGACCAAACACAGGAGAAGCACTATCAATGCTATCAAGGTAGAAGAATTAATAGTCATAGTAAAAAAAAATAAATCATAAACTGATTACAAATATGAGTACACATCTTCAGCTTTTCCAATATGATCTTGGCCACGATTTTTCCCTTTGCCTAGTGATTCTAATGGTAACATAATGAAGAAAGAAGGCATAGTAAGTAGGCACACTTTAACCTTCTTTCTTCAATACAGTGCTTCGCAACAGGACCTATATGTTATCAACTCTGTTTGCATCAACGTTAGCATTTTAAACCAGATCATGAGTTTTTGAAATGATTGTGACTGTATCCACTTGCTATGTTTTAGTTCACATTGTAGAGTTTGTGTTTATCCAAGGATTACTCTTGGATAAAATAACAAAATTACTCCTTAAGTTAGATGATAAACCCCAGTAAAGTACCTGAAGTGGTCCAGCTGCTACCGAGCAGTCAATAAAAAGGACAAGACTAGAAGCTACTGTGAAATAAAATCCCTAGAAAAGAGTGGATGCCAGATCTGCAGCATAAACTGGTTTGCCCACTGTTGATGTAGACATAGCTGCAGAAACCTAAACTATCTCTGTAGAAATAAGGATATCTATTTGGTATCATCTGGTATGAAACAGAAAGTGCCTAACATGTTTGAAATGATGTAGCTATACTTCTGTTTCTGGAGAGGACTCATTCCTCTCTGCTCTATGCACACTTTATTTCTTAATATGCAAAGAGAAAGAAACTTACTCGAACGTGACTGGATTTCTGTCTTTTGAGAATTGGTCACAGAATGATGTATTTCAAACCAGAACTTCCTCAAGAGCTGCAGCATCAGCTTTCCCCACCTCTTTGGTAAAGTTTACAGTCCAGGTTACTGTTTATACCAACAGAAGCAAGCAGGGCAACAAGTGTCTGGTATCACATAGTTGTCAGGAAGGCATTTTCAGCACTGGTGCCTCATAGTGAAGAAATTTCAACTTGTAGAATCAAGTATGGTGAAGCTGTTCATGCTTTGCCTTCTCCTAATCTACAAAGGATTAGTTCTGGTAATGTCTGTGGGATGTAATGTGAGTAGCCTGCTCCTTTGTAACTAATGTGCTTGAACTGAAGTTAAATCACTCATCCCATGTAGTTATCATTTCTACTGCACTGCAATGATAATTATCTAAATAAGTAATAAATAAAGTGCATGTGCTTGTGTCGCTGGGCTCCGACTGCTCACTTTACTTCAGTGATGGAAGATTTGTGTTTCCATGCCAAGGTAAGGAGTAATAAACACTGTGTGAGATTCCTGAACCTCACTACTGAGCAGAGGGGGCACACACTGGAGGAGTGGGAGTACTGTCAATTAGAAATAAAATGCTTAGGACAAAGAAAAGCATTTTTCCACTATGAAGCCAGCATTTGAGGTTAGTGCTAGGGCTGTAAGACACATGTTGATCAGATTGACTTAAGTCAAAGGGAGTCTCAGTAAGTTGACGAAAAGTTTGAAGTTACTGTTGTAAACATGTTTAGAGTAGCTAAGGTCTGAAAGATGGATGAACAAGAAATTTGGGCTAATATCAGCTGAAATTTTCTATTCTATCTAAAATATAGTTTTTATAGTTTTAATACAGAGGCAGAGTGGATGAAAGAAAACTGCAAATTATTCCAAGACACCATACTGGTCTCCCCCCATTTTAAAATCTTTGTAATCAGGCTCCATTAGAGATCCTTCCAAAGCACATCAAAGCCAGTGGAATGTTTTGGATGAATCCACCATTAAACAAAGCTACCTCAAAAGAATCTGAGCTTTTGAAGAAGTTACTGCCTGAAATTTTATGAAAGTCTGTCGTGGTTTAGCCCTGACTGAACAATGACCAAACCACCCAGTTTCTCCTCCCCAACTCAGCAGGTTGGGGAGGAGAATCGAGAGATTCTAGAACTTTCTGGGTTAAGATAAGGACAGTTTAATAGAACACCCCAAAGAGCAGGCAGTTCCAGTGACGGCCAAAGGAAAAAGAAAAATGAGCAATGCTCAATGTAACTGCTCACCACGCTCAGCCTCGACGACGCTCAGCCCTGACAACGCTCAGCCCCGACGGCAGAACTGCAGATCACACATTGGCCGCAGCCCTGCCCCAGCCCAGCTGCTGCCCTTATATCCCGAGCATGATGTCACGTGGGATTGAACAGCATGGCCTTGCCCCCCAACAGCAGCTGGGGAGAGTGAACTCTATCCTGGTCAAACCCAGGACAAAGTCACATGGCATATGGAAACGGCCTATGGAAACCGTTAACACTGAAAGGTAAGGAGAAAAGTGACAATGATTGATGAACTTCCTGGAAATGTCTAAAAAGCTGAATCACAGTAATCTACAGAATTCCTGATGGAGCACACCGAGACTGATACAAAGTCAACAGGTTTCCAAAGCTTTCTGTCATCTGAATGGTAGCAGAAGTCTAGACACTAACCATATGTCAATTGCATGTTACAGGAAGATCTGCTTTCTCCTGAGAAAAGACGGTGTGAAATCATTAACACAGCCTAGAAATGTGGAAAGTGAGGGATTATTACGTAACTACACACAGAAACCTATCTATAAAGATTATATCAGCTAATGAGTTTTTCACACTGCCTGCCTACAAGGGAAAGTTTTGCATTTTTATCTAAAACAGAATCAGAGGGGTAGTTGAAAAAACATCTGTAACATCAGCAGGGGTGAATTTGGCACCTCTGTTTGGAGAAGATACTTTTACTTGAGCAATTTATCATGGAATGGCAGTTCTGAATCCAATAGTAATTAGTGTTTAATTGACTTTGCTGGCACATTCAATGCTTTGTACCTCCTCTAATTATGGAATATCCTTTGTGTATATGTATTTTCATCAAAGCTTTTTTTTTCCAAGATTATTATCTATGTTAGAATGGTTTAAGGTCTTGTGTTATAACTGATGGTCTAGTTTAGGAGTCAGGCCTGGCATCGTCATTCACAAAATAATAAACAAACAATAGCCTCTTTCATCTTCGTAAATCCCAAAGCTCTGTACAAAGTAAATATTAATTAAACAGATGAACATTTACTGAAAATGTCTACATCAAAGAAGATGCATATCACATTAAAAATATATTTAGCTTCAAAACATTCCCATCATCTAGCCATTGCTTATCGGGTTTAACTGCACAGAATGATGAAAGAGTTGTCTGATTTCACAACCCTTCTAATTAGCCATTCTCTTCCAATTACCTTCAAATCTCACAACATGTGTTACTATTGTTCTGACTATATCTCCTTCTAGGATGTTGCACTCCACATCCATGCCCATTAGGGAGGAAGTTTGTCTCTTGGTGCCTGTTGAATCCAAAGGGAATCTTTACAGTTACTTCAACAGTTGCTGGATCTAGATTGCAGTACATGGTCAGTACACCCTGTCCTTCAGACTAATGTTTGGTGTCTATTTATTTTCAGTTGCTGTTCAGATGAAGACAAAAATTCAGATTCTTGCATAAGGCAGTAAAAATGGCAGGTATGAAAAAATGGCAATATATGGAATAATGATATGCCACATAAGACAATTCAAGACCAGCAAATAGATGGCAACATGTAGAAAAGAGACCAACCCCAGTCAGTTGTAGAGAAAAAAAGAGATTGTTCCCTGTGGATTTTTCCACACTTAGCTTCAGCAGTTGTTTGTGTGGTTTCTGAATTCTGAAAAGTTCAGAAATTTTCTCACCACAGTGGACCATGAAACCTGCAGCTGTTAGTGCTGTGGCGACTGGCAAAATTCGTTACTAGAGAGGAGGAACTACATTTCTGTACGAATTGGGATATGCATAGGCTAATGTCTATTCTAATATCTTCACTATGTTTTCAGGTTGGTTTAGTAAATCTCACTTTCTGGTTGTTTTTTTTTTTCTTTGTTTCAGTTTTCTCTACAAATATATTTATTCCTGTAGGCAGTGATGGTCTCTGTGATAGGGCATAGTGGTGAGTGGAAAGCGTTCTTTCATAATCAAGGGGTGTCAAAATATGCCAATTTGTCTGTGTGCAGATCCACATTTTCTTTTTGTTTTTGTGTTTCTATAAAATACTATACAAAACAAGTACTGATCAGGTATTTGGAATTATATATGGACAGTTCTACAGATTAGCTCCTCCTGGCACCCAGAAGAATCAATATCTTTAGTTACAAACAGATCTCCCAGAGACAGTAAGGGCAGTAAAACCACCTATTCTTTCTGAAGGAATTGATTCAATTTCTAAGCAATTGCCTAGAAATCAATTCAAAGAACTCAGAATGTTACCACTAATTATGACTTATTTCATTTTGGAAGTGGCATGAATTTATGCCAGAAAACCAGTGCACAATTGTTCCATGTATAGCCAGGTGAAAATCATCAGAACTCTCTGAAAGCTCCTTCTTTCCACTCAAGTTAGGTCAACAAATTTGGTTTTAGAATCCATAAATTTATGTGTTTTATGTGAATTCTTTTATCCTGAATATATTTGCATTCTCCTTCAAAGTTGGTTTTACAACTTCAGCAAATTTTAGCCCCCTAGCTTGTAATTTGCCATTCCTAAGAGTAGATAAGTGAACTGAAGTTCCCATTATTTTAAGGTGAAGTCACAGCTAAAACTGAGTTATAATTAAAGCTCCATTTTGATTACATGCTCTCTCCTACCTACCTGTTCAGCAGATGACGACAATCTTCAAGGCATGAGGTTTCAGACAAAGGGCAATGTTACACCTTTACTCTCTCTATCTAGACAGCTCTCTCCAAACCATCTGCAATTTATTAATGTTCACAAAACAATTTTACTAGGAATCACTATCTGGTCTCACAAAGACTTTTCCCACCATGCTGACCTATCCTAAAGCTGCACTGTTATGTTAGTCTCACAGAAACCCCTAGGAGCTGAAGTAGCTGTAATTAAAGATTTTCAGACATAGGGCTGTCAAATTCTTTTGTGTATCTGTTTTGGCAAGTGCTTCAAATCCTACAGCAATATTAAATAGACCATCTGTTAGCCTTCATTAGGCTCTCACTCATCAACAGGACTATTAAATATAACTGAGCATGCAAAAGGAAACCTTGACATCTGGGCTTTCAATTGGAACAGTGATCAATATTAATAACAAAACTATTTCACCTAAATTTATTATTAATAGAAAGTTAAATACAGCATAAATATGGATGTTTTGCCCTACAATACAGCTTTAATATGACTAATCTAAATGATATAGTGAAACCCGACTTTATTACTATCAATATCTGTAATGATGTAGATACCCAAAGAGCTCTATGGCAATGACACTGTCCTGAAAATATGTGAAGGGCTGGTCATCACTTCCATCTTCGCTGAATGATAGGCAGATAGGACCATAGTAAACATAAGGAATGCTATAGAAAAAGGCCCACAATTGTGAAATGCTCCGTGGACCTGGTAAACAACTTACATTTGTATTATTTGCAACAACTGCTTAGACATTTAAGGATAAAGCCCAACATCTTCCTTGATCATCTCTTGTCTACATTAAAAGAAGCTTGCAAAGCAGGTCTTGGAGAAAATATTTTGTAGAACATTTTACTTTTCTCACTGTTCTTCTTTGGGCTCTGTTCACTTACTCCATGATTGTAATTAAAGCATATTGGTATTTACCAGTTCCTTGATATTCTAGCTGAGGGATGTCAACAAATCTCTTCACAAGTTTCACACACATCACTCTCATCTATGTAGTCATCTTGATCCTTGGGCAGGTTTTTTTCCTTTCCTTTGAAGAAAGACATGATCTAGTCTTTCCACATTTTTTTATAAGTACAGCTGATTCTTCCCAAACACATTCAATGTTTTGTGTATTTCTCTATGGAACTGCACCTCTTGTATATCAGATCAATTCTGTTACAGTCATTTTGAATACTAACCCTGTTGTCCGTTGTTCCTGTAGACCTGTTTAAAATAACATTTTCCACTAGATCTGTCATTAGGCAAAAAAATGATCAATATAAGAATCAAGAAATGCTACTGAGTTACTTCATCTGACACATTCTTCCAGTCTAATACTAAGCAACTGATTAATGGCCTTCAAAAATATCAACTGAAAATCAATGTTCCAGAAAGTTGCTGGATTCTTACCATAGCTGATATAGGAGTATGTTTTCCTACTGAGCTACAGACTCATAACCAAAAGCCTTACTGAAGTAATGGTATACCACATCCCCCTTCTTCACCTCTATGTAAAAGACCATTTACATATTGTGCAGAAAAGCAACAGTTTAGTTAATCTGCAATTAAGGAAGCTTCATGGAGGCAACTACTTTATTAAACAACTGTATAGTATAACTGTACTCCTAACAGGCATTATTATTATCCTCAGATCATTCCATCTCTATCTTTCTGGAATAACTGAGTGTCCTGGGTTTGGCCAGGTGTCCTGGGTTTGGCCAGGATAGAATTAACTCTCCGCAGCTGCCGCTAGGGGGCGAGGCCAGGCTGGTCAATCCCACGTGACATCATGCTCGGGATATAAGGGCAGCAGCTGGGCTGGGGTAGGGCTGTGGCCAGTGTGTGAGCTGTGGTTCTGTCGTCGGGCTGAGCGCTGTCGGGCTGAGCGCGGTGAGCAGTTACATTGGGCATTGCTCCTTTTTATTTGTCCTTTGACCATCTGCCTACTCATTGTGGGGTTCTATTAAACTGTCCTTATCTCAACCCAGAAAGTTCTACAACTCTCTTGATTCTTGATTCCCTATCCTGCTGAGCTGTGGAAGAGTAACTGAGTGGTTTGGTTATGGTTTGATTAGGGCTAAACCACCTCACTGAGCCACACCAAATAATTTCTTATACTGATTTTACAGATTTGGTATCTGGAATATGGTTTAGAAGAGCTGTCACCTCTACTGTGTAGGAAGTTGAAAAAATATTTTCATATCCACCTCTGTTCCTCACTGGTATCTATGGAACCATTAATGGATCTGAAACTCTTGTTCTGGTTCAAATACTTGAAACACCGGAAATGTTATTACAAATATGAAAGCTGCTCCTTCATTTATTATGAGCCAGATTGAAAACTGTATCTGAGCTGCTTGGCATTAACTCTTGAGCTCCAAATCTCTGCTTTGTAGACAACACTGACCCTGAAGCAAAGCAAGATTTGGAGGCTAATGGAGAAAAACATATCCTGTCAATAGCTTGGTGCACAGACAACATGAGCAGAGATGTTAAACCTTGCAATGTGAGTGATTGGTGGTGAAACACAGACACTAATACTTCTAACTCCATGTCTTCTGGTCACATCATACACATCAGTGAGACTCTTTGTATCGCAATATGTTTATTCAAAAAATGGGAGACTGAGTTCCACCACACAGCCCTTAGGAAACTGATTAATGTTGATGAGTATCTTGATCTGCTGATACAAAATCCAGTTTTGATTATACAAAGTCCAGCTCATGAAATAACTTTTTATCATTTTTTCAGATGAGTTGTTTGTGATTTTGATTTTCTACCTAAAAGAGCAATAATTAAGCAAGATCAAGCTACAATGTCTGAAACACATGCTACCTCAAATGATCACACAACTTATCAAAATAGCTAACAGACACCCAGGGAGTCTGAGGAGATGGCATTAGTACATTCTTATTTGGAGACTATTTTCAGTCATCCTTGTGGAAGTACTTATCATAGGTTGGAATTTTATTTTCACATTAATGTATCAATATCTAACAAAATAAAATATTCCCAAAGCACCACTGTAACCTAGACAAATTTTTCATCTGTGTTGAACCAATCTTATTGAAGAAAAATTTGATGTTTATCCCATGTTTGCAGAAAAAACTTTTAAGGTGAGAGATGTGATTCAGATTTGCTTGTTTACATTGATGTAGCTGAGCGCATAATCATTTATCAGAGTTCTAAGTATGAGTAGCCAGATGCTCAGCTGAGTACCATATACCACACGTCAGCTTGGTGTGTGATTGTGACTGATTTCCTTTATACTGAAAACAAATGAAATGAATGGAGTTCAGTCAAACTGCTGCTTTCTCCAGTTCTTTCTGAAAACATTCAAGACACAACTTGGCTCTTTGTACTTCAGAGATTATTTGGTTCTTATTTTATGGTGATTTAACCTATCATGAGTAAAAATTCTTTGATTTTGTCCCATGTGAATCAAATGCTATCAATTAAACTCCATAGTGAGATGTATTATCAAGGCTTGTGCTTCCTTACTTGTTTCAGCAATTCATGCTAGCTCTTCACAATAGCCTTATTATAAAAATAATCAAGGAGCTGTAGCACCTAAACTCAAAGGAAAATCTGTAAGATTAGCCATGGGAGGAACTGACCAGGAGGTCAATGCTGAATGTCAAGAAATACACCATATTTCAATGTAACTACCTTTATTCCTATTTACTCTATGCTCAATGACATTCTTAGAGGGAAACATCGCACCGTATTTCTAGTTGCTGACGTAAGATTGTTCTTGTCACTTTTTTGATGCTCTGGGACTTATCTGTGTAGGTAAAAGTGATTTAATTTCATTATTTTGAGTGCTGGGAGAGAAAAGAGGAAAATTCCTTTACTGTGAGGATGAGTGAGCACTGGCATAGGCTGCCCAGATGCAGTGTTGAGACTCATTCTCTGGACACATTCAAAACCCACCTGGATGAGTTCCTGCATGACCTATTCTAGGTGATACTGCTGTAGTTTACTTCTTAATGGGGAAGACCAAAAACCATGCACATACTTTTTTCCTATTCATCAAATGGCTGTTGGTGACTTATTTACCCATTGTACCTTTGTGTGTCTAGTTTGATTTCATAGCTTCGAAGTATATCTAAAATAAACTATCCATGTAAAGAGTTTATAAACAACACATTTGCATAGAGTTTTACTATTTAGTGCAAGAGCAAAATCACTTGCAAGTGATAACTGCAAAAGTAGAAGAAGCTTCTACCAGACAGGTGTTTTGTTATCTAAGCAGATGACAGTAGTTCTGTTGTACTGTGCCCAATTCTGGGCTCCCCAGCTCAAGAGGGAGAGGGAACTATTAGAGAGAGACAAGCACAGGGCCACCAAGATCAGGAGACTGAAGCATCTTCCTTATGAGGCTACAGGATCTGGAACTGTTCAGCCTGGAGGACACTGCAGGGGGATCTCATTAATACTTACAAATATTTGAAAGGTGTATGTTAAGGGGATGGGACAACACTTTTCGGTAATGTCCAGTGGTAGGACAAGGTGTAATGGACAAAAGCTGGAACAAAAAGTTCCACGTCTACTTCAGGAAAAACTTTAAGGTTGACAGAGCACTGGCATAGGCTGCTCAGAGAGGTTGTGAAGTCTCCTCCTCTGGAGACTTTCAAAACCCACCTGGATGTGTTATGGAGTGACCTGATCTAGACAGACCTGCTTAAGCAGGAGGGTTGGACTGGATGATCTTCAGAAGTCCCTTCCATCCCATACCATTCTGTGACAGATATGAGTTAACTGCAGAAACAAAATGAAGGAAATTATGGTTGGCAAATGACACAGAAGAGGGACCACTTTTCAAGCATGGAATGTGATTGAGGCAGTATTAGTCCTCAGAAAAGATGAGGAAGTGAATGAGAAAATGAGAGAGTGGAAGGTGAGTGCAAGAGAGCAAGGGAAATGGTATGGAGCAGATGGAGAGTAGATAAGAGCCAGTTCATCATGAAGTCTAAAGTCAATCCTCTGGAAAACAATGTGCATAATTGACAGGATTTGCAGTACCCAATGAAACAGTTTTGGAGCACAATCCATGGACTTAATGAGTCTCCAAGAAGCAGGGATTGATGCTTCTCGTGATTGCTCCTATTTCTCAAGTGACACAACATGTTGCCTCTTTTTGCACTCTATGATGTGGTTGAAGTTGTGTCATCAGTGACATTTGCTGACCTATGTTCTAGTAATAATCCTGTAATGTTGCATACCTTTTATGCATTTCATCTTGCCATAATAATGTCTCAAGTTTTATATTGAAATCTTCTGGTTTAAGAGTGGGACATCAAATTAAGATCCCTAAAACCAAAGGAAATATCCTCTCAATAATTACTAAGAGTCCATAGTGTGCAAGTTCATGCTCATCACCTGTAATAGCAAAGTAAAAATTGACAATGGAGTGCTGATTTGGTTCATGTGATCACAGAATTCCAAACAAAGAGATTCTCTTGGGCTTGAAAAACTGGGCCAGAAGTATCTCAGGATTGTCTCTTGGTATTTCTTCAGGGAACAAGGGTATGTTAACGATAGCAAAAAATAAGAAATAATTAAAATTAGAAGGTTTGATTCTGCCTGCATCAGAATTTTGTTGCTGTTTTGCTGGAATAAATAAATCTTTTATTTATAATAGGACCAGGTCCAAATTATCCATAGTAGTTTGTTGTTTTTTAAGAGATTATTTAAAGACATTTCTAGCTCTTAATAAAAACTCACCTCATTTTAATTTCTTCTGAATTGTTTCCCATATGCTAGCAGATTATAACAGAAAAAAAGTATTGGCTAGGTAAATAGTTGTCTGAGGCTGTGCTAGTAGCTAGGAGTGCACAAATTAAATGACCCAGACTTTCTCTTCTGTCTTCACTCTGTGATTGTTCTGAGCCTGTGCAATGTTTCTATGACCTTCACTACAGGATTAATGGGAGTTATTTCCTCTATTGGTGCAAAGCAATTATGCATGCCATCTTGCTTTGAGATGGTTTAAATGAAAGTTGCCACTGGAAATGTTAACCTTCACCTGTCATAATGCTATTATGTTATCTTGGGCTAATGGTGAAAAGAAGTCATGATTTCATTTTATTTAAATTTCAGATGGGTATTTGACCATAAAATTATTTATAAAAGGAAACACAATAAAGACAATAGATCAAAAGTTCAGTGGTGAAGAAAAGTCTATTGTCTAGAATGTAATTATAGAAAAGGCTTTGGTGTAAAGCAGAATGGGTGAGGATTAGGCACTCAGAGATTCTATACAAGCAAAGGGGCCAACTGCATTATTGTACTTTAAAAATCTCAATAACATTTCAAAACATACATCCTCAAATGAAAAGTAAAGGTTATCCTGAAATTGAAGAAAATCCTACTTAGGGACCAATTTTAGGCTTAATTTTGTTTTCTTGCATTCCCTATAAGCACAGTTTGGTGAAAATGAAGGTTAGAGTGGATTCTTCAAGAGTAGCATTAAATGTAGAGTAGTAATGTGATATCTGATTGTTTCCATGTGTGTATGATTGTATTAGAGAAGTGTGGGGAACTATGTAAATAGGTGAAAGAGGATGAGCTGAAGTGAAAATAAGTTGTCAAATAGATTGTCTGGGTTTAAAAAAAAAATTAATTGTAGCTGCTTGATGATGTATGAAAACCAAGATATTATTTTGGGCAGAGTGTAAGAGAAATAGGCTTGAGAGTCCAGCATTATGTGACTTGTGATCAGAACCACAGGCTCAACATTGCATTCTGCAAACTCTAAGCTTGTGTAAATTGTCCTGTGTAGACATACACTTGCAATCAAGAAAAGCATAAAGAAATAAATGTTCTTGTGACAGAAATGGGCATTGCTTTAAGGATTTGCACTGCCAACGCACACTCAGTTTCAATGTTTGCAGTCTATCTAGATTGTACTATCAATGAAGAAATTTTTTTTTTTCCTCTCCCTTACTATCAGGATAAGGATAATGTCATGCTACAAAAATATGAGACTTTCCATAGGATAGCCATTAATAACTATGCAATACTTGGGTCAAATACAAGGTACGGTCTTGACTAGGAAAGAGGGAGACAGTTAAATTGTATCTTGGCATCTATGTGCAATATCTTGTACCACTATAATTACATTATCAAGGTGAAAGATAGGCAAGTATGAAACAGTCATTGAAATTAATAGCATAAGGTGTAGTATTTACAAAGGAATATATTATATATGTTTCAGTTGACGTTGAAAAGGGCATCTAGAGTTACTACTTTGTATCCTTTAATATCTTCCAGTTGTAAAGGATCTTTTGTTTAATGTCATCTCAGCAGGAGTTTAGCAAATATGTAACTAGCCTTTTTTAATGAGGACATTTTAGGAAGATAGTTATTCTCTTATTCTCATTTCCATTCTGTATTTCCTTTCCTGATACCTCTTGACATATTTTCATAAGCTTTTAGAGAGTAAAATTCTGTAAGCCTTCTTTTTATGTCTAATCTTTATGTAGTTTGAAGATGCAGTATTAGAATACAAGTACTCAAATATGAAATCCATGGGATGTTTTATGTGGAGAGCACACACTTGCACTGAACTTTTCTGCAGTTGTATTGCAGATATGATGATGATGTAGTATGGCTATTTGCCAAGACTATTTGCCAAGTCTGCAGTAAGAGTAATGGAGACATTTATCAGTTGTATCAGTTGTACACAAAATTTCAGTAACTAGTGTGAAAGAGGTTGCAGCTGGTTTTTGTTCATTCTTCTGAATTGAGGAAGGAGCTATGCAAATGAAAAACAGTATATTTGCCTCATAGACTTCATTACTTAAAATACCAACACAGATACAGGGAATGCTATTCACATTGTAAGGTAGAAGACGAAGTTGCAGACAGATCAAATGAATTGCTTCAGGTCAAGCAGAGATTGCTGGGTTCCTAGGACTTGATCTACAAACCAGTGTCTTCAGTCACCACTGTATTGCAAAATTAGCAGACCTCTTAACCTGCTATTTAGATCCATAACCTGTTTCTGATGTGTATTCTCTCTGTGAAGAGACTGAAACTAAATAAAAAATCAGTTTATTTTATCTTCTTCAACAGCCTGAAAATGCTATGATTTCATTTATCTTCTGCATTAAAAGGAGCCATGAACTTGATACAGCTCACAAAATTCAGTCCTATATGGGTGCAACTAAGACAAATGGACAGAAGAAACATTCTTTGAATGGACATGACTGGATATGAATTCTTCAGTTTTCTTCAGAGAAGTTAGCACTTGACATCATTAAGGATATTAGCTCAGCTGGGATGGAGAGAATGAAGAATAGGGCCCTTAAACTGCATCTGTTTGCTCTGATTTGGAATCATGGTGTATGTTTCTACTCAAATAAAGATCTTTAACCTAACAAGCAACTCCAGTTTACAGGAGCAGAGTACGTGAATGGATAAGGACTTTCAAACTGATACATGCATTGAAGGATATAGTGCTGTTATTGGTATTAGATGAGAATTAAGGACACATTAAGAAATAATGTGATGGATGGAAAAAGAAAATGAACAGATTAATTCATCATGGGAAGTGATTTCTTAGAGCATTCTTCCTGGTTCATCATGTTCAGAATTATGAGGCAAGTAATTACTAGCTCTTTTCCATTTCTCACACTGTGCAGAGACCAAATCAATACAATTCTTCCTGCAGTCACCCTGGTACTTATCTGTTCTATGCTGGAAAAAAACTATCTATCTTCTTTATTTCAAGAAGGAAAAATGAGTGCAAGAGGAGTAGTCACTTAGCTTGTACTCTGTCAGTCTCTCTCCTGTGGACTGCCTGCTTGACAAGATGAAAGACACCCTCATGTTCTGGGCTTTTCTAGAGGAAAGAAAAAGCCCTCTAGTCTATGATTCATAGATAGCTACTATTTATAAAGATGTTTTAAGATTTTCTCCTAAAAACCACTCTGGAGGGATCCTTCAGTACTAACACATTACAAATAACAAAGGACAATCTTATAGTTTAGTTAAATAACCACCTGCTGATCCATCAACTTCTCATGCCTTGTCTTACTGACACCATAGTGGCAATACTACCTTAAAGCATGGAAGTTGCATGTTCCTGGAAGGGTACTTGAAAGAATTAGCAGTGGCTCACTTTGGTCTCAGGCTAAAGCCTGCCTTATCTCAATAAGATTTCCACTATAGATTCATGGTATATAAAGACATGGGGTCCTGCTGTTTGTGCTAGCTCATCTGCTGCTGTCTTAATCCTCAAGTACTGAAAAAAAACCTGGATTTGATATTATAAATGAGGATCGTCACAAAATGACAACAATTTATTTACATTTGCTGTCTTTGAATGAGTTGGAACTTGCACTCAATCCAAACATAGCTTCAGTTGGAGTAGGAGTTCTAGGAGAATTGGTTTGGTAGGAAGGAAGGAGAAGTTTATATTGTTAGAAGAAGATGCTGAGTCCTCAGCTCTGGGTCCTTTAGAAGATGTAAATGAACTTGTCAGGAACAATTTTGATGTAGTTTTTGTGGCTTCAACAGATATAAAGAATGTGCCTTCTGAAGAGTTTTTCCAAAACAATTTGTCTGTTACACTACTTACAGTTCTGTCCAGGCTTAAATACAAAGCTTTCCCAGGTTGAAGATGCCAAAATCAGACATTCAGTATCTAGTTCAGCCCATCTTATAACATTCATGCTTTAACAGGTGAGCTTTAAGGGGTCCTAGTAGATATTTCATCAATACTGCCTGGCTCCAAAGGCAGAGCAGGCTTCATGGGATGCAGAAGACCAGTGTTCCTGATGCAACAGCATGGTTAAGAGGAAATAATTATGAAACGGAGAACCTGGGGAAAAATATACATAAATTAAAACATTTCACAGTTATTTTAAGACTTAAAAATTTAAAAATGCAGTTTCAGGAAATTTCAGAGTAATTTCAGATTTTAATAAAAAGGAAACTTTTAATGCCGAACAATACATATTGGATAATGATGACCACTGGTTAATTATCAAGGCCATACAGTGATGCAGAATGGCCCATTTTCCACTTCAGAGCACATCCTTTAACTGTCAGTCTTACCTATTTATCTCAATTAGGTTTGATGTGTATGCAGAAAAACAAGTAACCAGCGTACAAGAGAGCCTTCAAAAACCAAGAAAGATACACAGAGATTGTTAGTTCGACAACAAGCAGGTGATAATGAACTTTAATTAAGTAGGTAGGTTGCAGTAAAGATGCTTGAATGCTTCATGCTACTATACTATTTACTACCTCGTCACACAACTTTTCCTGTAACACAACTTCAAACAGTTGTTTGGTTTTTTTAAAAAAACTTGTAATGAAAATGATCAGAAAGTTTTGTTTCATTGCCAGTTTTACTAAAAAAAAAATAATTAACAAATTGAGTAAATGTAGAACACAACATTAAAAAAGTTACTTTGTGTCCTGATTCTTGGATATGTGTGTCTCTCTTCAACTGCTGGATCACGTTTCTAGTACCACAAAATTATGCTTGAAGAAGCCCAGAGAGTTAATTTCCTCTCAAATAATCCCTCAAAGTAAAGTCTATGTTGATTCAGACACATTGTATCAGCACATTTGTATATAAAACAAAGGTCTGCCTTCCCCCAAGATGTTAACATAGACTTTTTAATGAATTCCCAATTAATTTTATAAAAAATATTTGAATAAATAAAAGATGAATAGAGACGAAGTAGAACTCTGCCCTGTAATGTAAAAACCAAGCAGAAAGGTTTGGGCTTTTTTTCATTTTTAATTAACTTTGTCTTTCGGGAATAAGGATGAGACTTAACTTGAAAAGATGCAGGAAAGAGTAAAAAGTATATAAATCAAGAATCTCAAAGGAATAAATGGGAAGGGAAAAGAAGAACACACACTTTTTAAAAAAACTCACATTATAATTCATTATATTAAATTTATAGTGAAGGTTGACAGTTCTATAAGGGCTACAAACTTCCCCATTTAAAGAACAAGTATAAAGGTTAAGGCAAAATCTTTTCATAGGAGAACCATCCCATGTCAGCTTACTGCAGGGTGACATTCATCTGCTTTTGACAAGTTCATTACTGATCTTTATGCTCATACTGAGCTAACTGAAGCACAGGTCTGAGCCAGCAGATGCATTCCTGATTTCCCATTTGTTAGATGTATTATCCAAAGGAAAAAGCAAGAAGTGTACTCTTGGCTGATGAAGAATGCTCTGGTGATTTGTTTGTGTTAACGTGGAATAAAGAAAGGCAGTTGCTCTACTCTTACAATACACTTGAAAACCTTCACCTTGATTTTATGTGGAATGTTAGAAATGATAGAAGTATGAAGTCTATGAGGAATGTGTACATGCAATAGTTCTTTGAAACCTGGTTTGATATTAACAACTGTGTTCTGTAAAAAAGGTGCAGTATTCTGTGATTCTGTGATACTTACTACTGCGGCTTGTTACACACAGAAACCACCACTTCTGGGTGATTTCTGATCACTTTGGAACATGGACAGAGCAACGTTATTCAGATGTTCCCCCAAGGCTAGTCCAGGGGTCAACCACTCTCACTAATGATACAAGGGAGGATGGTCAAGCAGTAACATGTTTTCTCTTCATAAAATAACAGAACTGAAGATAAATAATGCCAATATCCTCAAAGATCTGTACTAGGCAAACCAATGTTTGCTGAACAGGGATATATACAAACCCTTCCTTAAGTCTGGCTTACACAGTCAGAGCTTATCTAGCACTCCTCTACTATTGTCCAAAGCTCCTCTGTATACTTCCTCTTTTATGTAATTTCCCAACTAGCTATGCTTTCTGAGACTCTGAGAATTGAGACTTCCAGTCAAAGTGGGTCATTATGTTACTTTACATGAAACACTTCTACAGCTCTCAGTTTTTTACTCCGTCTAGAGCCTTTTCTCATGTAGAAACGTCTCATTTTTATTGCATAGTACATTATTATTCCTTGCTTCTGCAGGCTTGCAGGGATGATAAAAGGGGACAATATCAGGACATTAAAAGATAACGTATTGCACACATATCCATGGATCTCAGATGGATTTTTTTTTCCCCCCCAATCTTTTAATCAGAGGTTTAAAATTAAATTTATATTTAATTTTTTATAGAAGATGGGAATGGTGAGGTGCTGCATAGAGCACCTTACAAAAGTTGCATTGCTGGACTAATTGTCAGTCTATACCAGCTAAATATTCAGTAATAGTAATTGCTCATTTTGTCTCATCATTTTTCTAGTGTGCTGCATTAAGGGCTTTATGTTGTCAAGGGTTTTATCTTCTTCCTTTGCTTATATTTCTAGACACTAAGGTATTTTTATCTTGCCTTCCCTCTCCCTTATTCAAAGCTAGTGAAGTTTGTATTACTCTTGTTCTCCTAGAAACAAGCTATTTGTGATTTTGTCCAGCATTTTTGTGTTAAATCATCTTTCTTTGTTGTCAACCCTTTAAAGATGCTTTTCTTGCCTTCCTCTAATTTAAAGCCTTTCCAAAAGTCTAACCAATTTATGGCTTCCCTGCAGGTTCAGATTTGGCTTTCAGTGTTGGTTGTTTGGAATTCACAGTAGTAGATGTTGCATTTTTGATAACACATTTAGCCAGGAGGATTTATAAAGGGTACATGGGAGGGTTTGATTTTTTTTTCCATCTTTAACGCAGAGAAATGAGGTGAAATACTTCCCTATCAAAAGCTACCACACAAAGATTGACTCAATCACAGCATAAGCTCATTCAGGTAGGATCTCTGAGCTTGAATCATGCCACAAAATACAACAAATTACACGCAGAATCTGAAGGGTTGGAAGGGACCTCCAAAGATCATTTAGTCAAAGCCCCCTACCAGAGCAGGACCACCTAGAGTAGGTCACACAGGAACTCATCCAGGTGGGTTTTAAAGACCTCCAGAGAAGGAGATTCAACAACCCATCTGGACAGCCTGTGCTCCCTCACCCTCACAGTGAAGAAATTCTTCCTTGTGCTTCTTTGGAATCTTTTATATTCCAGCTTGTACCCATTGCCCCTTGCCCTATCGTTGCACAGTGGACACATACTTTCAAGTTAGTTTGTAGCAATGCAACATGAGGAGACTTTTCAGAGTACTAAAACTTGCAGAAACTAAATGAATAAGCTCTTTGCAATGAGAGCAACAAATCTATGCTACTCTTAGTAGGCATTCATTTGCTTAGGTTACTTCCTACATAGAGAGTTGTGAGCAAAAATATTTTCCCATTTAGTTCTAGCAAATTAATAAACACCTTTTTCCTTCTTATCTAGTAACAGTTCAAGGACCCTAGGAGGTTAAGAGAAGTGAGGACAGAGAAACAAGAACGGTAGTGAAGATAAATTTCCAGCAGAGGTCATAAGAGCTCCCACATCTGTGATATTTCCTGACAGAGAAAATATGTCTATAAGGTGTTTTCCTTCCTTGGAAACAGGAAGAGCTAATACTGCTCCTGAAATCAAGTGGCAGACAAGACCAAAGCAAAAATCTTTATCCCCACTAATAAACACTTATACAGAAGCTCCTGTGACTTCCCAGCGTACTCTCATAAATAGTCAGAATGAGATGAGATTGCCAGGATTCTACCTACAGAAAAGTCACCTAGGCTATAGACTGAAGCATATACACTGACTCAGATCCAAAAAAAGACTTATACAACCTGCAAAAAGCAATATATACTCATCCCACAAGCTCCACCGCCCAGCGATCTTTGCTTAACTTGGCCAGCTCTTTTGTAATTGCTAATTGCTGATTTGCTTTCTTGTGTTCCTACCCTGAAAGCAGAAAAAAAATCACAGGTGTTTTGATTTCAATTAACATCTGAACCTGAGAGTGGCCAGATATATTCCAGCTTCTACAACTAGAAGCTCTGGTATCCTGTTCCTGCATTTGTCTGTCCATAGTCAATTTGCGTGAGATATCTGGTTGTTTTTGTATTTGAAAATGGAAAGTTATCTATGAAAGCATCCTTTAGCAATATTGTTAAGACTTACACTTACTACATGGAAATAATATCTTTGTTTTTATTATCTGAAACCGTAATAATTGTTGTTAATGTGGATCTGTATCATACAATCAATTTTATTTCTTAAAGATTTATGCTATTCTTTCTTCTTAGATCAGAATGTTTCAATTTCTTCTATTCACCCCATCTCACAGTGCAACTTCAGTGAAATGGTTGTAATAGTCCACATTTAACAAGGTTGAAGTTATCCGTCCTTGAATGTGGCAAACTGGCTAGCATCTGAAATTGCTTGGCCTTGAGGATCTATTTTCTGTTACCATTTATTAGAAAGAGCATAACCAGTTTTACTGTAGCACCTGGAGCTACTCAAGCACAAGAAGTCAAATGTAACCTCAAAGGAAAACACTCATCGAACATGCAATGAATAATTATATATCAGAAAATATAGTACTGGGATTCTTGGATAGAAATACGGGAATTCTAGTGAGAGCCCTAAAGGAGAATATAGGAGTACAGTCTCTTACAGAAAATACACTTCTATTTTGTGGAAGTAATTGATAGTTCAAAATTTTGGTTAGTTCTGTCAAGAGAAAAGGCCCTCATAATTGTCAAGTTTCTGTGAAAGACAATAGTTTTCCTGTCGTTAATAAAGTTCTCCCTACAGTCATCTGTCGAGCTGACTGCCCTAATCTCCTTCTTGGAGCAGGACTCTGTGACAACATCTCTGGAAACTTATTTTAGAAATTTTAGGAAGGATGAAAGCCCAGGTTTGCAAAAAAAACCTTGTTCCCCAATTCTGCAGTGTGAAATTCTGAGATTGCCTACACAATGAGCTGCCCAGAAATTGGGACATTGGAAATTTTACATTTAATACCCCCATACTGTTCACAGCATGGAGAGCTTTCCACCACTGAGACCAGGATCCCTAGAAGATAAAGGAAGTAAGGTGGCAGGCAAGTAGTTATATGTAGGAACCATGCCCAAGTTTTATAACAGTTTTGGTAAACATAATCCTTCTTTGTCATATATGCTTGCAAATCAGCATGTAAGGTATTGAAACACGATTTCTTAGTAAACCTATTATTCCTAATTGCCTTGCTGCAAAAGTCCCTAATAAATAGCTTTCCAAACGCCAGTCAAAATGCTTTTCAATAATTAAATTCTACATCTAAGGACTAATCTCAAAAAAATTACCTTTTCTTTCAGATGGATCTTCCTAAAATACGGATTCAAAAGGAAAAGATGAATGTAATCAAGAGGGAAGTGACAATATCTGTTAATATAAGACACAGGCAGGAACTCAACACAGTTCCATAGTTATTCCTCAACAACTTTGAGAGCTTTTGTCCATTTTCATGAGGATTCCTACCTGGCTGGTGACATTTATTGACACTTCTCTCCTAAATAAAAACATAACTCAGTTTTGGGTAGTAGTACAGATAACCGGTAATCACTGGTCAATGTTCCTGACAGTTTACTTAGGTATATTAGAATCAATGTCTCTTTGGTAATTAGTATGAAATAATATTTATTCATATTAATAAAAAATTCATTTTAAATTGTCTACATACAGGGAATAACTTTCCTCTGCTTTTCCCCCCAGACTCCTTAATTACGTGTCATATTTTCTGGTGAATGGTCACTGGAGGGGAGATAAAGCATCCATTACAGCTTTTGGAACCAAGGATAATTATTCAATGAAACCAAGTGAGTAAAAGAGAGAGAAATGGTTTAATGGTCTGCTTGTTAAGCAATGAGAAAAGTTGATGGCCTGGGAGAAATGGCATGCATTTGATTCTCAGAATGACAAGAAAACACTGTTGCAGATGAAATCTCTTATAAGTTATAGATGTGAGTAGATATCAGTCTCAATGGTTAGATATACATGGGTAAAGTACACGTTGAATATTCCGTATATATTTTTTAAAATCGTTACAGAAATGTGTTATTCAGTATGTGTATATTTCTCAATACATATTAGCCCAAGAGAAGCACACTACTCTTAATTTAGTCTCCTCTCTCCTTATGGCACGTTGTTAGGGAGAATTTTGAGTTTTCTCCTGTCAGCTTCCAGTTAGCTACAGACTGTCGAGAAAAGTTTGATGGAATGTCCTCTAGGTAAATGTCCTCTAGGTAAATCCTAACAAGGCAACTTCTACATATTGTCATTTCATAATTTGTGTCTCCTAGAAACAAGGGGTATCCTCAATGTTTGGAAAGTCCACTGAATGAAATGAAAGTGCAATCTAGCCTTTTTTTTTTTCTTCTGATTCACTATTTTTCTGTATTAAGAAATGGGAGAGAAGGGAGAAATTTTCTGTAATCCAAAAAAAGTCAAACGGTAAAATGTCTTGTAGCACCACCCTATGTATCTTGTCAGCAACTTGACTTTACTTTAAATGATGGCTAAAATATATTGTTTGCCGTACCCCTTGACTTGTTAAACCATAATCATGAAATTGAATTACAGGACAGGAACGATAATAATAGATGAAACTATTATGTGTCATAGAGAGGCAATTATGCTGTAGCTAATGATCTTTACTAATAGGATAAGATATACTGCCACATGTGCCTTGAAGACCATCATCAGATAAAACAGAGTAATCCATCAACTAAACCTTTAAGGTAGTGTTTAATTTGAGAGGTGAAAGAAATGAAATTGGGCTTTGGAGGACACTGTGAATTTCATCCATGTAATGAGATAGAATATTGATCTAATGAACTACCTGAAGTCTAGACTGTATCATTTACCTGGAGCCTGGAGCAACTGGATGCACACACATGCATAACCAAAAGGTTGGTGGAGTATAAATTAACTTTTCTTACTCAAAGGCAGTACGGTGTTCTGTATAAATTTGAATATGATTACGTCCTGAACACAGATTACAGCATCATGCATTAATAGCAGGATTTCACTGAATAGTGTATGGCTTAATCAAAGAACCTGGGTAATGAAATTCTTGGGTTTGTCTTCGACAGTGACTTAATAATATGGCTTTAGAAAGTAGAACATTGTGGTAGAAAAGAACATGTGGAGAAAAACTGGTTTAAAAGTCCACTGTCCATGATACGTAATTTGGGAGTTTTACCTTCTGGTAGATTTCTTCCCTTCAATTTTACAGTGAATTGCTTGGAGACAGGTGAATGAGCCACTGGTTGTACAACCACTCCAGTCTGTAGTTACTAGGCTTCCTGGCTACACAAGAAAGCCATTGCTTTTGTGGGTGACAGGTGGAGAAATGGAGATATATGTGTAAGTAAAGGCACAAGGACCAAAGGATACCAGTGCAAAGACCTGATATGTTCAGTACATGGGGATTTTAGAGATCTCTGGCCAGAAGATTAGGGGAATTAGGAAATCAAGAAAGGGAGGCAGGAGACCCACATGGTTAAATAAGGAACTGTTGGGCAAACTCAAGTGGATGAAGAGAGTGTGTAGATCATGGAAGGAAGGGACGGATACTTGGGATTAATATAAGACTATTGTCATAGGATGTAGGGAGGCAACTAGGAAAGCTAAAGCCTCTTTGGAGTTATACCTTGCAAGGAAGTTCAAGGACAACAAGAAAAGCTTCTTCAAATATATTGCTGTGGTGATTTAGGCCTGGTTGGGTGCCAGGTACATTGAATGGCATTAGCCCTGTCAGCTACAGGGAAAGCTTCTGGCAGCTCTTTGTTTAAAGAAGCTTCCCCTGTAACTCCTCCACTACCAAAAACAGAACCATCAAGATGATGGAGCGGAGCATCTCCCTTCTGATGAAAGGCTGAGGGAACTGGGGCTCTTTAACTTTGTAGGAGCGTGGGTGTCAGGATGGAGCCAGACTGTTCTCAGTGATGGCTAATGACAGGACAAGGGGCAATAGGTACAAGCTGGAACCTAAGAGATTCCAAAGAAACACAAGCTAAAACTTCTTTACTGGAACAGCCTGCTCAGATGGGTTATTGAGTCTCCTTCTCTGGAGACATTTAAAACTCACCTGGATAAGCTCCTTTGTGACCTACTGTAGGTGATCCTGCTCTGGCAGGGGAGTTTGACTAAATGATCTTTTGAGATCCCTTAACATTCTGTGATTCTTTGGAATTGTGAGACAACAACCAGGTGTAGGCCCAGCCTTGGCTGATTGGGAAATATGTTACAAGATTTGGAAAAGCTTTGCTAGCAGAGTGGAGGAGTAAAATGCTGCTGGTTTTGCTGGTGCTTGCTGGCACTTGTGTAGGAGAGAATTTGGATGGAGTGGTTTGTTACACTAATGGGATGCTGACAGAGGAAAAACTGCATAGGACTGGATTGTCTTTACAGTCTTCAGAAATCATGGTTGGAAATATAAATCTTTTACAGGAGGCAAGAGGAAAAAGCAGTTTTAGAGAAAAGGTGGTTTTGTTGTGTTTTTCTTTACTAAGTAATTTCTCTTCTATTAACTGGATCCGTCCTTCATTCTCCACCATGCTCAGCTCCAAAAGTAATTGTTTGGGCAGCTCTGTCCAACAGCAGCAGAGGTTACTTACTCTTGGGCCACTGACACCAATGGAGCTGTCTGGTTATAGCTGATAGCAAACGGTTGACTGGATTATTTTCGTGACAAATATCCCCGTGCACGGAGAGAAGGAGGTATTTAGTTTTGTATCCAAAAGAGAAATGTCTATATGTAATTGTGTGGGGGATATGTTTTCTTTTTTTTTCTTTTTTTTGTTAAAGTCTCTCATTAAACTGAATGGCATCTAAAACAATTGCAATTCATTTGCAGCAGCCTGAGGGAAGGAAATGCCAATAGACAGGAATGACATTTATAAATACTGACTAAATGAACAATGTAAAAATGAAACAAACCCCAAATCTCTATACTTTCCCCCTCCTCAAAAGAAGTCATTCACTCCCTTCAACCTTTAAAGGTAAGACAGCAAAAACAAGTGGGAATGACCTACTCTTGAAATTTTATCTTGCTGTGTTCTTTAGTTTTCTGCATGATGAGTGTTGACCTATATTTAGAACCTATGTCTAAATCTGAGTAAAAAGGGCTAATAATGAAATTGTGTTGTTTGTATGTTTATGTCTGTGTGTGTATGTCTCATTATTTGCTGTGTTCCTTGTACTTTAAGTATTGATGAAAATGGTATTGATTAAAGAGATTGGAAGCAGCATGCTTTCATTCTTAGAATAATGTTAAGTTGCACATCAGCTCTCTGCAAATTTCATAGGATTTGCGTGAGACTGAGCCAATTATCTAAGATTCAGCCAGCAGAATGTCAGGGAAAGACAATCCAAGTTAATACAGCCAAGTTCAGTTTCAGTCAGAGACTGCAGTCTCAGAGAGGCATGAACCTATTTCTGTGTCTGATTAAACACAATGCCAAGTGCAAAGAAATTTAAGACAAACCACTGAATGAATCAAGAAACTGCTGATGTTCTAGCACTCTTGTTTTCTTTGTGCATTTTGGCCATATTTTCTCTGCATTGCAACAAAAACAATACTAATCTAAATAAAATTCATGCTTTGTAATGGATTTCCTCTCTAATTATGCTATCTAGCATAAATGTTATCTTAAACTGATTATATTTCGTGCTTAGATGTAATGGAGTAAAAACCATGAGATAATTCTACTATTTTCTTCCTATATCTTTTTTGTTGTGTGAGAGAAAGAGCAACAAGGGCAAGTGGTTATTTTAAATTTTTATAAAATTCAGTCCATCCTAGTTGGAGACTCTGTGAAATTTCGGTTTAGAGCAGACTTTAAATTCTTGTCTTCTGTGTCAACCAAATGACATAGTATGCATAAATGTTTACTCATATTAAATACAAATAGAAAACTCGACCTGAAAGCAGTTCATGGTTTGTAGCATGGATAAAAATATGACTAAACCAAAGGCGGGTACTCCAGAAAGTAAGAAATGTGAGTATAAAATCAGGCTAGAGACAATATTCATTGGTGTTTTACAGAAGTCTTCTACATAAAATATTTAAAAAATGCAGCAGAGGATCTGTTCCATGGAGGAAATTAGAAGCATGAAGCGTCAGATCTGCAGTTCCCATGAGGCACCTTGGCAGCATATCTAAATCTCACTTCTCATAATAAGAAAAAATACAACAAAATCTGAAGGAAACACTGTCTGCTTTTGTTGTGGTGTGGGTTGTGGATTGTTTTTGTTTGTTTTGGTTTGTTTTTTTTGTTTTTAAAAAAGACAGACAGGTAAAAGAAGTTCTCAACCAGTCTGATTTTCACTGCCAGCTATGCAAGCACCACTCAGCTGCTTGTTTTGTTTTAGGATCCAAACAACGTTAATTAAGCCATTGAGAAATGTCCACAACAGACATACTAGTAGCAATCACATGTTGTAATACAAAAACGCCAGGGAACTTGGGTACCTTACTCCATTTATATTCAACCAATAGAGACAGTACACACATTTTAAGGTTTCATTTAAGCTATCAGACACTGTACTATGTACATCTCTTCCATGTAAGAGCTGTGCCAACATACAGTGTCCAGACTCAGTTTAGTGAAATTTTCATTACTTCTTCTTTTTTTTTTTTTTTTTTTGGTTATACTGAAAAAATAATTTGCTTTGTAAAGACTATCTCAGAGAATAACTTGGTATCGGATTTCATACTCAGTTGGTCAGCTCTGAGTCATTGTTAGATGACAAGTGAATGTTTCATCTTGCTGACTTTTCTAAGCTTTGAAATCTTCATCAGGAGTACATTTTTCACTGTCTACCATGAATAAAATTGCTACTGTTCATAGAGCTGATGTGTGAACAACTGATTGCTTAAAAAATGAGAATCAAGCTTTAAAACAGTATTGTAAGTAAATGTAAGAATTTAGTGAACCACTTAGATATGATTCAACATGTTCATGGCAGGCTGAGCTCTGAAGAAGGCAAAGAACTGCACTTGCTTCCTGCAGCTGCTTGGGCAATCCTCTGAAAATCAGCCACACTGAATCAGTGTAATCTAACCTGGAATGACCATGGTATGGAAATTAGAAACAAAATCAGTATGCATTTTCAGACTATCTAAATTTACTGTTCTCCAAGCTATTATTAAATAAGGTATTACATTGCTATGAGGCACTCAACACTTTTAGCCTCACCCTGAGGAATTTCTTCTACTAGTTGTAAACTTTTTTAGAATTAAATTTGGTGTAGTTTTAAAATATTTGACCATGAAAAGTTCCTTTTAATCCAAACAGACTTTTTACATCTTTTTGCCATCTTTCCTCATTTTCCCTCTGAAACTTATTGATAGTATAACCTCAGGAGTCTCAGAAAAATTGTGAAATTATCCTGTTTATTACCTTTTTTTCTTTTACATTTCCCCTTTCTATTTGTGGGCAGCCTGAGGTACTATTTTGAAACCTTGTGAGAGGACCTACTATGGTAAGTTGGATAATACAGGACAAGATCAATCTTTGTAAAAAAAATTCTGCAAGTTGTGAGGTTGCAATCGGATACATGAGGGACAAGCTTTCTTCTAAAGAATGTTTTTCCCGTGGGGACGATCTGTGAAAGCTTAACCATATGAATGAGGCGTTCTGTTTGTCCCTCTGTGAAATGGACACCTGATTAGTGTGCTGACATGAAGAGGATCAGAGGTTATGCTGTCTCCTCAGGGGTCAACAAGACAAAAGACAAAAATTCATTCACTCATAATGTTTGTATGTTAATTGTCAAGCCTCATAGCTGTTCAAATGTAAGCTAAGACTTTATCCAACCTAGAGATGTGTGGACAAGAAATGTTAAGACTGAGCTGAATTCTTCCATCTTTACACTTGTGTAAGACCATTGTGGTATTATTGATTATGGAAGAGCTGCAGAACTGTAGAGAAGCCAATGGAAGAGGAATATGGTCTCTCACCATGGCTAGCCATGAGCAAACAAGCAATGAAAAGGGCAAAATTAGCTCCCACTTATTTTTCCACTTGCTGAGAATGTCTCTGGGCATATAGGAAATAAAATATCATGAAAAGACACACAGAATAGATTTCTTCAGTATGTAATCAAACCCCCACAGTACTGCAAAGATTTCTCAGGCTTGACTTGGAGATTTACAGCTCTATAGCTGACTTACCAAATATGAGTATGTACATCCACACTAAGTTTAGTCACTAGACTCTGTATGAGAAGCTGAAACATGTTCACTGCAAATTTGCCGCAAATCAGAAAATGACAGGAATTTCATCAAGGATCTGTCTTAAGGACACAGATTGTTTAAAGGTGGCTTTTCAGTGATTTTTGAGACACTAGCAATGTTGCTCCCTCTTTTCCCTGCATGAAGAAGTACCTAAATGTGTTAATTTGGGAGGAAAAGGCATTTCTCTTCCCACTTGCTTTTACTTTAAAATATTAAGCATGTGAAAAAATATCATCTTTCAGGCACTTGGAATTTTATTTGTCCTGTGACACTTGAACGGAATGTTTGATAGATTTAAATCTTTTGATGAACCCTTCTCTGGAGTTGTACATCATTAGAGATACAGTCAAAAACCAGTGTAAACAAACCAAGTAAAAATCAAACCTCTAGCTGAGTGCATGATGATATTTGGGCAATTTTGCAATGAGTGCTGGGTCTTTCAGAGTAACTCATGAATATTACTTCTCTTCAGCCTACTACACTGTCAGTTGTGCTCTTCACCACAGTATACTACAAGGACTGCCAAATTCAGTAGATTAGGGTGAGGAATGTCAACGATTTTCTGACTGCAGTTGCTTTGTAGTCATGAGTAGTTTTTATTGGGTTTTCTGAACCAAAGGAGTATGGGTGAAGAAGGTGCAAACTGGAATGCATACTATGTGCAATAACTCAGTACTGATACAGCAGAAATTTGACTTGAGACGGCCCATAGAAGACACATGGCAGACATCATCGCACATGCCAGCATACAAAACATTTCCTAGTGTTTGAGTTTGAGACTGAAAGAAAAGTATTGCAAGAATTATGAGTAAAAAATGAGCGGTGAACAATAAGACAGATCATAACTTTTGCTTTTGCTAGCTTCTACAGACTCTTGCGCAGCAATGGATTAGCTGAGTTGAACTGCTAGAGATCTATTGAAGCAAGTGTAATTTCAGATGAAAGAATGGAAAAGGTTTGCTCCTTACCAATGTTAACTTACTCTAAATTTTGCCCTTAGAGTTTTGAAAGAATATGAACACCAAGAACTCAAAACTCTGGACCAACTTTACCAGGTGTTGTGGTTTAGCCGCCCAGCCAGCAATGAAGCACCATAGCAGTCTCTTGCTCACTGCCCACCATCCACCCACTCCCTCCATAGGATGGCAGAGGCCCCATTGAAATGGGAGGAAAAAAGATAACCAAGGTTGTTGTGGATTGAGACAAGGGCAGGGAGGGCTCACTGTCAATTATGATTCTGGGCAAAATGAGCTTCAGTACTTGACTTAGAGAGGAAAGTAGGAAAGTCTATTCTAGTACCTACAAGAAACAGAACAGAACAAAGGCAAAAAGGGAGTAGGATGATTGAGAAAAGTACAAACAGTACTTTAAGATCTCCCTCCCCATCGCTCCTTTCTTCCCGGGCCCAGCTCACTGTTCCTGATATGTCTACCTCCTCCCTCCCAACAGCTCGTGGGGGTAGGGAATGGGAAATGTGGTCAGTCTCTCACAGATGGGCTCTGCCACTTTTCTCCTCTCAGATGAAGACAACTCCTGGCATTCTTCCCCTACTCCATCATGGGATCCCTCCCCCAGGACACAGTTCTTAATGAACTTCTCTGGTGTGGATTGTTCCCAGAAGCTGCGGCTTCTTCCAATACAGGGTCCCTCACACGGGACACAGTCCTTGGTGAATATCTCTGGCGTGGATTCTTTGCTATGGTTGCAGTTTCTGCAGATACAGGGTCCCTTCCCTGGGACACGGCCTCTTCTGGGCATAATTTTAATGAGCTTCTTTGGCTTGGGTTCTTCCCCACAGCTACAGCATCTGTGAATATGGAGTCCCTCCCCTGGGACATGGCCTCCTCCAGCCATAGTCACTGCCCCTGGCATGGGGTCTTTAATGGAGTCACTGCCCCTGATGTGGGGTCTGTAACAAAATGCAAACAAATCTCAGCTTCACCAGTCATCTCCACAGGATGCAGGGGAGTCTCTGCTCCAGCACACCTCCTCCTCTCTTCCTTCACTGACTTTGGAGTTGACATGGTTTCTTCTCTCTCTCTCCCAACTCCTTGCACCACTACCAACTGGAAAAGATGAAGAGATGGAAGAAGGAAGGAACAGGAAGAACTCTCCTGGATTCTTCTTAAAAAGTCATCATGGAGCTGCCTAATTGTCTAAGTCCCAGAAGTGGGTCTGGCTTAGAGGTGGAGAGATTTTTGAGCAACTTCTTGCAGGAGCCATCTTTACAGCCCCTTTCCCATTACTATAAACAGCTGTCATGTTAAACCATGACATCAGGTAGAAAAGTTCCAAGGTTTTCACATTCTCAGTGGTATTGTTTGTTTTCCTTTTTTCCACTTGACTGGTTTTTATTTTTTGGGTTTTTTTTTGTTTTTTTTTTAAACTCCACGTGTTTGGCAAGTTATTTAGTTTTACATGAATTAAAAAGGCAAAATAACAGCTTCTGCTAACACTACAGAAATGTTTTGATTATGATATTTCTCCAAGAGAAAAAGTAGGATTAATTCTTGATTCTTCTTCAGATTGCTGCCTCTGTAGGATGGTGGGTTTTTTCACTGAAATTTCAGGAGACATCAGCATATAGTAACCAATTAATGTGTAAAGAGCTGATATTAAAAAGGGAATGGAAACTGTTGCATTCATATAGCTTGACAGGAGATACTATGTACATACTATTTCTATGTAGAAATCTTATGATGTAAACAAATAAAATAAAACAAAAATAAACCTCAGTTTACAACCAAGGAAAATCTACAAGCTGTATATTTCAAAAGATCTAGTGATGGAAGGAAAAGAAGTCCACCAGGAGAACACCTTTTATACTCTCAAGCTGGAGTCAAATTTTCCCTGAGCATGACAATTATACATTGCTTCAGCTTTGTATTTCATATAGCAGACTATTGCTATTAGAGAAGCATATTGAAAAGAACAAAGCCTAATATTGGTTTCCCATATTTCACTTTTCCTGTCATTTGTCTCAGTTAAGCTACCATCCCAAGATGTTATTCAGCTTTTATGGTAATGACAGTGTTCAACATAGGTCATGGGAATACGGATGCTCCATTTGAGCAATCTCATTGTGAGATTATTGCTGTTACTAAAACATCAAGTGAAAAATATTCTGGATTTTAAAAAGACAAACAAACATAAGAAAACGCAAAACAAACTGAGCAACTGAAGATCTACTAGAAAACTTCAACAATTTTTTAGACATGTACAGATGTGTGAAAGGAAAATTAAATTCGACAACCAAGTGCAAAGCTTATGCTGAGAAAAAAGAGAGCTTAAGACTTAAAGAGCATATATGTATATAGAGACACAATTGAAACTGAGTCGAGTGTCCCTCTAGGCTTTAGTGTAAATTGAATAGACATTGATGGATTTGTTTTCCTTTCAGATTAAATTGAACTTTTGATTTGAAAGTAGTTTACCTGCTCCTGTGCTTGAAAGCTACATTTTTCCTTAACTAATTTTCTCTTGTTAAGGCACTTTAGTTTCATAGTGGTTTACAGTGGTTTGCAAATTGGCACTGTAATCCTCTGGAAGGAGCGGGGACAGATAATTATATAAATAATACTGAACAGTACTTTTTTTGTATTGCTTTACTCCCATAGTGGCCTGTTCTTTTTTTAAAAAGACCATTTAATGCTGTTATGTTCTTAAATATACTTGAACTGAATTCTAGAGTCAGATAGTACAGCTTCCATGGAATATAAGCTTTTAAGATCATTAAGGTGTTGTTGCAGTATAAGTTCCTGTTCTCTGAAGAGGTATGTACTCACTGCCAGCCTAGATCCTGTGATTGTGCAGATTATAGAGTATGGTCTCTGTGGTTTCAGCTCTTCTAGCAGCTGAAGAGGTCTCAGACATGATTTCAGCATTAGCTCTGCCTACATTGGTGCTTGGGCACCTCTCTGTACTGGCTCTAGGGTAGCTCGCTCATCATGATTCAGAGAAACATTTTGCACATCCATGTGTCTTATGTCAGACAATGTTATATTATGTGCCATGGGAATGAACTACTATGTCCTGTAGTTGGGCTGAATGTCAAACGTGTCCTACCTACTCTCTGGCAGCATCATATGGTTAATATTGGACAGACAGGACTGAATTCTTCCTGCAATGATTTCAATGTTCTTTACCTGAAGAACAGAGAAATTTCAAAAGCAAAGTGAACTCAGGCTGGGTTGATGTTGGTTGCAATGAGGTGTAAGGAGAGCTGACTCTGAAGCTGACTGTCCTGATACTGCCTAACTTAGGCTAAACTGTAGATAACCCCTAGATAACTGTAGATAACCCACTAGATAACCAAGCTGAAACTTTTGATACGTACTTCATCCTAGGGAACATGTGCATTGAAAAGAGAATTCTTTATACTTTTTTCTAGTTAGTATTTTGACTAGAGTGACATCAAGGAATTCCAGACAGCACTGAGAGTTTGTTTAAGCAGATAGTATGCTATATTAATCTCTAGAGAAACAAAACAAAATATACTAATCAATCAAAAAACTCTTTTCCAGTCTAAATGCACAAGTAGACAAGGAATTATTATATCCTACTGGCATGCAGTGAAACTAAGGCACAGGGACCTTGCTTGGCTTGACTGGAACCATGAAGTGGATCTGTGAGAGAGGTAAAAATTTCCTAAGCCCATTTCTGTGACCACACAGATAGTGAGAATCAGAATTGTCAAACTAAATACCATGACCCTACAGGCTCAGGCCATTGTGTCACTAAATTCTATGGCAATAGTCACATACAGGAGACTGGGGTATAAAGAACACTGCAACAAAACAACTAAAGCTCTGCTGTGCAGTCACATGCATGAATTTGGTAGAATATGATCCTAACACACAGATGATTTATTGTATGTGGACTGGTTGAACCAACCATTCAGGAACATTATGAATTGTATCTTAATCCTTCAGGAAGGGTACCAGATTGTCTTTGTTTTGCACAGTTCTCCTCTTTGCATTTAGAGCATACGTTCCAGGGAAATATCAGTCAGTGGCTTTTCGTTTTGTGCACAGATTAATCTCATAACATCAAAGATTAATGATATACGTTCAATGAAAAGGGGAAACATTCTTTGTTTACCTTGGCATCCTGCCCCAATCCCTGCCATGTCTGTCCTTTCAGGTCTTTTCATTATGATATAAAGGAGTGAAGGGGGAGAGAGAAAGTTGAGATAACCAATTAATAACTTCTAAAGTATTAAAATAAGCCTGGGAGAGGAAGAGGGAGAGAGGTGAGATATGGATGGGGGAGAATTGGTGCTGGTTTACATCTGTATACTAAGAAGTACCACAAACAAACAAAGACAGAAGCTTTTCATTCCCCTTGTCATGTTACCAGGCGCCTTAGGTTACAGATTGTGCCCATAAGATACTGGCTTCAGCTAGAAATCTCTTGCTGCTTATTTCACTTTCAAATACACAGAAATAAAGAACAAAGAAACACGATCTGCTTTTTAAAATATGGTTTAAAAAGGAAATTATTTCCTACAGCACCAGATGCTTAGTACGTAGACATTCAGCCAAGGTGAAGTAGATACTTGTAGATATCCATTTTTCTCTGTTCAAAAGAAACTTGTGTGAGGTGGGAAACAGTGGTAGGCTTAAAGTTTCTTTCTGATGTTTTAACCTTAAATTATACCTCATTCCTTGAATTGTTGAAAGAAAAATATTCAGGGAAATACCAGCAGTATGTGGACTACTCCATTCCGAAAACTATGGGGTCCCACCTTGAGCTCCTCACCTTTGGGGTAAAAAAAATACATTCTGAAAGACAGATGTTCTTTGCCTAAAAAGAATAAGTGGGAAAATTCAGGTCCATATTTTTTGGAAGAAAAATCAGTACATCTTCTTCTGAACTGTATAGGAACTGAACAGTGGAGAATGTGAAAATTTACCTTCAGTTTTACATATCCGTTTTAGTTTGATTTTAATTTTGTTTGAGACATGATTTAAGGTTTCAGCAGCAGCAGAGTCTTTCTTCTTTCTTTCCAGCCAGATAACTCACTCTTAGTTGTTTCCCTCTTCTAATAGGAAAGAAATTTATTTAGTGGAAGAATCAGTGAGTGCCAGGCCGTGTTTCCCATGACAACCAACTGAGCTGTTTTTGCAGCACTCTTAATTTATGCTGTAAGTTTTTCCATAGTGCCCTTTCTTCTTCCCTTGTGGCTTCTTTCTCCAACATCTCTGGGGAAGGACACACAGTATAACAGCACCAACAGTGGCTCAAATTCACCCCTGAGGGGACTGAAGTACTGAACAAATCATTAGAGTTGTACCAAGAACGAATGTGGCCATTTATGTGAGCAAGAGAATTGGGAAGCGTTGACTGCACATACATACACTTCAGCATGCCTGTGTGATCCAAATTCAGGAGGAGTATGCAGACTGAAGTAAACTTTTAAAATTTCTGTTTGAGAAGCTGTCACCTAGGATCATGATGTTGTATAATATGATGCATCATATCCCATAATATAAAAGAGGAAGATAAGCCTTTTTATTTAAAACCTGTGACAATGCCCAGTGTAGTTGTTGACTGAATTCCAATTACCGGGGAAACGTTCAGCACACCACATTTCAACATGTCATCTCTCCTAAGTGGAACCAATTGCATTAAAACAGTCATGAAACTTCAGGCCCCCACACTTCAGTAAAAATGTAATCATAAAAATTTAAAATGCATATATTCATTTTCCCCTTTCTTCAACAATGTCAGGCAAATACACCTCATCAGGATTCACCACAGGCAACATTATCAATGCTCTGTCTGCAGAATTGTTAATGGAAAAATTACATACACAGACTCTTGATAAACTGTGCATCTGATTTCACTGTTTGTGAAGCACAAAGATATTAATTATTGCTGCTGTCACTCTTCTGGTTACTGCAAAGAAATGGCAAAAGTTTTTCATTATGTCTAGGTCTTTCTTAAGCACACTATAGCTTGATCTAAGAGGATGAAACCAAAACAGCTGTTATGTGGTTGCATCAAATGCTGATTAATTGGACAATACATAGCAAATATCAGTGCTACATTGTTTATTTTGAATTAAGATTGAAAATGCTTCAGAATGCCTCAGTTTGTACCTTTCTGGACTATATTTTTCTGTAACATTTTGATAGTTTACATTAGCTCTGTATAATTAGTAATCTGAGAGACACCAGCAAAATTGTTTTGCTCAAGCACAGTAGCCTATACAAAGTGCATATTCTGCTTCAACTAAAGACAGTTGGAGAACATTAACTAGAGAGTGTCATTTCATTAAATTGTGTGAGGTCATGCTTCAGGTATTAAGGATGTGTTAAGCAATTAACAGCAAAACCCAACCATTCCACTATTTGAACTATTGCTCATATATCAAACTATATCCAATTCCAGCTGTTTCAGATTCTGGAAATTTAGGTTTATTTGTATTTCCTATTGCCCTTGGAGTAAGATCTATTTTTCTCTCAGAGATTTTGAGCTTAAGATTTTGGAGCTTTTATTTTATTTTGTTAGATTCAGCATGTCTTTGTCTTTGCATTTATCTAGGTTTGCATGAATTAAAACAGGGCCAGAGTATGATCCTTCTATTTTATCTGACCCCAATTTCAGGCTGGACAAGTTCCTTAATACAGGATTCACCTCCTATTAAATAGTAGAAACTACACTTTTATAATTGGCTCTTCCAGCCGCATTCAGGTATGTGAAGCCCTTCTGGTGAATATGCAGTCTCTTTTTTTCCTCTGAACATTGCAATTGGACAAACTGGTCATGGATTAGGTGTTAGTCCAGGCTAGTGTATGCAGAGCCATTGCTAAAAACCATCCCCTACAAATCTGTTGTAACAATTTTGCTTGTCCTCCACCTTTGCTGACTCCCCACTCTTTTGCATTTTTAGCAGCAGAAGCTAACACTAATATATTGATGGCATATGCTTTTACATTACAGTTTCTACTTTAAATTTAGAAGTTGGTGTCTTAATTCATATCACATTTTAAATTTCACTCAGGAAGCTTTAAAGTAGTATCTGAATGTTTCGCATATGTGTAACACAACCTGTATGATGTCACCTCTAACTGTTGTACACTGCTTTCCTAAAAAACTCAGGCTGATACTTTATTTCATCACTGAGATTTTTGCTTTTTTTCTTGAAATAAAACCCACATAAGTTCTAAATAAATAATTTTGTTAACTATTCCTTTTTCAATCATTTCACTTATTTCTCTCTCACTTGAAAAGCAAACAACAAGTATTATTTTGATATGCCCATAAATACACTGTGTCACAGGGAGAGTTAGAGAGAGTCTACCAAAATAGCTTGAGATGGAAATTGAATGAAGTAAATATTGGACATTAAAAAAAAAAAATCAAAATTTCTAAATTGCTTTGGTCATGCTTGCAGGAAGAATGCTGAAAGTTGTTTGGAAGGTGATTGCAGTTTGTCAGAGTACTGGATTACGAGTCATCTCAGGTGATGGTAGTAAATGAAATCTTAGTGAAAACTTGTAGGTGTGGCATTGCCATGCAGAACAGTTGCACTGTAAGAGGCAGAGGCATAGAGTTGAAATTTTTTTATTAAGGGTTTGTGTGTGTGTAAAATGCTTTTTTCTCTCCTAAATCTTCCTGTAAGCTCTCTAAAAGCTTATTTAGATAACCAATAATATAAAGCAAATGAATATCTTCTATTCACCTGAGATTTTTCTTCCTTTAACTTCTGTTTTCTCAAAGCAACAGAATGAAAGATTTTCTTTCCTCAGACATTTTCTGTGATGGCTGTGCGTTGGAGCAAATGTGTGATAAGAGTATCTGCAACATAAAGATAGCTGGAAACTTTGAATCAGTCCCTTGGCTGACAGTGGGCATCTCTGTGTGTTAAAGGCGGATATGAGAAATCTTATGCTTGGCAGATATGAAATAATTCACAGACATACAGATTGCTATTGCCTTGGAATTGTTTTAACCCTGAAACGTGAGGTCCCTTCCAACCCCTACCATTCTCTGATTCTGTGAGGTGAGGTGGAGCAGTTTTTTTAGTTTGACTTTTTGGGATTTTTTTCCCCATTTGCTCTGATGGTTTTTATTAGTATAAATGCTCATTTCTTCCTCAGAGCTATAGTTGGTATCAGTGAAAACTTGTAGCAATGGCTTTCACTGTTGAACTATTCAGTGAGTAAGTATGCTTCTAACACAACAAACTATCTTTCTTTAACAAAATATTTTTCTCTTTTGCAGTTGTTCCCTTTGAATTTAAGTGATTGTTCCTTTGGTCTTGTATTTAAGAATAGAAGTTTCCAGTGCTTCATTGCATTGCTTCTTTGCAAGTGAATGTTCATGATACTTCTAACCAACTTTCTCTGGACCTCCTTTAACTCCATAATGTTTCCTTTGATCTGGGATGCTACACGTTTATACCACTGCATTGTATTTTTTGTATTATATTTAATCCACGGAAGCACAGAGAAACAGTTCTTCATTAGGATGCAGATGCCACTGCTGTACCATCCACAGCACTGCAGACTGACTGTTAGCAACAGCAATGATTAATGAAAAACTGTTTTAAATCCCAGACAAAAAAAAGCCCAAAATGACAACAAAAGCCCAGAAAAAAAAGGCCTTGTTTATTAAACTAAAAGTATTGTGAAACAGCATTATGAGGATAAGATGTTAAAAAAATGTATCCTGTGAGGGACAGATTTTCTATGATAACAGCACTGTGTAGAGCACGGTCCCATTGGTCTGCTGACATAGGTTTTTTCTGTATATGTACTTATTTCCTGACCTAATAGGATACTGTTTAAACAATTGAGACAAATGGAGTCGCTGTGATGCTCGATAACTGTGTTATTTCCACTACTTTAACAGGTGGAAGCAAAGATTTACATGCAAAGATCCGTACCTTGCAATCACTTATGTAGTTAATTAAAAACACATGAATAATCAGATTGATTACAATAGGACTGTTTACATGCTTAGGAATAATTAATCTTGAATGGATGCAGTTATGAGGTCAGGACTTTTCTGCATAATCAGAAAGGTATTAAGTATGGGAGAAAAACAAATGAATTCTGATATTTATTGCTTAAGTTACTGTCTTTGTAGAGTATGGATGTGTAATTATGTCTATAATGGCCACTGTGAGAAAAGGCAGGATGACTGAGAAGAAACCAGGAGAAATGCAACCAGCATAATGATGTAAAGCTACTGCATTGCATATTTGTAGAGGTGTCTCTGCAGGTGGTTGTTAAGGAAATCCAAGCTGTTGCTAAATGTTATTCTTTCAAATAACTATTGTCAGGGCCACAAGAGTCTTTCGGAAACTGATAGAGATCTTCAATCAGATCCCAGCTTGAGAACTGAGCAAAAGACATTAGTTAATAAGATCTACATATGTGCCCTAAGCAACAGATTGATGTGAGATTTTTGCTGCAAAATGAGATGATGCTCTTAAAACCACTCCTTATGTTACCTTGGAAATATGGTGTTTGTGGTTAGGAAATCTGCTTGCAGTTTATTTGCTGTTTGGAAGAAGCGACAAAGCAGAACAGATGCTTTTACTTTTTTCTGCTGGAGTGGAATAATTCCACAGAAATTTTGAAAGCAGCAAAGGAATTTTTAACAGATTTCAGTGAAAAATTGCAAAAGTTTGTCTTCTCTAATGCACAAGACTGCAGAAGAAAGAAGTTTCCAGATGAATTAAATAAAAAAAAGAAGTATTGACAACTTCCAGGGGAGAAAGAGGTGAATGATTCGAATCTCAAAGAGGCATTGACAACTGGGAGGGAAGAGATAAGGCTCTGTGTTGAAGATGACCCTACTTGTAGATAATGGTTAGATATGGTGCTTCTATGCAGGAGTAAGAAAACCTAGAACAAGTTTTCTGTTTACTGTGGGAGTAGTGCAAGGTTAGGAAATGTGTGAGCCCCCACAAAGTAACATTTCCTATTAATGTGAGTGTGGCCATCAGTGTGAGATGGTGAAAGGGGTTTATTTTAACCATACAGATCTTCTTAAGTAATTTTCTTGTCCTTACACATGGATAGCTCACAAGGAACTCTTTACTGAGCAGTGCACTGGCTGTGACATTTGCTAGGCAAGCTCAAAATTCTAACGCCATACATTATTAATAATGATAAGTGTTCTGCAAAGAGAAGACATCAGAAGTGGAATCATGTTCAGGCATTATGTGCCAAGTGATCTTGTTCCATCATTCTATGGCAAATACAATTATGCATTATCGATATTAAAGATGCCCATGTCATAGATAATGTGAATACATATTGCAAAGTGGTAATAAAATTTGGAATATCTGATTAGTCATGGTAAAACTACCAAAAAAAAAAGAAAGAGTATCTTATCTATGTTTCTAACATCATTTTTTACACTGAATGACCAATTACACTTCTATTATATGCCATTTATTTTGCATATTTTAATTTCTAATTACTGATAAATTGGTGATTAAGATGACATTGATCCATTAGTGTCTACTGAATGTTTAATTCATGGTTACCTTAAAATGCTTGCTATTACACAGGACTCTGATAGGTTTTGGCTTGAACTCCAAAAGACTGACATATTTCTAGGCTCTAAGACCAGTAAGTATATCTACCAGCAAATTGAAGCATCAATGCCACTTGATTGAAGCATCAATGTCATGGCATCATCCACAAAACTAGTTGTTTTGAATTATTCAGATCTTGAGCTTAAATTCAGCCCAGAAGGGAGCCAACCTAGTGCTGTGAATACTCAAGTCTGCGCTTCTTTCACAGAAACAGTGTTTAAGTTCTAATCATAGAATGGTAGGGTTGGAAGAGACTTCTAGAGATCATCAAGTCCAACCCCCCTGCAGAAGCAGGCTCACCTGAATCAAGTTGCATAGGAACATGTCCAGGTGGGTCTTGAAGACCTCCAAGGAAGGAGACTCCACAACCCCTCTGGGCAACCTGTTCCGTGCTCCATCACCCTCACAGTAAAATAGCTTTTTCTTATATTTAAATGGAACTTTTTGTGTTGCAGCTTTATCCCATGTATGTATTCTGTTGTTTAACAGCTAATCAGCAAATAATGGGCACTATTTTCATCTATTTGACACAAGCATGTCCTTCTAAATGAAAAATTCTATCCAAATGGAGGAATGGCAGAGGATCACCAAGAAACATGGATGTCTTTGCACTTCAGGAGCCAGAGATGAGTGAAGTCAAAAAACTAAGTCAGTGCTTGCCAAATCTACCCCTGAATAGCTGTGGTTGTCATGTTGTTTTTATCAGGAAACCTCTATTAGAAAATACAGTAAAATTTGCAGAGTAACAAGATCATAATTTTTGCTTCAGGGCTTGCATCTTTGCCAAGATGCGCCTGAATCTGTACTTTGGGATGCAGGAAAAACTTAATGGCTCACTAGTTCTGGCTCTAGTAGCATGCACTGGATGCATAACCTGTAGAAGGTAAACTGAGTACCTGTGCAAGGAAGGAGTTGTGCTGTGATATGATACCTCCTTGGATCAATATAGTGGCAGATATTGTCAGGGAGCAGCAAGGTCTGCAAAGGAAGTGGAGCTGGGAGCTGAGTGGGGCAACAAGGCCAGCAGGAGGGCAACCTCAATGACAAGCAGCCAGGGAGCTTAGCAAACCAGTCAGATTCAGACCTGTAGACACTAATTGGGTTTATATCCAGTCCAGAGACTACCCAGCAAGTCTTGAGTGAGGAGGCAGGTTCTGGGAAGTCCAACCTGTGTCTCAGAGAGACTGAGTGCAGATACAGTTGCTACACAGCTGCAGTGTAGCACAGATGGGAGCCACCATGAAGCTTCAACCTCAAGCTTCCAAGAGAAACAGTGCAAGTCCTTGCTTCTAGCCTACTACACAACAGCTTCTACCAGTGCAGGAACTGATCCTTACCTCTGTCAACCAAACTCTTTAAAAAGGGACATATGTGCCTGGGGCCCTGACAGACCTGCACTGCACAAGGCAAAGGAAACAGGATTCCTATTTACCCCAGCACCACAAAACATGTTTTAAAGGCATGGAACAATATTCTCCCAGAGCAAGTTGTGAAAAATGCCTTTACCCCAAGGCCCCAAGAGCATATTTTGCTCACAAAGACATATGGGAGCCACGGAGGCCCTATAAGTACCAGGCTTTGTAGGAAGATAAATGCAAAAAACACATGGCAAACACCTATGGCTGTGAGCCCTTTTCATATGAGCAGAGGTGTTGACAACCAGCATTTTTGAAAATCCTACCTATTTTCTCTGACCACTCTCCCATCCCAGGCTCCCTGCGGAATGAGGTGTGTTGTGTTGACTATTGTTAAACAGCAGTTGTTTTCTCCCTTGTGATGGTTTAACCCCAGATGGCAGCTAATCCCCATATGGTTGCTCACTCACCAACTCTATGTTGGAAAATAGGGGAGATAATCAGAAGAGTAAAAGTAAGAAAACTTGTACATTGAGATAAAGACAGTTAACTGAAGTAAAACAAAAGCCATGTGTGCAAGGAAAGCAAACCAAGGAATTAATTCACCACTTCCTATGGGTGGGCAGCTGTTTAGCCATCTCCATGAAAGCAGGGCTCTGTTATGGATAAATGTTACTGGAGAAGATAAATTACATTACTCTGAATACTCCTTTCCCTTTACTCCTCCTTCCTCCAGCTTTATGCAGAGCATGACATCACATGGTGTGGGATATTCCTTGGATCAGCTGAGGTCAGCTGCCTTGGCTGTATCCCCTCCTGATTTCCTGTGCACCCCCAGCCCACTCGCTGGTGAGTGCGGTGAGAAGCAGAAAAGGACTTTCCTCTGAGCAAGCACTGCTCAGCAATAACCGAAACATCTCTGGATTATCAACACTGTTTTCATCAGAAATACAAGACGTAGCCCCATACCAGCTACTATCACAGAATTATAGGGGTTGGAAGGGAACTCTATAGATCATCTAGCCCAAGCCTCCACCAAAGCAGGTCTGCCTAGATCATGTCACACAGGAACGCATCCAGATGGGTTTTGAAAGCCTCCAGAGAAGAAAACTCCACATGCTCCCTGGATAGCTTGTGCCAAGGCTCCCTCACCCTCACAGTACTGTAGGTTTTTTGTATGTTTAAGTGGAATGTTTTGTGTCTCAGCTTTTGTCCATTACCCCATTACTATGAAGAAAATTAACTATATCCCAGTCAAAACCAGACATATCTAGATTTAGGAACATTGCCAGGAAAGGGCAGTGATCCCTGCATCTTGTTTCTGTGTAGTGATTCTAAGAGGCTTAATTAGTTAGGATTCATGCTGAATAACTAGCTGAGATTTTTTCATGAAAAGACATGTAGAGTGTTGCCTCTTCAGAGAAGCCTATGACTGTACATTTTCAGAAGTCATAACACTCAACTGCTGTTAAGAGTGAAGGCAAATTTAGGGTATTGATGAGGTATTGTTGGAGGAGAAAAAGGGTAAGTTGTTGCATGCTAATGGAGAGTTTTTTGTGGTACCAGGGTCTATAGATTTGGATGGATTTGGTGTTTTTTTTTTTTTTTGAGAGGCTGCTGAACACATGTTAAGCTTTGTTCTCAGTTGTAATCCAATGTCCTTGACAAGTTACTATCATGGTAAACAAGGGCAAGTGTAGAGTCTTGTATCTGGGAAAGAATAACCCCGTGTACCAGTACAGATTGGGGAATGAACTATTACAGACTGAGTCGTGATGTCATTAATATTTACAAATATGTAAAGAGCGGGTGTCAGGAGGATGAAGCCAGGCTGTTCTCAGTTATGTCCAATGACAGGACAAGGGGTAACAGGTACTAGCTGGAACATGAGGTTTCAAAGAAACACAAGGAAATATTTCTTCACTGTGAGAGTGAGGGAATCCTGGCATAGGCTGCCCAGATGGGTTGTTGAGTCTCCTTCTCTGGAGACATTCAAAACTCACCTGGACAAGTTCCTGTGTGACCTACTCTAGGTGGTCCTGCTCAGTCATGGGGGTTGGGTTAGATGATATTTTGAGGTCCCTTTCAGCCCTTGAGATTCTGTTATTCTGTGATGGTGTGTACCTGGAGATCAGGAAGTCCATTTCCTTAGGAGAAAAGAAGTTTGGGAAACCTCTGTTTTCATATCTTTTTTCTGCTTCTGTATGCCTTATCTAATGGCCACAGCAGTTGTTCAGGATCAGCACCAACATCAGATAACATAAGCCTTCAGAAATGTCAGTGAAAACAAGGCAGCTTTCTGGAATCCCTCTGCTCCTTGCTTGGAACAGATAGCATGTACTGTTCCTTGAGAGATGTGCAGATGTACTCTCTCCAGTGAGGTAACTTGGAAGAAATTAGACTACTATTCAGGAAGAATATAATGAGTGAGAGCCCTTTTGGAGATCCGAAGCCATGAGTGCAACTCATCCCAACACATGGGTCTCACAGCCCGCTCACCACATAGAATCATAGAATGGTAGGGTTGGAAGGGACCTTTAGAGATCACCTAGTCCAACCTACTTGCAGAAGCAGGTCCACCTAGATCAGGGCACATAGGAATACCAACCATTTGTATGCATCTTAAAAGTGCAGGTACAGTATTGCCAGCGGTAAGCCACATGGAGCTCATAAAACAAAACCTAGAAGTTAATTATTAATCAAAGCCAGCAAAAATGTGTTCTGCTTTAATATGACAATGCCAGTACATAAACTCTTGAGCTAACAGACACTTTAAAAAATGAATGGTGATTACTGTTACAGCAGCTGTTTCATCAGCCGCTTTAGAACCAGCAATATGTTAGTGAGCCGTAAGTTAGCAGGCGGCATAAGGACGGTTCCGAGTTGAGACTTTCCAACACTGCAAGCTCAACTCAGACAATTAATGCCTATAGAAATGTCTTTTTGAAAATCTTGATAGAGAAGCTGGGGACAGGGAACTGCAAGAGGAGACCACTGCACTGGAGGGTGAGGAGGTGGAGACTGTATGTTAGAATTCCATATGGGATTGCAGGTAAGAATAATTAAAAGTTAGCTTCAAAGATAAACCAAACAAGCTGGCAGAAACCTTGATCTCTCTGACCATGAGAAATAGCCTGTTGCTATTGAACAAGGCAAACCCATAGATACACAGCTGTTTTAACTCCATAGTCTTTGTGCCATCAAGTATTACCTGTCACCAAAGTCTTACTTGAGGAACACTGCTACAGGAATGCTCAGTTTAATAGAAACTGATTTAGGAAGAACCTGAAATGAAACCACAAATGCCTATTGGAAATTACCATTAGGATTCCCTCTTCTCCTTTCTTTTTCTCTAGTTCAATAGCATAATAAAAAACCCCCAAACAAATAACCAAACCCTCAAACCATGCCCCTAACCCTCTAAAGACTTTTAAAGCATTGCTAGTACATCAGAGAGCAGGACTACCAGAAAATTTTCATTGATTTCTAGCAAATGTTGCCAACTAGAGCAGCTTAGAGAAGCATCTCAGGTTATATCTGTTGAATTTTCCCAGTTCCATGGGATGAGAGAGATTAAAAATCCCAGATGACTCTTGTGGTTTTGCTGTGGAATATGTTTTGTGCTTTAATGTGTGCAACTCCTGCGTGTGCTTAATAGCTGAGTATCTGTGGTATTTGATTATATCAGTTATTTTACAAATTTCAAGGCAAAAGAGAGCGCACAGAAAAGGAGCAAATAAACAAAAAAAACCCAAAAATCTATTGAAAACTAAACAGCCAAGCAACCCCTAACTTCAGAGTTTTATAAGTTTACTAGAAAGCCCAACTGAGTTCTACTGTGGTGTCTTCCAAAGTACTGTCAGCAAAACCTGAGAGAAACAGATAGAATAAAGAATTTTATGTGGAAGCAATGCCATGGGAAATGGCACTGAGCAGAGAGATGCCCACTAGGCTATAGCCAGAAATAGAGTCCAACATGCCCATCTTGACCATTGTTTAAAAGCTTGTTCTTCCTGCTCTGACCTGTTACTGTACACAACTGCTGAGAGGCATCAAATGCTTATTCTACCAACTTCAGCTGTTCGTTAGGGAATGTAGCCAATAGCTCTGCTACAGATCAGTCCTGTATTGTGCACTGGCTTTTAAAATTCATTGCATGCCCTCTGTTTTTTTAATATCACAACTAAAATTCCTGCTGGTTTATGACGCCAAGCTTGTTGATCTAATAATGACAGGCTTTGTGTTGTGTACTTATAATGCTGAGTTAGTCATTGTGGCAGTTTTGAGGTCACATTTATTTCTAGAATCTCATTTAATATAGGATTCTGTCTTGTCTCTCACAGCTCACATTTTTCTTGGTAATGCTTCCAGTTCCGCAGGTTTACCCATCCAAGGAATTTCTCTGACAACAAAAATATGAACCCGTGTTTTCTCATAAGGGTGTGAGCTGATACTGATTTACCTTTGCTTGTTGAATACTGGTTCCTGCGGATGATACCATCCACATAGTTCTCAAATCCTCTTCTTCCCTCCTCTGGCACAGATGAACAGTGCCAGCACCGATTCAGTGCAGAATTTGTCTTAGTACACTTTTTCTCTTCTCAAGCAACATGCTTTCCTCCAGCTTATGTTTTGCCAGCTACAGTGATTGTTTCTAAGCTAACTAACAAGGCAAAGAATGGACCTCATTGCTGCTGTTGAGCAGGGAGCCAGCAGACTTGCTTTCTAATCTTTGCCTTTGAGCTGCATGTGATTACTACTTCATCTCTTCTCCCTATTAGGTTGCATTATATTCTTCATATGAAAAGCTGTGCTGGAAACTGCCTGGAATATCTAGAAGAAGGTTATACAGAAATTTTCAGGTTTCCCTGATGTGAAGAAAGATCCTCTTCTACATGGGGGGATTTCATCAAGTCATTCTGTTGCTGGTGTTTTGGTTGTGCAGAGTGACTATACCTGTGACACCAGGGTTAGCACGCCATTTCCTGGCCACATAAGTATAAATGTTCCTTCATTTCAGAAGTACCACAAGAGAGTTTTTTAGGTCATTCCGTATTATTTGTTCTATATCTCTTTTTCCAATGCTAAGCTCTAAGTTTTCCTGCAGTTTCTATTCAAGTCTTTGATGCCCTACCCTTTTAGTCAATACTCCTCATATTGTGAGCTCTTCACAGAATCACAGAATGGTAAGGATTGGAATGGACCTCTAAAGATCATCCAGTCCAACCCCCGTGCTAAAGCAGGTTCCCCTAATTCAGGTAACACAGGAACATGTTCAGGTAGGTTTTGAAAATCTCCAGAGAAGTAGATTCTACACCCTCCTTGAGCAGCTTGGTCCAGTGTTCCTTCATCCTTACAGTAAAGAAGCTTTTCCTTAAGTTGGAACTTTCTGTGTTCCAGCTTTTGTCCTTTACCCCTAGTCCTGGACACTAGACACTACAGAATAGTGTTGCCCCATCCTCCTGACATAGACCTTTCAAATACTTATATTAATGAGGTTCTCCCTGAACCTCCTCTTCTCCAGGCTGATGGAGTACTTGCATGGTATACTGTAAGGTTTCAAGTATTGGAATAAGATGTATATGTTTTCTTGGTTATCCTAATCTTTATGCACTCCAAACATATAAACTCAGAGTAATCTGAACTCATTACTCTGCCTAAGGTAAAGAATCCACATAATTATAGAAAAAAAAGAAAGACAACACTTGGCTTTCAAGGAACTAAGCTTTCTTTTTCTCTAAAACACTTCCACTATATTAAAATTCCAGTGCAAGAAGGGGGGACACAACCTCAGAATTTTCCAATATTTTCATTTTGATATGCCTGCATATTCTTAAATAAATCATTTGTATTATTAAAAAGACATTTTAGCAATAGTATTTCCAGTGTGTATGAATCTGAGCCATCACTTACATCTTATATATATAGCTGTTTTTTCAGCATGATGCAAATGGTACCCCGCCAGAAATTCCTTATAGCTGAATGCATGTGTGCTTCAATTGTAGAAGGGAGGGATAGATACATATTCCTCTTTCAGTGGATAGCCAGAAGGAGTTTTTTACTTAGGCAAATAACTAAGAAGAAATGTTACAGTGAAGGCGACAAAATGGCTTCTCAGGGCTCAAAAGCATTCCATTCATGCTGTCATTTTAAATTTGCTGACTTGCACAGAAGATGGCTGGTTGCTGTCAGTCAGAGGGGTAACACACGTTAACAAGCTTAACAGTTAGTGTTTGAATACTGCCTTGTGTGCTGACAGCACTTCACTTGAAGTGCACTTTATTTGTTCACCTAGGCAGAAGAAATCTCTAGGAACTTCTGGACCCAGGTTTTCTCTATTCAAAATCAATTGGAGTTTTGTCATTGACTTTAATAGGCATCGGATCAGCCTTTTAGTGCTGCATAAATGGCAGACAGAGGAGAAATTGAGACTAAATGGACTAAAAGTGTATTGTCTTTGTTTATTTTTCTTTGCCAATGAATAGGTGTTGATGAATTTAACTCTCAGTCTCATTATGAAAATGGGAACTCTTAAAATAATGTTACATTGCAACATTTTTGTATTTGCTAAAGCTACAGTTTTTACAGGTAATTCTATTTCCAAAGCTTATTTTAGTTTCAAGCTGCAATTTAATATCACAGTTTGCTCTACCAGCCCTTAGAACCAGTACTTTCCATGGGGAACTGAAGTAGAATTTAGACATCTAAATTTTAAAATTGCCATCCTGAAAAACCTTGCTTAGATAATAAAACCTTTTATTTCCCACAAAACTGCAAAAGACTATCTAACTTACTGCCCAAGACCATTCTATGGCACCTATCTCAGCTACACGTGGCTAGCCACTCACACCATTCAAGCAGGTCTGGTGCTGACCGTACCGCTTGTGCACATTCCTTTATTATGGTAGGTATTCTCACCCTACACTAGTGCATTTTGTGGACTATGCTCTGTCACCAAAAACACAGGGATAACAGATGGCTTCATTCTATGAATCATTTGATCCTTCTGCTAAAACAATTTCACTGGGCATAAAGGAGCATACTGTGCCAGGAAAGGTGCTTCCCAATGTGTTCCATTGCTGGTCTTTCTGTCCTCCTTGATACCAAAATGAACATTTACATTAATTGGTAATGGATTAAATAGAATTCCCCCAGTTAAGATAGTTTTGACTGTGGCAATATGATGACTACTTAGAGAAGGGGTAACTCAGTAATTTCCAATATTACTGGGGACTCCTAATTCTTTACCACGTGAAGTCATTGTCACAATTTTAGCTAATAAAAAGAAGTGTAGATACATAGAAGTGTTGTATGTTACTTGAGAGCCAGATGTCCCAAAGGCAGGCACTGCAGAGCATGCTGGTGAGTGACCACATGTCTTGATCTTAAGATGTCTAAACTCTTGTCCCTCAGTTGTCCTTACTGCACATGTGGTAAATTGCCTTTGGGTCAGCTAGATCATTGTAAACCACAATCAATTAGTATACCATGGGGATTAAGAAAACTAGGTCTTCCATCTCTGGCTTAACAAAGTGATTCAACATGAAGCTAACATTAACTGGAGTGGCTGCTCTGTCTTAATAGAGTACAGGAAGCTCTATATTTCCTTTTTACTCCTTAGAAAAACATGGAGGAAAGCTTATTTTTCATTCCTCAGGGAGAAATGCCAATAATTGTTGTTCTGCTGAGCTTTATGCTCTCAGATAGTACATGCTACGCTGGCACTCCCAGAAGAAAAAAAAAAAAAAAGAACTTATATTTACAGTGGAAAGGAAAATGGAGAGGGTAAGCAAATATTTGCATGTGTATCCAGCTGTCCCAAAGCTTAACAGGATTATCCATAGCAATAATGACTGTGAAGCTCCCTTTCATTTTAAAAATAAGAATAAAAAATGAATTCTTCACTTTATTGCGTCTTCTAGAGGAACTGAAGTATCAGCTGATCAAATTTGGTTTTCTGCCATTTCAGAAGGACAACAATTTTTAGTCCAGCAAATCTGAATTTCACAGTAAAAAGAAGTCTGACATCTGGGAGATAAGGGAGCCCTGACAGCTAGGAGATAAAGTAACAGAAGTCATCCATCTGAAACAGATCATTGGAAACACACTTTGAAAAAGAACTTGGACTGATGACCCTGGACATAAGCACCAAGTCTGGCTCAAGTCTTAGAGGAATGAGAGGAAGAATACACTGCAGCTGAAAGAGTAACCATTGCACTGGAGTACACTGCAAGAAGGTTGATGGGAGTAAAGGAATAAAAAAATTACTATTGTTCAAGCACCACTGAATTCCTCTCAATGGGTCCACACTGTGAGGAGTGAAGAGCAAGCTGTCACTACAGACTGTCAACAAGAAGTGTTGCAATAGCTTTAGATATGATGGCTTTATATGACAGATTGAAAGGCAGATCAGCTGCTACTAATCCAACCAGTCCTTTCCAGATGAAGGACAGGAAAAGTTCTCAAGACTTCATGCTTTCAGCAGGAGACAGAAGCCTGAACTGTAATTACTTCCTCTTCTACACTGACCTTACTTTTACAAGATACTCTTCACTATGTGCTGCAAACAGCATTGTCCTGTTTGCTCACAGCAGCCTGTTTCCCAGCTTTTGATGCTCTAGTCCACCTGAGTATGTATCTCCACCTACATCTCTGGATTCAGTCCTCTGCAACTCTTGTTCTAGGAGGCCTCATCTACTCTGCCTGCAAAGTGGTTTTCAGGCTGGACTTCATGTGCTCCTTGGCTGCAGCCTTAAGGCTGCCACAGCACATGGAAATGGACTACTGATTCTGCACAAACACTACTGTCCTATCTCCAGTTAACCGAATGCAAAAAGAGAGTAAACATTATCCAGTCAGAAAACATCTGAAGGCTCTACTAATGAACATAGACTTTGCAGGAGTTATATATTTCTTGGAAAGAAAAGTTACCGCTCACTATCAAATGCAGAGTACTGGGCTAGTGAGAATACATTTCTCACTACATTAGCATTTCCCAGTTGTGACATAACCTTTGTTTAACAGAAGGAACTTGGATGCTGGAGAAACAGCATATTAATAGGGCAGACTAATTAAGCTTATAAAAATCCAATTTTTTGCTGGTAAGAAAATTAATTTGATTTTTTGTGTTAAGCATCTGGAACACTTGTAATACTAGTGTAGAGATTTGGTCTGGAAAATTAGAGTATGGATAACAAGATGACAGAGTTAGTTGCTGATGTGAGAGGAAAGGTAAATAACAGGGAAAATGTGGGTAGATAAGGAAAGGCTTAGAATATTTAAGGACTAATAGATGAAAAAAGACAGTTCAGTGTAGATAAATGATGAATAATGAGTTCATGTCAAAGTATTGCCAACACTCCTAGGTGCTTCACACACTCAGAGAAATCTAAACCAAGTAAACAGACCATGTTGCAATTTGCATAACTGTACTGAAGCTAGTGGAGCTTTGCTGATTAACGTTTCTGAAAACTAGACTCTTAAAGAGTGATGGTGATGAATGGTGAGAAACAGAGGAATAAATTATAGTTTGTTTAGAAGACCTATATGGGACAGTGGGGGCTGCATTATTTGCTTTTTCATTGGTACCTAATTTCCTCCTTTTGTAAAGGCAATACAAAATATGAGGCATTCTGTGCCTTATTTTAAAGTTTCACAAAATAAAACATCAGAGACTATCTAAAGGTCTCCAGCCTACTAAATGAAAATTCTTTCCAATTCTACGAAGAGTTGTTACACTCTGAAATGGGGAAGAGATTTACCTGGGAGTTTTATTAGTTACCGATAGCTGCAATTTGGAGGCAATTGATATCTATGCATACTTCCTGCCATGTTTATTTTGGCAGTTAATGTTTTAATCGATAGTTGGACTGTTTAATTTATGCTGTAATGAGTTTGGGGATTTACAAGGTGAAAAACTATACATTTACTTTCCCCCTACTTTTAAATGTGCTACAAATAAAAGCCTTGCACCTGAAAATAACAGAGAAAGTTGAAATTAATATGTTAAAACTCTGCTGGTAAAGATCAAAAATTTTGAAAGTTACAGTAAATTATGAAGTTCTGAATTGTCTTTTACAAACATAATGTAGCCAAACACTGCAGCATAGTAGTCGTCTCTCAGCTTGTTGATAGCTTCATTAACCTCCTTGTCCCTGTTTGGTTTGGATTTATCTTACTCTGTTTCTGAGGTAAGCAGACTTCTCCAAGGAAATTTATGATGCCCACAGCATCAACCTAAATGAAGAAGTTAAAAATCTATAATGACCTTTCCTTATACAGATCTTGCAGAAACTTATTCCATCCCTGACATTCCTAATCTCTCTCCTGTTTTTGAACTCACCTGTTACATCGCCTTGGCAGTTCATTTGTATTTCTGCTGATCTCATTGCCTTCTGTTACTCTCGTTGCTTCTTCAATGTCCCATTGATATGTTCTGTTTTCATCTTTTGAAGACAGTTGCAAAAGGCTATCATCTTGGGTCTACTGTCAGACTTTCTCAGTAATTTCATCTGCTAACATGGTTTCAGCTGCAATTTTTCCATCAATGTCTGCTATTAGTAGTTTGGCACTGTTTGACCACTTTTGGAGCAGCAACCTGTGAGTTTTCTGTTTGAAATTAGGGCTTTTTTAATTGAGACATGAATGTGCTTCAGCCTAGAGGATTTTGTAAATTAATTGAAACCTTACATAGATTTAAAAAAAAATCTCATTATATTCTCAAATCTCCACAAAAATCTTATAATAGTTTTTTCTTCATCCACCAAACTCCTAAAATCTGTTAAAACTTGTTTTCAGATAGGGACAGGAAAGAGTCTCGTTTATTGGTTCATTTCTGTGGTGAGGGAAGACTCATTACTGTAGTGTTCCATTTCACAACTGCTTAGTTATTAGTCAGATGATCCATGTCTCACGTGCGTCTCATGTGCATGGAATTTCCACAAATTTCCTAGGTGCTCATGATGGAAGTTTTCACTTCCACCTATGTGTATCAGCCCAGTCTTCAATATCATATAAAGGATTTACCCATCAAAGTGAATGACATTTGTATATGGATGCACCATGGCTTGATAATATCATTGAGAAAGACAAAGCCAGACAAAACCACTTTTGATTACCAAAATTTCAAGTTTTCTTGGCCAGGCTGTTTTCTAGCCCAAATTGAAGATTCATCTCTGTGTTCATCCTGACACATTTATTAGTCAGCTACATAAACATGAAGCAAATATTGAACTAAAAGTGAGCTTGTGATGAAAAAGCTCAAGAAAGAAAATATCTGTAATCTGAAAAAAAAATCACATAATTATATGGCCCACTAAGTCATAAAATCACCCCCCTCCCAAAATAGACACGACAGAGAGAGAAATATAACGAGTGCTTTGTAAGTCGAGATAAGGATAGAGAGATCATTCAGCAATTAGTGTCACAGGCAAAACAGACTCATCCTGGGGAGAAAAAGGTTTGATTTATTAAAGGAAGGATAAGAACAGGGAGATGAGAAATAAAACTGAATCTTAAAACACCTCCTCCCACCCCTCCTTCTTCCCAGGACTCTCCTTCCTTCCCCTCTAGCAGAATGGGATGGGAGATGGGGGTTGCAGTCAGCTCGTTACAGATGGACTTTGCTGCTGCTTCTTCTTGGGGTGAGGCCTCATCGCACTTCCCACTGCTACAGTGTAGGGTCCTTCCCATATGGGAGACAGTTCCTCACAAACTTCTTCAGTGTGAGTCCTTCCCATGGGTTACAGTTCCTCACAAACTGCTCCAGCATGGGGCCTCCCATAGGGGCAGTTCCTCACACCCTGCCCCAACGTGGGTCATCCACCAAGAGAAGAGTCCTTCAGGTACTGACTGCTCCAGCCTGAGTCCCTCACAGGGTCACAAGTCGTGACAGCAAACTTGTTCTGGTTTGGGCTCCTCTCTCCCCACAGGCTCCCAGGTCCTGCCAGGAACTTGTTCCAGGGTGAGCTTCCCACGGAGTCACAGCCTCCCTCAAGCATCCACCTGCTGCAGTGTGGGGTCCTCCAGGGGCTGCAAGCGGATCTCTTCTCCCTCATGGTCCTCCATGGACTACAGAGGCACAGCTGCCTCACCATGGTCTTCGTCACAGGTCACAGAGCAGTCCTTCTTTCAGGGCCTATGCATTCTCCTCCTCCTCCTCCTCCTCCTCCTTCTCCACTGACCTTGATGTTTATGGGAATGTTTTCACATTCTCACTCCCTGCTGCTGCTGCAGTTTTGCCACTGCTCAGCAACTTCTCTCCTTCTCCAATACATTATTCACAGAAGTGTTACCACAGTCACTAATTGGCCAGCTCTTGGTCAGCTGCGGGGTCCATATTAGAATTGACTGGCTACAAGGGAAGCTTCTGGCAGCTCTTTGTTTAAAGAAGCCACCCCCGTAGCTCCCCTCTCTACCAAAAAACCTGGCCCAGGCAAAACCACTGCAATCATGAATTGGAATCAACTTCATTGCAGTGAGTGTATTTGACTGAGACAGGTCACGGATTGGAATTGTCCAATTAACTGCAACAATTTCAACCCAGTTCACATAGGTGAGATAACATACGGTCTTTTGTCTGCTTTGTTCTTCATTTGAGATGAATTTGACCTCCACCTTCTACAATCCCACTGGTATTTCTTTTTTCTTTCTAAAATCGTTTTGCACAGTCCTTGGCTGTCACAAGGAGAGATTAAGGGCTGGTGCTCATCCTTCTGTCATGACATAAGGGATTGACATGTGTGTGGATTAATTTCACACACATGCAAAAAAAGAAATAATTTGTCAATAAAACAGATGCAAGGAAAGTCCTTTGGTACCACCATTATAAGCTGATTCATCTCATGATTCTACCATGAAACTGTCTGGGAAGGATATAAGGCAAAACAATCTGTTCTCATGATAAACCTGAATTGTATTTGGAATAAATACTACCCTACTTAACTGCTGCAGGCATTGCATATAATATAGAGAAATGGAAACTGAAAAAGATAATCTTATTCTGAGAAGATAAATTTATTATTCTGACCTCACTCATTTTCAGACTAATTTCAAAGTTGCTTTCTTGAAATAATCTACACCTAAAGCCAAATATTAAGGTTTTTCTCACTCTTACTACTCTGTTGGCTTCTTGTATCATCAGCCCACCATTGTGAATACCGAAATTGAAAAATGCATTTTCTTCTTCCCAGTAAGTTGCTATTTGTCTAATGTAAGCAACGTTATGTCTTGCGTTGATGTGTTAAACATTAAAAATACAGTGAGATTGGTTTATGGGCAGGAATGTTTTTGTAAAATTACAAATTTTGAACGTACTTGATTTTGTTATCCAGATCTCATAGCTCTGTACGTGTACTCATTTCTCATTTTTAAAACACATTTGTGGCTGTGGATACAAGTCAATAAACAACAACTCCCCCCCTGCACCCCCCCCAAACAACAACAATGAAACCCAAGTAGAAAAAGAAAATATGTAATGTAAAAAAAAGCCAAACTTTGCAGTGGAAGTAGTACATATCCCTGCTTTTTGTCAAAACTGTTCTCTGAGATGGAAAAGAAAGGGTTTTTTTCTGTCTTTAGATTGAAACAAAGTCTTTCTTTAGATATTTCTTCTGCAGTACATGGAGTTTAGGTATAAAGAGATGAAATCAGAACTAACTCATTAGAACAAGACACAAGTAACGATAATGTTTCAACCATCAGAGCCACAGATCAGCAGAATAGTGAGTAGATGTGAGCTATAAACCTCAGCCTTCAGAAAAATACCCAGTGAATATTTCCCCCTCCAGATGACTAAATTGTCTTTATCGTCAGTGCATAAGGAAATGAAATTACAAGAACTGATTCACCTCATCCTAAAACAAGTGTCTAAGACAAGTTGAAGCTCTTTGGAGAACTACATTCTTGGAAGTCTACAAAACTACTGACTTTTAATAGTGGGAGATTATAACAGTACAAATAACGAACAGAGAAGGCAAAAGTTTGTATTTTAGCAAGGAGGAAGAGTTGTATTCGCATCACGTGAGTGTGATAAAGTATTTTGAAGTCTATTTGAAACTGAGCAACAGAGTAGGATGTTAGACAATATCTAAATGAGCAAGTCTAGAAAATTACCCATAAGAGCCCTTAAAAAACTAGTGGGAGAGAGCTGTACTTCTACCTTTTGCTTCTCTGAGTACTATTTAAGGAACTGTTGAGCTTACCAGCAATTACCAGTAGGAGAAATTATAAGTAGCAGCTACAGTACACCTCAACAGCTATGTGCTCTTTAAAAAGTTCAACAGAAAAGGTAAAAATGGAAGAGATTTTCTTTTACATCTGTTTGCATAAATGTTAACAATCTTTTTCTCACACTTCTGTTTGGTAAAATTATATTCTTGCAGACGAAGCAGCTCATGAGATTGATGTTCAGTCTAAATCTATCTGTGCCTCCTTTCTTCATTCTTAAAAAGTAGATAGCAAAACTTTTGTTTTTCTTCCTATGATGGTAGGATTTCAAAGCAAATATTCCCTGTATAATGAAAGGACACAGGACAACTTCTAGTGTAAACTATCGGACCATTACAAAATAAGAAAAATAAAGTATATTTTATAATTAATAAAAATTCTGATTTTTTTCTTTTTTTTTCAAGGTGAGATTAGTTTTCTCATATCTGCTCACAAATTCATCTTCTGTGTGAACGTCTCCTTCAATGTCTAGAAATCCTTTTAAGTGAGTAAGGTTTCTCTGTTAACACTACTTTAGCAATGAAACACATGAAACTGCCATGTCAACGAATCTGGAACATTAACGGTGAAATGGGAATCAGAATAGATAATGGAAGGTTTCTAAAAGACAGTATTCAGAGCCCTGCCTTCCAACTCTTACTGCAAAGAAGAGTGCAAAGCAGATCCTGAAGGAGGTTTTGTTCTCTTCTCAGTTGAGAAAGGCTTTTCAAATGCAGTGCATGTCTTTTAAGTGTCGGTGGCAGTAAGAGGAATAGATTGGCCCAGGAAATATTGAAACTAAGCACATTAAAAAATGCAGATTAAAAAAATGAAAAAGAGAATGTACTCAGCTGTAAGAACATTTAATTATAGCTCTTGAACAAGGACTCTGAATTAATATAATTAGTAACATTCAACTATTTTCCAGAGCCTTTTGCTGCTCTGCCAGGTCCCACGGTGATTCCTATTTCTAATTTAAAAGTCAAACAAAAAACACTTATCCATTTATGGACACTTAAGTGTTTAACCCCACAGCTCTACAACAGCCTTTGGATGGCAGAATGGAACTTCTTTGCAATAATCATTCTACACTGGATCCCTGGATGCCACCTCTAGATCTGGAGGGTAAACATCTACAAAGCACAGATAAGACAAAAGCACCCTCATGGTTGAGTGAATGTTGAGTAAAGCATCAAAAGTTTGTGCAGGTGAATGTCGTGTGCCGGCTGGTATTCAGATGTTTTGTGAACAGCTCCTAAAAAGAGCAGAAGACAGCAAATAGAGTTGTTTTTTTTTTTTTGTGATCCATCTATCCCTATGCAAGCTGAAGCATTCTGTGATTCTATGAATAGCCTAACTAGTTTTGACCAATGCTCACTGTTTAATGTAATTTTAATAAAAGCTATTATTCCCTCCCTCTAGCCTTTCCAACGATCTGCTTGCTTCTACCCACAAACTCTCATTTCTTTCTCTTTTGTCAAACAGTTTTCTGTTTGAACTTAATTCAATAGCTGTCAAATAATAGATAATAGATTCATAGGGATTTCTATTAAAATAGTGCTTTCTATCTCAGTGATTACCAAGGCCTACAATCTTTGAATTATAAATTATGAATCACTTCCTTACTCAGTACCGAGCTTCCTCGAGATCAGTGAATCTGTGTTGATTTGCCTCACTTTAGGCTTATTCTTTGTCTTATGGGATAATTCATTTCTCCTTGATAGTGCCAAGTAGCTGTTGCCATAATACAATATGACAAAAATGTAACAGTTTTTGTTTTTATAGTTCTTGGTAAAAAAAACAATTTGTCACATTCTTGATATTACTTATTCTGTCTTGAGACAGAGGAATGGACTGAACAACTTCTGAGAGCATTTCTAGACCTTTTTTTTACATTTCTGTGTTTTAAAATTTGAAACTGTACTGAATATTTTGCAATTTTGTGTTAATAACATAATGTATATGCAAATTTGGCAAAGAGTTTCAATCTGTCAAAAAAAGAAAGAAAAAAATAAATCCAGAAAAAAAAATGCTTAACAAATCTTCATGAACACAAGTGCTCAAAAGCCGGTGTACAATTCAGCTATGTGATTAGGAGCACAGCAGTGCTCTGTCCCCTGAGCTGGAGCATTGATTTAGTACTGAATTACAGTGATGCCACCTACTGTTAAATTCTGCCACTTGTTCATTTACTGTTTCCCTAGGGCTGAGATTAATTTGCATTCAGTGAAAACTCATTGTGGGAGGGCAATCTAGGATCCTGACCACTAGAAGATCACTGAAACTGCCATATTTTACTTTGTTCCTGTTATGGGACTATTTTAGCTTGCTCAACTGACCACATTCTTTCTAGTATGGCTAGTATGTTCTGTTGCAAAGCCTTGTCAATTTAGCAGCATGAGTCCTTTGTTTTAGCAAGATACACAGTCAGAGGTTATCACACGTTTTCTGTTTCAGTGTCATTGTGCTGCAGTTTCAGCTCCAAAGTAAGTCAGGAAAGATGGATGATATAATATGGCAAAAGATAGCAGATGATCAACCTGGTGAACTAGCAGGCACATTCAAACCTATCAAAATCCCAGTTTGATAGATATGATAGGGAGTTTCAAGAATCATGGTTGATGCTCAGCTTGTATAGCAATGTTGCAAAGCCCGGAAGCTACCCTTGGTCAATCTCGTTTTATGGCAGCCATGCATGAATTGCATAGTTGCCTATCCCGAGCCTTAGGAATGAAAGATTTCCTGGGGATCATTCTAGTGAGCCATTGATAAGGTTATTTTCCTGAAACCTGGACACATTATTGGAATCACTGTAATTTCAACGGTGTAAGAGATTTGAAGGCAACACCATATTTTTTATGAGAAAAATCACTAAACTGCAGAATAGTTTTTCCCAAAGTATATATTCTTCATTAAGAAAATCTAACAACATTGGTATCAAAAAGTAGTGAAGTGATTCATTAGGATCCCATAGCATGATTTTTACAACATACAAATATAAATCAGAACTATGAAGGTTCTTCTTCAGAGCTCAGCACCTTCAACGACTGAGGACATTTGGAAGTACTCGTGTTAGAGGTAGAAGAAATTTTTAAAGTGAGTTTGTATACAAATTTTCCTAGATTTCAGGAAGGTTTTGGAAACTCAGTATCTAAAGAAATTTCAGTTTTAGTTGTGAAGCCTTACAGAGACAGCTGTTATTGGTGTATTTTTAGAATTCGGGACACAAACCTCAGAAGAATAACAGGTGATAACATCTTGCATATCACCTATTACTGACCAATTCTAACCAAATTTCCAAATCTTCAGCTTGTCAGAGTTTCACTAAATTTATAGACAGTTCCACTGTCATTATAATCTTCCTTTTAATATTACATTGGAATTTTAGTTGAAACTGTAGTTTCAGATAATTTCATAAGCTGCCACTTATATATGGAAAATATGCAAGCAATTAAATAAAAAATATTGATGATCGATGACTTGACAGGTCAATTCTCCAATATTTTGAATACATGAACAGATAATTTATATCTTATGTACTAGGACTTCAGGCCTGTGTCTTCTAGATATAGCATAAGAAATAATGAGCAAAGCTTCTAAAGTATAAAGATGAGATATATTGTCTTTGTATATAATATCGTCCCAAGCTCAGCTCGTTACCCTCCATGAGAATGAGGATGAAGAAAAGACCTGAGATATATGGATATTATTTTTAAAAAGTTACTTTCTTACTCAAAAGAAAAGTGTCTTTCACTCCCTTCAGATCTGTGTTCAGTTCTCGTTTCAGCTGAGCTAGATAAAGATGAGCAAGGGGGAAAAAACCTCTTCATTTGTTATGTAGTGGAGTGCTGCTCACTGGTAGAGAGATTTTAGGCTTTGCAAACTGATTAAAATAGGGAAAAAAATCTGAATGGTCTTTTAAAACTTTAGAAGGAGCAGCAATGTCATGATTATTCTCAAGTGATCACCAAATCCATTGTGTTGTTATGGCTTATGAAACACTTGAGCTCTGTTTAAGTACCAGAAATTCATTTCTCGTAATTCCTACGTAGTTTAAATGACAGACTGAGATGCAAAGCATTTCAGCTTGTCATTCTTTCCCTACTCATATTAACGTACTTTATTGCAGAGAAGAGAACAAAAACACTAAATACACTGGGTTCAGCATTATTACGAACTCTTCAATAAATGTGTAAAAGGGTGTTCGTAAAGGCTGCTAATTGCACACACATCGCACTAACTAGTGGTTGTAAAAAACGCTGTTTCTGTTTTATATTAACTCACTGTAAAGCAAGGCTCATTAGTGTGAAAGCAACATGCTTGATGTATAAAACTACTCTCAGTCAGTTTTAGAGAAGAGACTTCAGAATGAGTTCGGTTGTGTTGTGGCCTTTGAAGCAGAGTAGGTAAATTCATGCACTAATTTACTTCGTGATAATTTGTGGTAACTTGCACACAGATAAGGATCATATATACAGGCAATGTATCTCATGGAAGAATGTCCATCCCATCATCCCTCTAAAATACTGGGTTATGTTATTGTTTTCTTGTGAAGCAATGGCCAACAAATGTGGATCAGCAGAACTCTCAAGTGCACAAAACTGCATTTGTTTATGGTTTATGATTTCTTCTGGCCTGTTCTTGTAGTTCTCACTTGAACAGAAAATGTGGAAATAAGTTTTTTGAATAACAGCTACAGAGCTGAGCCTTATGTTCATCTTACATTTAAACAAAACTATGTGGTAATCCCATTTAGATACAAGAAACATGAAATGAGCCTATACAATCTATTATACTTGAAAGGATGGATTTACTGGTGCATACTGGTTGTTCAACAGTATTTAAATAATATCATTAAAACCATAGTTAAAGCTATTCAATGTCATTGGAATGGCATAAAGTGGGTAGAGCCCATTAGTCAATTTGTCATAAATCCAGCAAAAAGACATTACTGATGTTTTTGGTTTTTTCCCCATAGAGCTCTTTAAGTGAATGTGATTTTGGTCCACAAGAAATATTAGCAGAAAGACTGTATCTGATATGATTTTTCAGAGTTTAATTTCTGAATGTTTGGCCTACACACATTATTTATGTGAACAATCCAGCCATCTAGCAATTAGAGAAAAAATTAAATAAATCTGTTCTATGTGACTGGAAATGAAAACAAAACAATTTCTATGAATTCTTATCTCTGAACTTTAGCACAGGTTAAACTGTTAAAAAACCCAGATTTTTCACAGCTTTTCTTGTCTTCCCTACAGCTGGTCTTTATTTTTATAACTGCATCAGTTGGTCTAAAGAAAGATCCCTCTCCAAACAAGTGTTATTTCATACAAAACTGGTTACATTGCAGAATCAAGTGTTCATAAAATTCTCTCACAAAAGCAAGGTTTTTCACTGCTGTTTTTTTTTTGTTATTTTCCCATAAAAGAGCTGGAGTATTTTATTAATTTCCTCTCTTCCCAGACTGACGAATGAGATTGGAAATAGTCATGAGTCAAAAACTCCAGTAACTCCGGAGTCTCTGAAGAACTACTAGTGACGGTTAACTTCCTCTTAAGTGTGAACAGTCAATGGATAACACTGAGCTGTTTATCTACTGTAGTTTCTAGTTTGATGAAAACAGTATGGAAGGACATACTTTTTCCCACTACAATAAAAGTAAACTTGAGATTCAAAGTTGAATAGTTCAACATGGCTGCAGACTAGTGTGAAAAGTAAGAACATGGTAAGATTTACAAAGAATGGTTTTATACACTGTAATATTTTGAGTCTGTTTGAAACTAGAATGACAGTATACAAGTGGCACCATACTCCTTTCTGGCAAGACACGGTATTCTTGTCAAGATTAATTTTAAAAATACCTTTCAAAATTTTCTATTACTGAGCATCACTTCTGAGAAGCTGGTCTTCTTTAAAAACTGTATCTTAGAAAGAATACAGGATAGCTTCTTATCAGAATCTTATCAGAAAAGTAACCCTCTCCTCTCCCAACAGAAAAACATCCTGCAGTACCAGTTCAGAAGAAACTTGGTGGTGACTGCAACTCAAATGTGTAAAAAGACAGACCAGGAGGCTGCTCATAGACGAGTTTTAGCATCACATGTGTTGTGAGAATACAGAAAGCTGGTGAAGAGGAAGCGACAAGCAGAGTAAAGATGTCTTCTTTCAGAAAGAAATAATCTATCACTACCAAATAAATTCATCATACATTAAGAAAAGAGAAAAGATAAAAGAACTAAGAGAATAGTTTGTGATATTGTTTTTCTAAATGGAACACGGATAATAGCTGGCTATATTGTGTGAAAAAAAACCTTTTGATATTACAAAAAACCCTTTGATATTACAAAAAACAGGCAATATTTTTTCCACTGACATAAACACACCCAAACGCAGCAGTTTTATTCATTACCATTAATCTGAAAATAAATAAAGCATTTAAGCCCATGGGTGAAACTGGTTTGAGGAAAAAGTGATCAACTAGTCCTCTTTCTCTGCATGAAGTCTCCATTAAGAAAAGTCAGCCCAAGTGGGAACTGAGTTAATCTACGACTTCTTTACTTAATGCAAAAATATGCCAGGTTTAGCATGTCCTGCATTTGCTATTCTGACGGAGTTAGCACACATACAGGAAACTGTCACAATCGCAGCAGTGAGGTTGGCAGTGTTTGTGTATCAAGTTTGCTGAAGTTTGTTTCTTGCTTAAGAAAATCAACCAATCAAAACCCCAAACAGCAGAAAAATGACAAGGATTCTTTAGTCTCTGTTTCCACAGTCAGCATTACTGGAATTCATATGACCAAAAAATCTCTATCCACCTTTTTTTTTTTTTTTTGAGATAGAGGCCACGTGAAAGACTAATGTGTCCCCATTCAGAGCCAGACTATGCTTATTCTTTTCCCTCTATTCCACTTCTTCTTCATTATGGCACCTGAATCCTATCCGTGATTATATCTTGCCGTTCCCTACAAAAACTGCCAAGCTTGTGATAAACAAGAAAGTCCAAGATTTGAGCTGTTCATTCCTTTTAACCTGCTCCAAGGAAGACCTTTGCAGAAAATTAGTCAAGCTTAGTTCTACATAACTGCACTGAAGACCTAGAAAAGTCATGTAGGAATGGACATGCCAGAAGTGGATGCTGAGGGTGAATAACTAATTCACATAAAACAATACCCCTCCTCAGAAAAAGGGATGGTTTTTTTTCCCTATCCCTTTCTAAGAAATTAGATAACAAAATCATGGACATCCCAATCTGTACTGATTGGAACAAATAAACAATGCCATTAATATGGTAATATTATTAAAAAAATATAGCTAATATTATCAGACAAACTATTACTAATATGATTTGTTGTTACTATTGTATGACTAAATACTGTACAAAACCAATTTAAAAAGCATGGAAAAAAAAGGCTTCTGTCATCAATATATTCCAACTGCAAGAGATATATTTCTCTAGTCATCGTTGTTGGTAGGGCTTTCCCAATGTGATTCGATGTTGGAGAAGTCACACTCTCTACCCACTAGCTATGTAAGCCTTCCTTGCCGATGTGGCAGCAACAGAAACTGGCAGAATGGTGTATGATTCACTGTGTGCATGAGAAATCTCACAGCTCTGACCCAGTGTGGTTATCTTTAAAAAACAGTATGTACAATATTCCATAGATCTCATTGCCATTAATTAGTTCTATTATGGTACTGTCTAAAAGTTCCAGCTGAGCATGAGGCTGTTATTGTTCCATGCATTGTGTGAGCATGAAAGATACCGTCCATGCTTTAACAAGCTTAATGTCTAGATAGAAAAGGCAGACAAAAGAAGGAATAGGAAGAAATTACACAAATAGTTTTAGTGACTTAAGCAGAGCATTTCTTATGGTTGGAGGGCTGGGTCTGATATTAGAATCCAGATCTCCTGCTTTAATTTGATGCTCCATTTGTGTGCATTCCTTCTTGTAAATTATCCATGGTGCATTGTTCTGTAATCTTTCATGCTGGTATTCTCTGTATGAATACATACTTCATTCATTGCTCAGCCACCTCACTAACGAAGAAAGAGCTCGTTTCCTAATATATTGAAATATATTAGGTCAGATTCCTCAGCTGGCATCCTTAGGACATCCCACTTCTTCTCTGGGTGTATCACTGATATGAACATATCTCTCTGCCAACCAGTCCTCAAAGATTGTTTTAAACGCCTGATCTACAAAGTAGCTGTTTCCTGAAGAGCAATTTAGAGGCTCATGTGCCATAGATAGTATGTGGGAGTTGACCACCTAAAAGTCTGACCCAAAGGTGCATCTGTAGCATTAACACTTATGCAAATGGGCAACATAGAGCTATGCCTCTATAAAACAGGCTGATAAACAGCTATCTGCATAACATTTTTGTTTTAAGTCTTAGTTCCTCCATACTCATAAAGTATTAGGACCAGGAGGAGGAGATGGCCATGACAAATTTATATTTCATTACAACTTTGTTTTGATGGCAAATTCCCAGTCAGCTTTAAGTATGAAATAATTATTCTTCTCATAAATGCTTTATTTTTTTTCTGTTTCTGCCAACTAGCAGGAAGGCACTATAACAGTTTTAAGTAAAGTTGCTTGCCCTGGTACCTAATTTCTGAATGAAATGCATTTATATTCATTATGCTAACACAGAAAAGAAGTCTTACAGTCAGTAGAATGCTGAATCCTCAGAGTTTTGTATCTCTGACTTTGTAACAAGGAGGCTTTTTTTCTGCAAACTTTTTTCTAGATGAACTTCTGGATGTACTTTGAAGATGACATGCAGAGGAAAAGGCAGGTGTCATTCTTTTGATAATGAATTCATGCTGGTTCAACTAGCCCTAGGCAATCTGGAATAATTTTTGTCAGTGGCTTGGAACTTGTAGAACCAAGATAAAAATGCAGATTTTGAAAAATCACTTGGGATATTATAGACTGAAATGGCAGGGCTTTGATTCAGTCAGGATGCCAAAGCTTTACTTGCAATGTACTTGAATCCAGTCAGTCTCTTTGTAATTTTACTTTCTGAGAAGTATTAAATGCTCACAAATTTAAATAAATGTTGTAAGTAACTGCATGCCTAATTCCTCACACAATTGACTGAAAATGTACCCCTTAGGAGTTGAATTGATACATACCTGTCAAATACTGCTTTGGTGTTGTTTTTTCATGCAAATAGAATCTCAGACAATAAATCAGATCCTTGGTGTGCAATTTTCTTAAGTACATGTCTGGTGTCATTAAACAAACAAAGAAGTAATATACCAGGTTAGAGGAAAGAACTAAAGAACAGTATATTGTTTTAAGAACACCATAGATTGTGAAACAGCAGTTAACAATCTACTTACTTTTAATCATTACACTTAAAGATATTGTTGACCCGATTGGTATACTTTTCCCTTTCCTCCCTGTGGCTTGTCCTTTTACTCTTTTGTTACAATTTTCTAAATCACTTGTCTTATATATCTGGGATAGATGTTTTTACACACTGTGTAGTGTAGTATAATGAACAAGGACATGGCTAGCTTTACGACCTGTTCTGACAATGATGAGATGCTCTCATACTCCCTACATTTTCCCTCCTACAGTTTGCTTGTCTTGTGTAATTACAACATCTCTGGAGCAGAGATGTCCTTTTACAATACCGGTTGTTTGAGTAAGACAAGGTCGGGCTTTACTTTAAGACTATAAGTGCTGATAAAATACCAAAGCATCAGGTCTCAGGGAATAATTGCAACAAGATTTAAAGCTGAAACTGGAAATCACAATGTGTAATATGTAATGATTTTTCTCTTATGGAATTACCATGAAGTTGGTGGTAAATCATTAGAGGAAAGAGTTTAAAGGAATCTAACCAAACTTATACCACACTAACAGCAAAAACTTAACTGTTCTGAGAAGCCTGAGAGCATTGTTTGCTCATTTCAGCATATTTTATTGGTAGAGATCTCTTGTGAATTCAGGATGTCAAAACCTTTCGTTGCTGAGTATATTAGTCAGGGCTGTGTTCGCCTATTAACCTTTTAAAATGTTGTTTATATAACAATGCTTCATGATGGATAGGGATAACAATAAAGGAAATGTCATCCAATATCATAAAAATGATTGAATGTTTAGGTCAAAGGCTTTGTCAAATATTCTGCACCAAAAAGCAGTACTTCTACAGGCTCAGCAGTCTTGATTCAGGTATTTGGTATGTATCTCAGAGATCAGCCTGCCAGATCTCCTTTGTACTGACAAAGAAAATGTACTGAATATCTGAGAGGTAGACCAATGAACCAGGTGAGACAAGGTTACGTGCAAGCCAAATTTTCAGTTGTAAAGCACTACATCTTCTGGGTCAAAACATATGTACTGATGTCATAACAACTTATCAACAAAACCAGAACAACACTGTGTGATAAAAGTCAGACGGAAGCAGCACAATGAATTCAGAAATACACCCTTTTCAGACATGTAGACTATTGTGACAATCAACCTGATTCCTTATCAATGAAGATAAATCAGTCAAATCTTCATATAAAGAAGTGCTGCCATTTTGAAGCATCTCTATGGTGAGCATACATCAAATTTGACTGAATGAGTATTCTCTTATTGTTTAACCAAAAGGTAAAGCAGGGACTTCGAATTAGGTTTGCATACAATTTGATCCACAGCTCCAGTAAACAAATAGATTTGTCAGACACAAATGCTAACACTTGTCCACGTTCAAGCTATACCAAGTTTTTTTTTCCCCCATATTTTCTTAGCTGCTTCACATGTGTAGAAACCTCTTCAGTTGACTGTTTGGAGGTCACCTAGTCCACCTTCCTTGAAACAGCACTACTTGCAACACTGAAACATTGTTTTCTCCATTCAGTTTTGAAAACCTCAAAAGATGAAGATATCACAGACTGTCCCAACACACTGTTCCCAGAGGTGCATTTTCCAGGGGAAGTGTTTTTTTCTTAATGTCCACACTGAAGCTTGCCTGCCACAATTGCCCCTTGTTACTCTGCCTGGTGTTACTGAGCATCACTTGGGTCCATCTTTCCTGCAACCACTCTTTAAACAGTAACAGATTGCAAACAGATACCTCTCAGCCTTCTCTTTGCCCAGAGCTAATACTGGAAATGTATCTGTCTGTAAACATACAAATATACCACTTCTGTTTTAATATTTTTGTTTTCTTGTCTTTTCTTATGGTTCAAAGTTTGTGTGATGAAGAACTATAGCAACAGATGAAATAAAAGTATTTGACCTTACTGGGTGCATTACCTTCCCCTCTGAGCTTCTAATTCTGTCTTTAATATACAGTCCATTTATTACCTAGGCTTGAATTCTATTTATTAGAGAAACACCAAGGTTAAGTTAGTTCTGCCATTTGTAAGATGGCAGATTCAACATTATTACACAAAATGAGCTGACCAGGGAGATGGGGAAAATATTTCCCCTTCCTTCCGTTCCCTTCTCCCATCACACAGAGTGCCATTAAATATAAGAACTTTTCAGGAGAGATCATTGCTTGTTTGATGCAGTGGATGGAAATTCTCATTTCAATCAGGTAGTGAACCTTCAAAGGAAAGGATGATCAGGAGGAATGGGAGAGACCTTGATATATCAAAACAAGCCTTTAAATAATAAACACACTTCAAACCCAGGGCTTATCCTGCATATAAAGCATAAGAACTGTAAGCAATTCAATGTAAGAGATATTTATAAGGCTATTTTCTATGCAACAAAAAACTAGCTACTTTTATACTCGTATATAAGGTGTATTTTCATCATGAATCACAAATAGTTTCTCTTCTCATGAATCCAAAAGAGGATTTGTAGTCTTAGTCCTATATTTTGGCACAGAAAATTGACACCTTTTTGCAACTGCCAGCATAATAATGGGTGGAAAGAATCTAGACACTATGAATCTTCCTCAATACACTTAATGGGTTTTGTTTGTCCTCTCTGTATCCCCAGCACAGCTAGTTCAGAATGAAAAAATGTGAAGCATTCTAATATCTGTTATCTCTCTCACTCTGGATGAAAGATTGCTTTTAAAGAAGTCAAGGAGAAACTTGCTGCTGACTTCAGAGTGCTTTGGGATTGTGTGCAGTCTGACTGGGTTATCTTCTTCGACAATATTTGGAGAACACATACTGGTTCTCTTATTCACCATTTGAAGTAGAAAGATGTTGACTGGTCAAGTAAAACAATATCTTACTTTTCTTAATTTTCTTAAATCCTCATAGCTTCCTTCAAACTATATAAAAGAAAAACATATACCAATTGTGCCCAACTTGTTGTCAAGGACCTTTAAAAAAACACTTTACATGTATGAAAAAAATTGCCGTGAGCCACTTATATGCATACAAAGTGAGTTTCAACAGGAAGGTAATAGCTAAAATGTGATGGTGAAACCATTATGAGAAGTCACAGAAAAACAGATCCTTTGTTAATGTTAGCTGGCCTTCAAATGCAGAATAGGTACAGACTTGGGGGAGATTTAAAGGTTTATATATTGCATATGCCCAAAGCGAAGATACTGGATTGACCTGAGGAACTTCTTCCATGAAAGGAAGAAAATATATGTTGGATGTCAAGGTCAGCATTAATGGAAGTGTGTAAGTGCAGGGCATCAATAGCTTCATAGATTATTCATGCAGAAAAAGAACAAAGGAACATCAAGGAGAGGCTTTGAAAGTGAACATGGGAAGATTTTTGCTATATGAAATGGAAAGAAGGATCATAGACATTAGGTAATGTGACAGAGGTGATTGATCCAAGCAGAGTATTTTTGTAGCCCCATTTTCATGGACGTGAAAGGGACAGGAAAATGGGATTACAGAAAAGGTTCCTTTGTCAAGTTTCTATCACTGCATTTTCCTGTTGGCTGTGGTTCGGTTTTTATTATCCACGAGAAGCAACAGCTACTGGATGTACTCCAGGTTGGTGCTTCTGTAATTTCAGCAGAGAGTAAAAATAGAATGATGGAAAGAAAAATGGATTACGACTTGGAGGCTGGATATACAAAGCTGACAGAATATTCATGGGTATTCACACTGCCTAATGTTTAGACTGGTAAGCCTAAGTTCCAGCTAGGAAATAAGACTCTTGGAGGATCAGCAGATCTTGCTAGTCTTTTTTCAAATGATAATCCATAGAAAATGAGTTAAGTTCCTGTTTGGTTTGCCCTCACAAGTGATCTTAGATTAGCTAAGGAGTCCACTGGTTTTACACTAGCAATATGAGATAGGTGATGCGAACTCTTTTTCTTGTCTCTCTCCAAGCCTCTGTTTCACGCAGCATTCATGTGTTTGTGGTTTTCATTCAGACTGGATGTTACCTACTGCATTTTCTTCTCCTTGAGTGTGGAGGAGAGGAATTTGTAGCACGTATTTTGTTTTAATAAATAACTAATTAACTTCAGAAACAAGATTTACTGGAAGATTCAGACACATGGATTTGCCAGACTGAACAGAAAACCACACAGATTAATGTACAAAAAACATGCACTGAAAAGTAAAAATGGACACAGAAGACATTTCCCTCCTGGCTATTTTTTTTCAGAATTATCTCCATTTCCTTAAGGCAATGTTCTATGAGATGCATCCTTCTTGCTATGACATGAAGTATTATATTGGCATAAGCTATTTCATCTTAGTCTAGCTCTACACCAAAGTAAATGACAGAAGTAAGAACTATGTTATCTTGAATTTTATTAACTAAAATTTAGCTAATAGCAACCTCCCTTACTGTCCACCCACCCACAAATCATAATTGCATGGAAAATCTGAAGACTACCATCTTTTCATCTTTTTCTTCTTCTAAGTTCTGAATTAGTTACATAGAGGGAAATTCTCTTGTAGGAAAGTCTGAGAAAGGAGGTAACCTGGTAGCTAGGGTCCCCTTTTTTATGATGTGCAAACCTCAAGTATGAATTGTTACCATGCACAGTGGAAAATAACACTTCAGCAGATGCTACTTCCCCTTTAAAAGTGTCTCAAGTGTGAAACTGGTTGATTGAAAAACAACTTTTTGAGTGAAAGGGAATATTTGATGGATCCAAATTCTACTACTCAGTCTTCTTTTTCTTGAAAAGCCTTATAACATATAAAAATAGTGATGGTTTGTTTTTCACATGGCACTAGAAAAAGAAGCTGCTTGTAATGTACACAAGTTCCTAAATTAAACCAGCTCTGAGTTGATCTAGCTTTCACCCCGAAAAGTCAGCTAAGAGCTCTTGAGCAAAGCCGATCTTCCTGAAACATCATATTGTGGTACACATTACTACGAAAACACAGGGAGACTCAGCTGCATTTTACTGCATATGAGCTTTAAAAAAAAAAAAAAAAA
>WBNH01012488.1:136238-281098 GCA_013401255.1 Urocolius indicus
CACCCAAATACCGACAGACAACAAACCATATAACCCAATAACGGCGAGGCAAGGACAGGAAAGGAGAGCTTTTATATCTTTTTTTTTTTTTTATGGATTCGCATTTCTTTTAAAAACTTGCCTTTTCTCTCAATAGTGTTTGTAACTCAGAAGCCAGGACACTCAACATTAATGCAGCAGTAACACTCCACTCATTCTCCCAAAAACCCCATGAAAACTTGAAGAATATTGCCTAGTTCAGAGAATAAGAAACACAATACCATTATTTTGAAGGTGTAAAAAATACACAAAAGAATAATGAATGCAAACCCACAGTTTTTCATAACTAAACTCACTGTTCTAGCATCAGGCAACAAGACAATGTACTGAAACACCCTTTGCAAAAGCTCATATTAAGAATACATACAACACTCTGGTTTTAAATATGAGATTAATAACAGCATCCATTTTTCAGGGGAAGATTTCAATTTAAACTTCAGCCTGTTAAAGAAAAAAATAGGCAAATGGTAAATGATTATTAAAATGTGACTGATTACACAAAGCTACAACTGAATAGGAAGAAATAATAATTTAAAAAACCCCTATTTTAAGTTTCATTTCAGTATTTTAGATATATGGTGTTGTTTTATATTTCTCTGATTAAAAATGGTAAAAAGACAATCTAATTTTTGCATTATCTGTGGACAAAGATCCTCTTGCACTGTCCCCATGTGAGCACTGAACCACAAAAGCTGTCCTATAAAATAAATTCCAGGTCCAGGAAACAGAAAATTAATTTCAGTCAAATGCCATTAAATAATTTCAATTAAATAAAACAATTCAATTAAATAATTTTGTTAATTAATCTTAAATCAACCTTGCAAAAATACATGCAGGATTGAGCCCTCTGCTTTTGGTATGCAGCAGATATGGCTTATAGAACTTTGTCAACTTTGGCAATAATATGAGTTGCTTGAAGACATTTCTTCACCTGTAAGTAGACAAATACTTTTCATTGAAATCCACAACAGTGCATATATAATGCCAGAAATAACTTTGTTTTAAATGCCAGTATCATGAGGAATATTTTCCCAAGAGATTTTAGTCTGTTCAGTGGACTAATGATTTTATGGAAGCAAAATTTGCTTTTGCTTCACTGATAACTACAGTTTTGGTATTTTTCTCCTAACTTTCTGAGTAATACATATTAATGAAGCACACAATATGTTTGGTAATTTTCTACCAATGCATATCCATCACAAAGCTTTGCTCTGAGGCTTGTGCTTTCCTGTTCTGCTCTGCTCTGTTGCTTGTTTTATTGCTGGAGTTCAGCAAATGTCTACTTGAGCAGATCAAAGCATAATCTTGGCTTTCATTGCTTCTCTGAGGTTCCTGGTGCTTATGTTAATCCTACTTAAACTAAGTGGTCAGAGATTTGGGAGATTTGAAATACAAAATAGATTCTAACCTTGAGATGGATTAGGGTTGTCAGATGACACAGAACTGTCATGTAGGACTAACGTTATGAAAACAAGAGCTGAAAATACTGTTTTAGTGTAGCTGACAACGGGGATTTATCCTAAAAGAGACACGGATGTGTTTGATTAAAGCAGCCCCTTAGTGAATATGTAGTCTGAATGTCTTGCAAGGTTATTGATTGTGTATCTTAAGTGAAAGAAACAGCTTTTTCTCAGGGAGATTTGAGTTTGTGTTTTTTTTCTTTTCATCCAGTAAACACAATAGCCTTCAGAACGTGGATACAGTGTTTCATAAAAGCCCTTTCTTGTGTGTGATAAGGAGAGGATTAACTTGCATTATAATTATATATCTACGTCTTTTTCTACAGAAAGCCTGCTCGTCTTGCAAGTTATTTTCAAACAATAATGAGGCCTTGTAGCTAATACTCATTTACCAGGATCCAATGGGGCAATCTTCTAAGCCTCACAAAGGGGAGATGACACTGGATTTGCTCTGTTGACTCTTTCAGAGGGCAAGGATACCTTGACAGCATAGGCTATGGCTCTAATTTAGTGATAGGAGAGCGGTTTGCAGCCAAATGGTACTATGAGCTGCCCATCAGAGACCACACTCAGGAAGAAAAGTCTGTGAATGTTTCAGAATTATTTCTGAATCTGTGTTCCTCTGAACTATGAAAATGTTTTTCAGTGGTTTTTAAACACTATTTTTTGTAGTAGCATCCCATTTTGACATGGAAATGTTTTCCATGACTAATAGTTACGAAGTTCTAGTGCTAATAAGCATGGTTGTATTGTCAACTACTGGAAATCAGTATCCACCCCAGTTCCTTACAGTCTTCCTCAGAAATAAGGTATGTGACAGCTAACACAGCGATCCCCAAGTCTAGTGTGCATCACTAGATTTGGCTAGGTTTGGTGAGTGAATAAAGAACTTGAAATTAAAAGTCAAAGCAAAATGTAGCAGAACACACAGGAAGATATTTTAAAGTGTATTTGCAAGTATTTTTTTTAAGCTTTTGTCATCTCTTCTCCATTGTTCTTCCCTGAAGCTCTCTTTTGGATAAATAGAGAGTAAGCTGGAAATCTTTCACCTCACGATACTTACACAATCTTAATTCCTGGTACAAATAATTACCTAATCTTAGTAGGTAAGTGACAATGTTAAAAAGACAACTGCTTTTATTGATCCCACTGTTCTTATCCAGACTGCAGGAACAAAAAAAGGATTTAAATTACATTTGCTAACACATTAATAACCTTTAAGCAGCTGTTTTAACCTCACGTAGACAAAGAAAACCATATCGGAAAAGAGGTAATGTGGTCACGATCAATTAGGTAACAGATTTACATTTGTTGAGCTTCAGGGCCAGACACTTCCCAATTTAACATAACACTCATCATTTCACACAGAAGGGAACATCGTGGTAAAAAATACCAATATCGTGAAACAAATTTATTTTAGAATGACAAAACCCCTTTTACGTCAGTGAAGCTGACAATCATGGCAGGCAGAAATGCAGGACCAAACACTGCATTCCTCAGAAAACTTGGGCAAGCTGTCAATAATTTCAGCCTAAAATTTCAGTCTCCACTTTTGAGTGTACATAATAACAGCTTTCAAATGTGACTGGACTAGCCAAATAATGATTTCCATTCATACGCTTGAAAACTAGACCAACAATTAAGGATGTTTTCCAAAGTTCTCTGAAGTTAGTAGAGATTCCTATCTGGCAGAAAAAATAACCCCATGTTATGAGTCAGACCTCATTAAGAATAAAATTGAAGTATATTTGTGAATCATGTTCCCTTTCCTTAAATTAGGATATATCAGCAAGAAATTCTTGAAAAGAGGTGACAATGCACTTTCTGATAATTTATTTATAATGTGTCCTTCAACTAGTTTTGCTTGTAAGGATTAATCACTAACTTATTTTAGGCACAAAAAGCTTGTTAAAACATATTATTAATTCCTACAGCTAAAATTTGATTGCCCCCTTATTCATATGATATAACACATCTTATTTTAGTTTTTAGAATAAAAGAAAAATGCTATTTATACTGTGATAGATACATGTAACTTTTAATTGAGGTTGTATTCTAAAATATGCTTAATATGGGGAATACCTCTGCTTTAATTTGAGAGCAAGGCTTGCACTGATTTTAGTAGCATAGGTTTAGTCCTAGATGGAAATGGCCTTCCAATGTGAAATTTCAAATGACATTAAGTTTCAGGCTTTTTGAATTATCTGTGTAGCTTTTGTTTGATGTCTTTCTATATATTTTTGAAGGAGAGTCTTTGAAATGCGTACATGCCTGAAATCTTTGTACCTATATAATTATGTTGTTATCTGTTATCTTTTAGATCAGTTTTCTTTCCTTTTTTTTTTTAATGAAAGAATCTTTCAATCTTAGCAGAACAAAATAAAAAGGGAGTAAAAGAAACCCCAAAGATCATCTTAAGCAACAACTACCACCAAAGTTTGCATTTCATCCACTATTTTCATTTTCTCCTTTATATCTATGGAAACACACAAGTGTTTTGGTCTTTAAATATTCAACCACTGTGTGGGCCAGCCTGTGGTATCTTATGGACCACTAGTAGCTTGCATTTTATATATTACCTTCCTCTTTATACATGTTGGTAGAAATGGACCACAAATGTCTCTTATGCAATGGACAGAAGATCCTGAAATCACACAGATTGTGAGATGAAAGAAGACTATCTGTGAGTATACCTCAGAAAGGTGTTAGATACTTCCCATCAACAAGAAGACACAATTTTGTTGCTGCTTGTTAGTATTTGTATCTCACAGGCTGCCAAAGAACACATTCTACAACTGCAGTTTTGACTCCCACTTGTAATATTAATCTTTCATTATCCTCTTTGAGGAACTTCCTTTCTTGTCACAATTGACTACGACAGATGTAGAGAAATACTTAAGTCTGGCATGAATCATATGTATGAATAAGAAATGTGGGCAGCTTTAAAATCCTAAAGGGAAGACGTGAGTATTGTAGTGTGTGGATTATTGATCTGTGGAAACAAGAAAACAACAAAACCTTTGGACAAAGCAGTCAAACTAAAAACTGTTCAGCTAAACTTTAGATTGTTATTCCATACTATCAGAACTGTTTTGAGGAAAAAAAATCCTGTTTTCCATGAGGAACACCAAAATCATATTTCTTTTCATTCAGGACTTGGAAATAAATCCCTCGTAAATATTAAAATAGTCTGTAAACAAAAATGTATTTATTTGAGGGATAAGAAAGTAAATAAACCAGGCTTTCTTTACATTATCAACATATATTGTTGGAAACTGTGTTTCAGTTCTGGTTTCTCAAGATGTTTTTATGCTTTTTTATGTATCTGAAAGCTGAAACAAATTTTTTTAAGTTTAGCAGTTTAGGCACATATATATACAGCACAGAATCACAGACTGAGGGTGTGGAAGGGACCTCTAGACATCAGCTAATCCAACTTCCCTGCTCAAGCAGGCCCACCTAGACCTAGTCACACAGGAATGTGTCCAGGTGGGTTTTGAGAACCTCCAGAGAAAAAGACTTCACATCCTCCCTGGGCAGCCTGTACCAGGGCTCCCTCACATGAACAGTAAGGTGGATTTCCTTATGATTAAGTGGAGTTTTTTTGTCCCAACTTTTGTCTATTAGCCCTTGTCCTGTTACTTGGGACATTATATATATTCTATATATATAAAAATACATAGATATGTATGGTGTTTAATAGGTACAACATCTATAAAAGAGAACAGGTATTATTTTGACCACTTCATCTATACATATAAAAAATAAATATAAAGGTATATTTTCTATAGAAATATTTTCACCAATTTCACCAACTTTTCTATTTATTTATGCATAGCATATCTATTACATGATTTATGTACATATATTACAATTGGCCAAAAGAATACCTATTTTGTATATATGCTATACCATTGCTTTATTTTTGGATCTTATTCAACCTAATGAGCATTTATTTGAAATGTTTTCTTCTTGGGTTTTCAGCTCAGTGTTTTAATGGATACAAATTTGGTATTAATAGCTCACAAATGCTTAATGGATAGTTTTTCAAAATATAAATAACAGAGGCAATTAAATTTTTTTTCACAAATAATACAACATTTGCTTTTGCATTATGCATTGCCAATTAAAAAGTTTATTCCACATTGGGAAAAAGATGATATAAACATATATTCCAGAGAAAAGCAGCTGTAAGAACAATTGACCACGCAAAGACTATTTGAATGCATTTTAAAACATCCAGAGGATTCCATACAGAAGGGTTAATAAAGCTAATTTGATGATTTGAACCTTACTGCCATTAGCATTAAACTGATGAAGAACTGGCATGCTGTTAGGGAAGGTGTTGACTCTGAAATTGTGAAGTGTCTGGATCCTCATTGTACATCTTGAAGAAAGCAGTGAAGGGCATTGCTGAAGGAATCAAATCACTTTCACTGTTCTAAGCAGTTCTCGGTCATCTTGCAGTAAGTCTAGGGGTAAAATCAAGTGGGAGTAAGGCTCTAACATCTCTGATGTCCTATGGAAGGTCTCAAAGTTGAAATTAAAAGAAAGATTTAAGCAAAAAAGCAATGTGTGCTTCTCCATGCTCTCGAATTTGGTCAATGATGTAACAGTCAGTATTCTATACAACTGGTATACAAGTAAGGGGACAGTTACACAAAGTTTCCCCAATATTTTATATAATAAGAAAGTTTGAATATGGTCAGATTTCTTTCAAAAGTGTTGCTATTATCCCTTGAGCTATGCACTGATAGTAAGGGAGTCACCCTCACTATGATTGCTGGAAGTGATGACCTTCCATAATTTGAGCAGTGTGCTCCTAATGGGCAGGCAAGCAGAACTTATCTGAAAAAATGCCCAGCATCCTCTCAGTGAGATTCACAGTTTTCTTATAGCAAACACCTGAATAGTGGTGGAAGGGTCAGAGACAGCAGCCGCAGGCAGCTTTCAGGAAGGGATTTACATGGCGAATGCAAATGAGCACAGGTCAGAGTACTTAAAGGCAAGAAGTTTCTTTTCTTTCTGAGGTGGTGTAGTTATCACCAGGAAACTACAGTACCTTGCCTTCCCAAACTGCCCCCTCATTAAGAAGCCTCATTACCTTGTTCAGAGGTCAGCTTAACACTCCACTGAGACCTCTAATGAAAACCAGCAGCAGTAGCTGTGCTGAAAATGCCGTCTGTCATACTTACACAGCTTCTTGGCAGAGCTGGGAGGAACAGACTGGTATTCTGGTCATCCAGACAAGGACAACTGTATGATTCCCTAGAGCAAACCAAGACGTGTGGAGGTTGCAATAGGGTGGACTTCACTGTGGTGCAACTGTGGCCAAGGTCAGTCCTCTGTTCAAGTCATGCTTGTGAGACGCCTGGCCTAAACAGACACATCATTTCTTACCTTTTGTTTTTCACTCTAACCTGGGACACCCCTCAAAAGCAGATTCTAATTTTCTCCAGTGCTTTACGTGGCCAGTCTCTAGAGCTCTATGACTGTCAAAAAAGAAATACTAGATTCCTTTTAATGCTTTAGTGTTTTGTTGTTCTGCTTTCAAAAATGCAGCAACCTCCCACTTCTGTGGTGGATTGTATAGCTATAAAAAACTTCCTAGCATTAGATGAACGATCTTTTTCAAAGCAGTTTCCTCATTTTTTCATGAACGCCCTCATGAGAATAAATAAATATTGTACTATTTTATTTTCTTGACACAATCTTTGTTACATGAATGAGGCAGTAACTTTTAACATCTTGTGCCTCCTATGAATTATAGATATCTGCTGTTAAGTTTCTGACCTTTTCAGAGTGCTGTGTTTTCCGATAGATGGCCATTCCACTCTATCAGCTTCACTTAATTTGTGGGGAAGGAAAGGAATGTTCAAGTGCAAACAGTTGAAAGTAATTACTCTTTTATACTTACAGGATTATGTTTTACAATTGATATTAAGCATTAACGTCCTGATGCTTTAGCAGATGAGAAAACAGAAGAACAGGCAATCAGAAATGTATTCTTATAGCAACAGGACACAATATATACCTATTGTAGGTCTGTTATTGAGCAGAGAAATGTAACCCTGGATGAAAACACAAATATATACCAATGTCTTCTCCTAGAAATATAGCCTATGGTTGCATTATACTTGAGCATTTTAAATAGCAAAAGCAACAACATAAATGAGAAAATCCAAGAATTTTAGACTTAGTCCTTTGACTTGCTTACCCTAACCTGTGACATTACTTACAGCAGTGACTTGAAAAACATGCTTTCCCCAAGGAATAGCCCCTTAATAACAATATTTTAATTTAAGAACAATTTACAGATATATCGGGGTTACCGTACTGGTCACAATTCTTACCCAGATGTCATCTTTTATAAAGAAATACGTATAGGTATATGTTTTTAAACTATTCATAACAGAAAGACTTGGTACAATGTTACAGTGAGACCTGAACCAAACATGACTGAATTTATGTTACTGTACTTTTATGTGTGTCCTGTCTGCCTATCAGTTGTATATATTTTCAAATGCAAAAATCATGAAAAAAAAGCTGCTTGTGCTTTTGTTTTCTTGTCTGGCTTGATTCCAAACTTAATGCTGAATTCTGCAGGAGAAAGAATCATGGTAGAAATCTGACAAAAACAGTAGATACAGAGATATTGCTCCAAATACAAGTGAAAGATTTGCTTCTATGGTACTTAGTACTTCATGTAAGGCATCCACTTATATGGTTGCTGTAACTGCCGTTTCTAGCCTTCTTATTTACTCTGTCAAAATACTCACGACACTGAAATTTTGTTTACTGCAGTGTAATAGGCAAGGAGTTAAGAACATCAGTGCAAATCCAAATGCAGATGTGCATGCAATAGAAATTAAAAAAGAAGTCACCTTGTCAAATCCTGGTGTGGTTTATAGAGAGATACCAGCATTATCTTATCATTTTAGGCAGCTAACCACAGCTTATAAATAAGGAAATAGGGAGAAGCCACTCGGGAAAAGTCACAAAATGGAATTTTTTAATAATCCATGGATTTGCAGCATTTGCAAAAAACATTCTTTAAATAACTAGGATTAATGAACATTGCTGTAGATGATTGATATTTTGCAAGCATAGAGAAGAAGCACTTAATTTGGTGTATTTTGTTCAGCTCTAGATCTGAATCTAAATTTGAGATAAAATATACTGCATGGTGATACTCAGGTCTCAATCTCATAGTTTACATGTTAATTTACACTGCCAAAGACTTTCCTGCTGTCATGGTTTAGGCCTATCAGGGAACAAAAGACCACAATTAGCCTGAAGTACCAAAGACTTGAGGATTGCTAAAGGGCAGGGAGAGAGCTTAATTGCCGCTTAAGGTGCGGGACACAACAGACCAGGCTGCTCGGCTTGGGAAAGAAAACAGAAAATAATTTAATGCCAATTAAAGCATAAAACCCCAAAACATAAACAAAACAAAACAACACAGAATGGTACAGAGATGAAGAGTCCGACCAGCCCTTTAAGACCACCTGCTCCCCACTCCTCTCCTCTTCCCTGGCTCAGAGCCCTGATCCCGGTGTTTTATACCTCCGTCCCCCCTGAAAGGCCCAGGGGGGCAGGGAGTGGGGGTTTCAGTCAGTCCGTTCCTGGTGGCTTCTGCCATTCATCTAGTCTCAGGGCAGGTGGGCTCCGCACCAGTCCTCCTTGCAAGTCCGTGGGGTACCTCACACAAATGGCAGCCCTGCACGGGCTGCACCGACATGCATTTGTCCCAAAAGTTGCTGCTCCTCTCTGCCTCTCGTGTGGGGCTGCTCTGCGGCGCACAGGCTCTCCAGCATGTCCTGTGCCATGGCTGCCTCCTCACACAGTCTCCTGCCTGTCCGGACACACTCACACGGAGCTGCTGCTGGCTCTCAGTTCTGCTGTTGCTATCCATAGGTTGCAGGGGTACCATCTACGTTCTCACCACGGCTTGCAGAGGGGTCTCTAGTCTGGTGCTCCTCCTTCCTTCCTCCTTCCCCGACTGTGGGGTCCGCATGGTCACCTCCATCGTGTACCGCCCTTACACCTCCTGTCAAGCACTTCAAATTCCTGTCCCTAAATAGTGATGGCAGAGGCACCAGATTGGTCCAGTCGGGCTGGGGGGTGGATCTGAACCTAGGAGCCGGACGAGAGTCCAAAAACTTTTTACCGGGTCTTCACTGCAACCCCCTCCCCATTACCAAGCAAAAGCAACTCCTTGCTAAACCATGACACCTGCCTATTGATCACCATTAGGATGAGGCCCAATGTTAACAGTTAAAGTGTTATTGAATTAATTCATTCATTAATTAAAGTGCTCTTATCCTTCTGCTTGAAATAATTCAGCTTGTCATTAAACAGTTCAGTTCACATTGAATATAAGACATAAGGTTTTGAGATTAAGACATGTTTCTTACTTCTAAAAACTAATTAGTAAGTAAACTACCAAAACCAACAACCTGTAGTTTCTTATTTTTCTCAGTATGTGTTTGATAGGAGTTTGTACAGAGAAGTCCACCTAACTTGTAATATGAACTACTGCAGAGAAAAGTAGGCTCATCATTTTTGGTGCTAATTGTAGAGCTTAGCACTTGCAATCAACTACTCACCCCAAACCAACCTCTGTGCTGCTTATTTATTTTTAGCTACTGTCCAATTAACACTCCATTAAATATTACACCTGCAGTGCCTTTTCCTTTCAATCTGTTGCAATTTTTTTCAGTCTTCCTGCACCTCAAACAAGTGTGCTCTGGGATTTCTTTTTCTCTTTTTTCTTAATGATTTGAAGTCTTCAACAACAGTTACTGACACCAGTCTGAAACTAATGACTACTCTTTATTTTCAAAATATGCATGAGAAGAATTCTCCAGAGTGCATAATCACATAGATAGTGTGCTGGAAAATAGACAAGCATACAGTGGTATTTTGCTTGGTGTGTTTTCACAGACTCCAGATATCTGTGGAGTATAGATTTCCTGAGCTATAATCTATATTTATGTATCCTTTCTAGATCTTTCTTCAAAAGAACATGTGTAATATGTTTTGGCACTGATTCTCAGTTTTCCACAGAAAATCTAAAGCATTAGCCATCTTCCTTTACGCTGCTGCCTTCATGTGGCTCTTCTGTGGTTAGTCCTATAGAGATGGAGAGTAGGTTTTTGGACAGAACTACCCCATTTACAGATTGAGCACCACATATTCCAATTTCTCAATCCCCTTTCATCCCTCTTTGTGGTCTCTGTCACTTGAAGAATGACTTTTGATCATTCATAAGTCATCAAGCTTGTGACTTTTGAGTCTCTCCTGGTACCTCCACTGCCCAGGTACCTCCACTTCTCCCCTTCTCCTGGGATGTTCTTGCTGGGGACCTCATGTAGGGCAAATTGGCTTCTGATTTGCTTGTGGGAGGGACCACTGTAGCATGTTCAGGCAGTCTTGGTGCTGGAGCTGAATCTACTTTGCTTGGATGCTTGGGTCCCACCACAAAGGCCTGGTTAAATGTGGGTTCCTCTTCCTGAGACTGTCAAGACATCTAAATCATCAGTGGTTTCCCATGTGTCAGGCAGTCTGAGCCTTGGATGAAGGGACTGGAGCAGATATGCTTAAAAATAACCATCATAAGAAACTAACTTCCTATCAGCCCTATTTAATAAGAATTTGAGTAAAATCCTGATTGATATCATCAGATCAATTTATATCATTTCCTCTGGTCTTCAGCATCTGACAGACTTGAACTGGCTGTAGGCAGGTTAATTTTTTGGCTCATCAGTGACTCTTCAGCCTTCTCATAGTGACTTCGTCCTTCTGGTCTTAACGGGTCTTGTTCTAAACAACTAGAAAAGAGCATTTGGATAGAAGGTAATTCAGCCAGGACAAGCAAGTGGCAGAGTTACAAGGAGCATGCCCATCATCAAAGCATTCTGAATTCAAAACTGAATTTGCAGTCCCACTGTGATGTGCATGCTCTCCTGCTTGCACTTGGGAGGTGGTCGTGTTCTGACGTGGAAATAGCGTAAGCTGTGGTTAGTGCAGCACTCAACCTGGTGAATGAACTCACCTGGTGTTCTCAGACTGGATGTGGATGTGAATGTGAATGTGAACATGAACATGGATGTGGATGTGTTTGGCTTGCAAGGTGTATGGGTAGCAGATGCTCACATCAGCCTGCTGAAGTCTGTGTAGACATAACTTCAGTAAAGCCCATCTGGAGGGGAAAACACTGAGTGTTTATTTAAAGGTTGTTGAACTGAGCTCTGCATCCACAGTGTTAGCTGCTAATATCATTTCCCTGGTCTACAGCTTTAGGAAAGACCTTTATGGGCAAATTTACTGCACACATGCTTTAATTCCTTGTAAACCAAAAGCAAACAGTTTAATCCCTGCCAGCATTACTTCTGCATTGTTTGTCAGAAGGAAACAGAGAAGTGTAATTAACTGCCATGTTCTGCATGGACAACTGACTCACAAAGAAAATAAATAAATAAGAGATAAATAAATAAATCAGGGAGAAAGTGAAACTTAAGGCCTGGTGGTGCCCCAATAAAACATCACAGATTGCAGCTTTTATTTTTAATTTGAATGATGGCTAATATTCACAAGGACTCTCAATAGGGTCTAAAAAGAAAGAGGTCTTTCACTTCTGTCACCAATCCTCTCTAGCCTTTGCTTAAATTACTTTGGTTGGAACCTTTCAAAAGACATTTGAATCTGCTTGCAAACCATTATAATGAAACAAGGGAAATAAATCACACCTACTTCCATAAGTTTGCCAGAGTTTTTTTCTTTTGAACATTAAAATCTCCTGTACTTTCCACACACCAAATAGTAATGTCTTCAGACAACTTCTAGTCTTATCATGCCAGAGCACTGTGGTGTTATAAGCCCCCCTGGTTTAAATCCCAGACAGTCTAGATTTTATTCAGATCATCAGAAAAGGATGTTTCTCTACAACCAGATAACCGCCCTTGCATCTTTATATCTGGAGACTGTTACAACATATGCTGCAACCAGTTGGACTGCTGCTGGGAGAGGTGGCCAAGTTCCCAGTTCACTGCAGAAAGGAGTTCTTGCCTCTGTACCAGGCAGTTATACATAAGACAATACTTTTTCACTGTATTTATGTAAAAATGAGGAATGATTTACCACCTTTCACTATTAGAATTCATTTCAGACCTAATTATGAATGGTACAAATGAGTATTAAGAAGCTGTCATGAATTTGGGTGTCTGTCAGACCAGAGAAAAGAAAAGGTGTAGGAACAAGAGGAAAAGAAACTTTCATATTTCTGAACTTAATTCAGTGCATTATGAACATCACAGCAGGTTCTCTCTTGAGCAAAGTATGACTCACCTCTTCTGCGCACACCTACTGCCTCTCCCCTGCATGACATTAAATACGAGCCTGCAGAAGTGCCTCGTTATGAACAGAAATCTAATTCATCATACAGAAGATGAATGAAAAGAAATATCAATCATTTTAAGCTTTTATGTTTCTTCTTCAAGCCCCCAACACAACTTTTTCTGTCTCTTAATTTGGATTCATTTGCATTCTGGGAACTTTCAAAGTGAATTAGGTGCCCACATCTGATTGCCATTCATCATACCAGTTGGAAAACTGTCACAAATGGCTTTGAAGAAATCAGAACATCCTATTCTGTTTTGACACCTTGGTTTCTTTTTTTGCCACCTTTTCCTCATGCTCCAGTGGAAGATTTTAACCTCCTGACTTCTGAATTATCTTTCACCATCTCATGCTACTCTCTCTTCTGTTCTGGGCTACTGACCATGGTTTTCACATTTCTGGTTTGCTTTGTGTATATCAGTCTGCATCATATAACTATAACCGTTTGCTACTACATTATGCAACTTGTTCTGTTATATTCCTGCTGTTAAACATGGACACTAATTTTTATCTCTGAGGTTTGGGAGCATGTCATATGTTATGTTTTAGACAGAAGAGTTCTCTTTTTGATAGCAGAGTCTATCAAAGGTCTGCTGCCTGTCATGCCGACTAAATGCGAATAAAAGGCAGTTTTCTGTGAAGACAAGGGAAGACCCGAGTCTTATCTCCAAGGCCACTAACAGAATACTGAAAATGGTGAGCATTTGATGGACACTGAATAGACGATGTTAAGAACCAATCACTCCAGAAAACTATCTGTAGGAAAGAAGTGCTTATACAATCAGGAGCTGAGATGTGTTGTTTGAAGCCCTGCCACTAAGAGTAACTTTAGAGCTCTTCATGAAGAAGATAAATAGCCTGGAGAAACCCTAATGTCAGAGCAAAGGACCTATTCTACAGAACATCTCAGAAAGGGCATATTTGGATATATTTACTCCACTAAACACCTTCCAGGAAAGGGAAACCCTGTTTAACTTTGGGATGTATAAGTTTTTTTGTGACATCAAAACTAAAGCTAGATGATAATGTGCTTGGGTCAGATGAGCATGTACTTCCCAGATCCATCATCCAAGTCACCACTCGAGTGCAGCGCGACTGAGGGAAACAGCATCAAAGACTATCTCTCTCACCTTCCCTGAAAAGAAAGGCATTTAAAATACATTCAATAAATAGAAACATCATGTGAATTTTCTCTCCTTTACATCTTGCCCACACACCCATCCCTATCCCTACCCTTTCTTTTGCTATCAGAGGTCTCTAAAAAGTCTTCTCTCCCATTTAGAAGGTACAGCTGTTTCCTATGGAGGAACACACAAATGAAATAAATTACAACACAAATATGACTTCAGGAGTCATTAGAAGCTTCAAAAGACATCTCAATTATTTCTTTAGTGAAGAAAGCAAAGGGAATAGTGTGAAGAAAATAGGTGAATTAAAATGAGGAAATCAAAGAGAAGCTGCTATAGTGGAATCCCTGCAGCCTTTTTTTACCTGTTTGTTATCACTTCTTAACAAGAGTATTTGAACCATTTCTGTCTATTGCAATATTCCATTAGGATGTGAGAAACCATCCATTTAGGCATGAAGAATATGTTTCATTTCATTTGATTATTTAGCACATTTGAAAGAGATTTATCACGATTAGTCTCAAGAGGAAGAAAATGAGTTAGATACCTTTGGTGTAAATCAGCTTTGCAGCTGATGAACTCAACAGTTTTGTCTGGCTAATTAGAAAGGCAAGTTTGCCACAACATGAATCCCCCTCTCTAAAACCGGTATTTAAAACCCCATTCCTCTTCAGGACTGAAAATTGAAGCATGTGTTGAATTTTAAGCTCCCAATTCCTAAAGCATGTGCTTCAGCACTGCTTAGAAGGATGGTAGATTTAGGGACATTGAAGTACCTCTCTGATGCCTAATTTTTTAAATATTGTACTTTAATATTACATTCTACCCTCTACCCACATGCAGTTTGTTACAAGTGAAAGCTCTGACTCTTTTTGTCTATGAAGTGTTTTTAATGTAACTTTTTGCAGTTTCTAAGGACATAGTTTGACAGGCATTTCTTGCACTAGACCCCCTTGTTCATGCAGAGAAAGCTTACACCTTTCCACTGCCCTCACTGCAAGACACCAGTTGTAGCTCAGTGAGGTTCTCTGACTGCATTCATCTCAAAAGTGCTGCTGGCATTTTAAGCCCAATTTGTCTGCCAGGTGAGCGAGAGCAGTGTAAACAATTGTATCTGGTCTTAATGAACTTGAATTAGTATTTCATACTGACGGCAGACCTTACCGTATCATTTTGTTTATTTACTGGAAAAAAGTATCTCCAGTCATGGATTATGCTTGCTTCTCATTTTAAATGAGATTTAAATGGGTGTTAATCCCACAGTTTGGTTGTGACAAATCCTGTGATACACAGAAATCCATGAAATTATATGATATTTACACTGACTGTATGAATCTTGTTAAAGATGCAGCACTGGCACCTTTCTTTACCTGGCACTTCAGAGGCTAGAGATCCTCTCCAGACTAAAGGCAATTTTCATTAATTTTGTATTATTCTGTAATGGGATGAAATACTATGAACAATCTAAGTGTGGGGTTTTTTTCCCCCAGCTTCAATTTCATCCCCAAAAGGATATTTATTGCAGAAAATAATGTGATACAGAGCTGGTTTAATCAAAAGAAAAACAGTTTTTGATATTAAGGTTACAAGCAAAGTTCTTCCTTTCCTGTTTATAACCCACTTTCCAGGGAATTTCCTTTGTTTATCCTTTGCCAAATTAAAAACTTTCTATGTTATGAAGAGATTTTGTCCTTCTCCTTCTATTCTCATCCACCCCCCTACTAATTGGAAGTGAAATTGCAGGGTAGGCCAGAATAGCTTCTTAACAGATTGACCAGTGTCCAACCTTTATCTGGAACAGAAACATTTACTAACAACTTGATTGTAGTAATTGTGCTTATAATTTCTTTGAACCAGTACACCATTCCAAAATGTAGAACCCTAATTTTAATTAAAAATTACTTAAACAATGTCTAAATTGGCCAGATAAACTGAGTCCCTAATGTGAAGTGTTCTTTGTGGTTAATGAACCATTCCTCTGACAGTAAAAGCTTGGTACAAAATCACTGGTGTTCGTAATTTGGTCCAATAATAACATTGTTCATTATTATTGTCATTATTTTTTGCTACAGTACAGCTTAAAATAATTCCAATAATAACATTGTTCATTATTATTGTCATTATTTTTTGCTACAGTACAGCTTAAAGGGAAAAATGATTCATTAATAAATTCCCATTAATTTTTTCTAATTCTGGTAATTATTGCCTTTCCATTTTGTACCAGCATGATGACTAGATTCAAAGGTTATGCAACCAGCCCTAAATATCAGATAGGCCTACTGCACACCTTGGGATATGGTATCCATGGAAATTTAAGAATGGCACAGAGTTGTTCTATCAGTCTCTGAGGCTTACGGCATGAAACATGGAGAGAATTTATGATATATTACATCAAAGCTGATGCTAGATCTTTGTAGTGTTCCTCCCTGGGAGAATTAGTATTGCAAAAGGCTTGAAAATAATATGGAGGAATGAGAGCAAAGGGACATCTTTTCTGTGGGGATATGCAGCTTCTATTATTATTAATAAAAATTAAAAGGCACTGGGCTAACTGTTAGTGTGATCTTATCCATGCATAAGTTGTGTGTATGTAGTAAAAGGTATTATTATATTAAATCTTTAAATCATTTGTGGAGTAACTTGACCGGAGGGTAAGGACAGAATTTCTCATACACACAGAAGGAGACATGATTGCTGAAAAGTTCATTGCACAGAACCTTCTTTAGTGCACTTTTGACCACGTTAATACAAATGTCTTGATTACCACACTGCCATAAATTCAGGGATCTTTTGGGATCTAATGTGCTTTAAATAAACACATGCATAAAATACTGTGTCTTGCATAGTCTTTACAACACAGTGACAGGACAACAGTGTGTAGTTATGGACACTGTTTCCGAAAGGATAAATCAGATCTCACCTACTACAGAAAAGACGGAGCACAGGTGAAAATAGACAAATTGTTTCAGAGTAAGAGATATTCTTGCCTAAGCATCTGTCCTCCACTACAGTCAACTTTGAATGCCTGGAGTCACATTTTGAGAATCCGCTAGCCCTCCTTAGAAGCTACCACCTACATTTTCCAAAATAATATGCACGTCTCCTCCAGAAGTATTTTTATCCTGAATCTAACAACCCCATTAAACAATTTCTCCTCACTGTTATGAAATATAGAGTGTCCTGGTTGGAAGTTTAATCTGAACTGCTCAGCAAAGCATTCGTTTGCAAAGCTGTCATACAGAAAATATTCACAACTGTCTGTATTTACTTCAGTAACTTCCTAACCTCATGGAAGATATGTTGTAAAGGTTCCTAGGAGTAAAAAAAATACCACTTATGGCAGTAAGCCTGCTGATGGTGGCATGAAAGTATAACAAAGCTGAGATAAAGTGAAGTGTAGCTATATGAGTTCAGTTGTAAAATCACAATGTAGCTAGATTCAGGGAACAGGTCTAGCCATCTTTCTCATATATACCATCGGCTATCATCAAATGCTTCATATAAACCAAGATATTGGCAAGAGATAGCTCAAACAGTAGTTAGCTTGTATTTCAGTAATAACATAGAGCACTGGTCTTGCCTGGACTGCAGTCCTGAGCACTTTCTACTTCTTTGACTTCAATGAGGAGTGGAGGAAGCATAATGCTGGCAGGCAGCCAATGCAAGGATTTGGTCTACAGCCCTTTGTGTAAGTGTAAGGTGAGACAGGCTGTGGCTTTCAACTTTAAGACACTAATCCTATATGGTTCAGTATTTATACTATGGGCCTAATGTTGAAATCCTTAAGATAAATGCTTACAAGTTAAATAAAAAGTAATTAAATAACACAGACAGATAAAACTTTCCATGGATATGAATCATTGAAGAAAATCTTGATATGACATCATTAACATAACGATTCAAAGACATTTTGGAGTGACTTGAGGGGAAAACTGAAATCTTCTTGTTACAATTCTTTTAGAAGATTGGCTCTAAACCTGCAAAATCATACTCATGGCAGTGGAGTATCCCAGGTTACATCTATGCAAGACTGCACGGGCCACAAGCTCTCATTGAAACTTTTCCCTGTCTGAAAATGCAGCTTAATTTGTGCATACAGAACCCTGGTTTAGACCCTAGCTCCAAATCTACAGACAATAGGCACAGACATGGTTGCACTATTTAGCAAATGAGAATACTTCCCAGAATGATAACTCTTCTCTCTTCTTATTCTGTCATGATGATTAAAGCCAGTGTCTAAATGCCTGATATCTTTTCCTTACTTGCTTTAACAGGTGGTTGGACTGGATGATCTCTAGAGGTCCCTTCCAATCCCTACCATTCTGTGATTCTGTGAAAATCCTTCTCCCAGGAGGCATGGCAACAGAATATATTTTCAATATATAACTTGTCTTTTCTCACTGTGACCAAGACAAAGAACAGGAACAAAACAGGCCTTAATGATATATTAAGGTGGCGACTACTGGCAGCAGTCTCTTCCTCACTGCACTAGGAGGTTCAGATACCTCTTTGGTCTCCTTTGGACCAACTGGATCTACCTGATCCATCTGGTATTCAAGACGCTGAACTTCTCTGAAACATAACATGCTTTCAATGTACCAAGACATAGCAGCAGTGTAATGCCAGTGTATTAAACTTAATTTGAGTCTGAATTTATTCCACAACCCATCTTGCCTTATTGTGGCTTCAGGATTCAATTATTTTCTTTATTTTGTTCAAAACAAGTGTAATGCCATTGCCACTATAAGCACAAAGCCCATGCATTGATCTTTTACAGCTCTATTTAAGTTAATGAAAAAAATTACTATTAATTCTGTTTGGAATTCACTCGAACCCCGTGAAGTGAAATGAATTCTTCTCTACATGCATTTGTTTTTTTTTAAATGTTATAATATGTTCAGGGCAGAGGCACGTGTTCATTTTTTCTCATCATGTATTCATTGCCTGCAAAACCCAGAGCTTATTGGTGAACCTTAATACAGACTCAACAATTCACAAATAAGTTTCTAAAATGGCCTATGCATTCATCTTCGTTTTATGGTAAATGTTTATACTGGTGGCATTGTAAATACAATTTCAGTAGGTAGCTGAGAAACACACAGCATGCCACAGAAAGAATAAGTTATGACTTATTATTTGAATACTAGTGGTAGGGCACCATTTGGATAATTATGTCTAACAGTTTTCTACAATTCACCATAGGGTTTTTCTGCAGTAAAGTCTCTTATCTCACAGTTACCTGAGGGAAAATTTTTTTTGGGGGGGGGTGAATACTTGAGAGAAAGGCTTCTAACAGCATATTCTTGCAAGGAATGACATTTTATCTTCTTTCCAGTGTATATGTGACACATGGATAAAAATCAACAGTGGTATTGGTGTTAAGAGTTTTAACAAAATAAAAGGTGAATGTCTTCTGCCAGTCAAATACGACATTTTGCAAGGAATGAATTTTAACCCACATTGACATCTGAATGCTATGAAAAAAATCTGATTGAACTTCAGAGATGAAAAGCAGAACCATGTGTATCCTTTGGGTCAGGCAGAAAAAACTACATGTGAAGTGTCAGGTAGGGGTAAAAGGTGTAGGATATTCTGGTAATATCAATGACAAGAATGCGACAGGATAAGCTGCAAATCTTTCTGAACAGTTCTGGAATTAAATATACTAGAGAAGACCTATGCTGTCTCTCACCTCTGTGAGAAGCAAAAGTATTTTTATACAGTGACACTTGCTTAGAGGACCATGCAAAACTTTATCATGAAAGATCACAAAAACTTGAGAACAAAAAAGGAATTATATGTGAACCAGATACAACTGTTGTCAGGAAATATTGGTTTTGCCCTGCTAAAATGATGCTGCTGTTTTCACCCTGTATCTTGATAAAGGAATATGTCTCATATAATCCAAATCTGATGATAATTTTTTCTAGATGATGATGTTTCAGTCTCTTATTTGGTGTTTCCTGTTAAGTCACTAATGAGGGAAGAAGTACTAGTATTTTTTTCATTGTAAAGTTCTCCTATTTTTGGACACAGAAGAAAAAAGTATATTAAAGATACTGCAAGAATGAACAAGATATGAGAAGAGGCAGCTGAAAGAGAAATCACAGCTATAAACTGTCACAGTACTGGACTGAATAAACAAATTTGGATTACACCATGCAAGGTTTTAAAAATGAATCTCTTTTGAGGACCACAAAACTGGTTAGGTTTCTTTTCTTTACCCTCATGCACTACTTCATTGCAGCTAATATTGAAAAAAGAAGTGCTGACAAAGTCACAGCAGGCCATTTAAACTTGTGACTAGAGCCATTACTTGCAGAAAAATGAAGCTTCATTTGTCTGAGGCTGTTGTGAATTCATGCTGAAGTATGGCTAAAAGACTGAGTCAAAATACATCTAAATGATATTTTCAAAATGAAATCTTTTTATTTTTTTTTGTAAGTAATATTATTTTAAAATGTTTGAAATGAAAATTATAAAAAGGAAGAGAAAGGCTAGAACTCATAAATGTATAGAATTTCGAGATGCTCAAAGTAATTATGTTAATGAAATTATTTTGGTTTGATCAACTGAAATATCAGTTGTTCCATGTTTGAATTCTGACATGCTTAGTCCTGGTGTGGCCATGTCAAAATGCTGTATGCTTGTGGTGGTTTAGCCCAATATCCACCCAGTCATAATATTACTCCCCCTCCTAAACTGGACAGGAGAGAGAGAGAGGAATATAACAAACTGCTTGTGAGTCAAGATAAGGATGGAGAGATCAAACTCGGCAATTAGCGTCATGGGCAAAATAGACTCAACTTAGGGAGAAAAAGGTTTGATTAAAGAAACAATAAAAGCAGGGAGACGAGAAATAAAACCATCTTAAAACACCTCCCCCCACCCCTCCACTTCCCAGCACTCCCTTTCCTTCCCCACCAGCGGAGCAGGGGATGAGGATTGGGGGTTGCAGTCAGTTCATTACAGATGGACTTTGCCGCTGCTGCTTCTCAGGGGGAGGCCTCCTCACACCTCCCACTGCTACACTTTGGGGTCCCTCCCCACGAGAGACAGTCCCTCATGAACTTCTGCAGCGTGGGTCCTTCCCATGGGCCGCAGCTCCTCACCAACTGCTCCAGCATGGGCCCTCCCACGGGGCAGCTCCATACACGCTGCCCAGCGTGGGTCATCCACCGGGAGAGACAGTCCTTCAGGGACAGACTGCTCCAGCCTGGGTCCCCTCACGGGATCACAAGTCCTGACAGCAAAGCTGCTCCAGCGTGGGCACCTCCCCCACAGACTCCCGGGTCCTGCCAGGAACTTGCTCCAGGATGAAGTTCTTACAGAGTCACGGCCTCCCTCCGGCATCCACCCGCTGCGGCGTGAGCACCTCCCCCACGGGCTGCGAGTGGATCTCTGCTTCCCGGTGTTCCTCCATGGACTGCAGGGGGACAACCTGCTTCACCATGGTCCTCACCACATATCACAGGGGAGCCTTCTTTTCAGTACCTAAGCACCCTCCTCCCCCTCCTTCTCCACTGACCTTGGTGTATGCGGAGATGTTTTCACATTCTCTCTCCCTGTTGCTGCTGCAGTTCTGCAACTGTGCAACAACTTCTTCTGCTCAAATATGTTATTCACAGAGGCGTTACCTCTACCACTAATTGGCCAGGCCTGGGTCAGGTGCAAGGTCCAGCTTAAAATTGACTGGTCCTAACCCTGTCAGCTACAGGGGAAGGTGCTGGCAAATCTCTGTTTTTAAAGTAGCCACTCCTTTAGCTCCCCTGCTACTGAAAAACCTGGCCCAGGCCAAAACCACTACAATGCTTTTTACTGAGTAATTGCATGTGATGAAGGATTGCAATTATAATGAGAACATAAAAAAGAGCCAATCATGACTACTTATGCTGATCTGCTCAGTCATTAGGAAATGGACCCTAGATCTCTAGTCTTGAATAATTTACACTGTGCAATAGAAGTTTTATTTTCAGAATATGCAAGTGCTTATGGTTCCAAAATGCTATAACCTTTGGGGATTAAACCAACAAGACAAAAAGGAGGGATTAAAAAGGAGAGATTAAAAGTTAGGAGCACTTTGATTATTTCTTTGTGATCAGATGGAAATTGCCCTGTACTGAATGCATGTATTTTAACTGTAATGGTCTTTAGGAAATTTTAAAACTCCAGACTTTATTTTTACCTGTGCTATGGAGATGACATCATTTTATGGTACCTCTTTATTTCTGCTCAGGAGAGAGAAGAATTCTGCGAGATACTATCTTGCTGGAGTCTCTCTCCGATGTGATGAGTTTATTTAATTGTGACAATTCCTATTCAGTGATGTTCATCAGGAGAGCTTAATTAAGGTCTTTCCACTAATTATTTTGGGTAGGCAAACCTTCAAAAGAAAGGTAGAAGTGAATTGCCTAAGGTCACTAGCACAATAATCATAGTCATTTCCAGCCCATTTGACTGGACCACAGTGGAGGAATTTTTAGGCTGAAGACTCAGCATATTTTTCTATATGCCACTTCCCCCCCAAGGCAACTTGAAACTATAAGGGTTGAAATTGATACCATAATGAGTAATATATACTGCAGAGAAGAAATCCATCATATAGTAGATGAGGAAAAGCAGTTTTCCCATTTGTAACATCTTTGATGATCCTATGATCTTTTTATTTGCATTATTTGTATGATATGGATACCATTTTTCTTTGCTGCAGTTATTTATTATTGACTCTGATGAGCCTGTTCCTTAGTTAACGAGTTTCCATTTTGTGCAGTGAATGGAAAACTTTTGTTGTATCATACAGAGTCTGTCTACGATTCAGGGCCTGAAGACTCAGAAAGCCTATGTCAGGTCCACTCTGAGAAATGTGACAGCAAATATAGGCAGTGATGTAAGAAACAGACTTTTCAGTGTGTGCAGAAACCTTACAACTGGTATTATAGTATACACTGAACCTTCCCTGACAGCCTGCAGGCAATCAAGAAACCATCTAGACAGAATGAGGATAGAGCAGAAGGAGACATATGAAAGGGATTATCCTTCAATGGAAGTAGGGAAACAGTCTATGAGATCCACAGATTCCTACTGCCCATATATGCTGAAGGACTGCTGGCTTCTAGGATCAAAAATGGACTTCTGAGGTTTTTTATATTTACATCTCTAGTCTCAGTCTAAGCTGGTCCTGACTTGTAACTATTACAAGGACGGTAATACTATATGAAATTGGTTGTGTACATCAGTACTCTAGTGACCAGGTATACTTCATAATAAGCCTCACTACTACATTCTGATGAGGAGTAAGAGGTCAGTAAGCCAACATTATTTGGGTAGGCAATAGTATAATGGTGTAGTCTTAGCTTGTGGTGGTGCTGGCACAGCCAAAGCTGTGGGTATGAACAAAACCAGTTGTTCTCCATCAGGAAAAAGACCCAAATGTGATGAAGTTTATCTTCAGGAAGCCCAACTCTTGTAAAACTTCCATGCAGTCTACATAAGTACAGAAGCTGGTGTTATACATCACACTTAGTAATGGATAATATTTCAGTCATGCTCCAGGACTCAGGTACCAGAAACTTGTTCACCATTCTGTATGATGTAGAAGTTAAGTATCACTTTTTTGGGGAAGAGGAAAAGAATGTCTAAACTAACCATAGGAGATGAGATGAGTCTTTGTCTATTTCTTAAAAACTCACTGATCTATAGATATTACTGGACTCTCCAATTTAGAAATGAATAACATATTTCATTCTGTCTTCAGGATGCACCTGATTGTACTAAATAACACGGTACTTCCAAGACCTAAAGAATCAGAATCAGAATCTCTGTGCATTGGTTCATTCAAATGTTGAAGAAAGAGATTCCAATATTGAGAGAAATGAGGGGATTTTCCCTTTCAGAGAAGTAAGGACACAATCTGCGAGTATAAAACATGGAACAGAATAAAAGTGAAAAGCAATAGAAAGGAGCAATCTTTCATTTTAAGCATCACTGAGCAGTGAAGCTGATGAGAACATTCAGCTTGTGTTTACCAAAAAGTGTCATTCTGAGTTTGAGAGATATGTCCCAGTTACTGTGTGGGATGACAGAGGCTTTTGCATAAGAAGGACCATGAAGTCTGAAAAAAAACCACCAAAAAGCACGACCTTTTGGCACTACAAAATTTGATTGTAAGGAAAGTAATTGCCTCCTGGCGAAAGGACAAACCCAAAGTAATGAAACAAGGATTTGATTGACAATATGTTGACTGACAAGAATATTACTCATGTCATGCAATAGGATGGTCAGCTCTGGTCTCCTAAAGTGGGAAGGAAAGACATTACAGACAGGTCTAGACCTGAAGGACTGTTTTCCCGGTGGGTGACACATGTTTGGGCAGGGTGTCAGGAGCTACCTCTGTGTGAGGCCCCATGCTGGAGAGGTTCATGAGGAACTGTAGCCCATGGGAAGGACCCATATGTGAGAAGTTCATGAGGGACTGTCTCCCATGGGAGGGATTCCCACACTGCAGCAGTGGGAAGTGTGAGGGGGCCTCCCCCTGAGAAGAAGCAGCGGCAAAGTCCATCTGTAATGAACTGACTGCAACCGCCATCCCCTGTGCTGCTGAAGGGGAAGGAAGGAGAATCCTGGAAGGAGGAGGGGTATGGGGCGGTGTTTTAAAATTCAGTTTTATTTCTCCTTTCCCTACTCTGTTCTGATTGTTCATTAATAAATCAAGCAATTTCTTCCCAAATTGAGTCTGCTTTGTTCACGATGCTAATTATTGAGTGATCTCCTTGTATTTATCTCGACTCACAAACCTCTCACATTTCTTTCTCCCCTGTCCAGTTTAGGAAGGGGAGTGATAGAATGACTGAGCATCTGGCACCCTGCCATGGCTAAACCACCACTGCAGGTGAAAAAGTTTCTTTTCAGAGTTTTTTTTTTCAATTGCCATGCTTTCCAACCACTGTATTACTCTTGTTAATATAATTATTTCCTTGCTCTTCAGCTTGAAAAGAACCTGAAAATCCCCACTCATAAAATAGCTTTAGAGGGAAAAAAAGACAGACTCCCTCAAAGTTATTAATCTACATCACTTGTTTTCACTTTTTGATATGCAGACTCCTATGGTTCTGCAGTCCACTTAGAAGTCCCTAAAGAAATAACTAAGTTGGGTTTTTTTAGGTTGTAAATTAATAGAAATTGAGTGCTAGTCTACAGATGCCACTCAGAAAGCTGAAAAAGGGAATTAAGAAGAACTTGTCAGGGTTGGAGCTAGTCTATTCATGATTTCTCAAATATATTAGAGGTCAGAATTGTTAACTCCAGGCCCATGTAAATAGGCACAGAAAAAAACAAGGGCAAGATAAAATCAATACTACAGGAAGAACTGGAAGAGCTATAAGAAAAAGGATTAATTTCATGACAACCTTGGTGTTTCTAAATTGGTCTTTGCTCCTCTCTGTCCACTCTTCAGTGTACTCCCCGAAGAGTATCAGGTTGAAATGTCCATTTTCAGTTGGAAGTGGGCAGATTTTAAATTAAAATTATTTTAGGTTTCCTTCCCTCAGAAGCTCATCAGAAGTACTCTCTCCATAAAACTTTTTTACTTTGAAAGTCTATTTCAGCAGAAATATATTTTGTTGAGATAAATGCTCTGCACAGATTTTACTAGAGTTTAGACACTGTTGTGTGGTCTGTCAGTAGACCTCATGAATGCATCATGCCTTGGGTCTGCATTAGCCCAAATGAATGACAGAAGTTCCTTCACTGTGAAAAAGGGCATGTGTGTGATGAAGTACAACAGTTGTCATTAAAGCTCTGTGTTTAGGTGAAAGCAACAAAGGTCTGTGCCAAAGGCAGTTACATTCCCTTGCAAGCTACTCCTGTCTGTGTGAAACTCTTAGGTGACTTATTTTTAATCACACACACCAGTTTGCAGTACCAGAAGGTGAAATTTTCATCAAAAGCATTGATCCTTTCTTCCATAAAGAGCTTCAAAACCAGGTGGCTGTGCTTTCTAGCGCATCACGAAACAAGGGATGTTATTCCAGCAAGCACCCAAGTGCATCACACTTTACATAGTATTTCTGAATCTGTTGAAAAGTGCTGGATTTTGTAACTACTTGCATGTCATTTTTCTTTCCTAAAACTGTTGCTCTGTGACTCCTTATGTCTCAATTCCTCATTAAAACCACTAAGATGAGAATTCCTATGGACAGTTTTAACTTTTTTCTTGCTAGATTATGCCAGGTATAAGGGCAATTCCATACTGTCTGTGCTCCAGAGAGTTCCAGCATTTAGGATTTTAAAATCCACAAAAAAGAAGAGAAAGACAAAACAGTCTGATGAGCAGGAAAATGAAGTAACAATAAAAATACATCTACTTTTTTTCTTCTTTTTTGTTTAAATAAGCTGCATCCTTTGTTTACAAGCTGAATCTCTTCTGTGAAAACTACAGTGAGTAAAAATAACAGGATCTCATTTTTTTTCTGATAAGCTTGCCCTTTCTACTTTGCAACTGTGACTTTTTGACCAGGTCTTTTAAGATGATACAACTCTGGTGCCTCCTCTGTGGGATAAATCTTACTCACTGAGATATCAGAAGGACAAGCTGTTGAGCATGAATTTGACCAAGGGGTTTTGATTGTTTAAGAATGGAATAGGCAAGTGCTTTAAAATAAAAGTGACAGAGGAGGCACATATTTGGACTTGGTTTACTGTTACAATCTTTTATTACGTACAATAAACGAAGACAAAGTCAAACGATTAAGCCAGGAAAACACATGTTCTCTAAAACAGTTCCACCTAAGAATGAATTGTCAGGTGTCATTCTGCAAACCTATTACATATGCTTATAGACATTTTCCTGGCTATGGTATGAAAGCCAAAACCACAGTAGTGACCTGAAGTGGATCTGAAGTCTACAAACTCAGCTGTTCTCACACTGCCTATGTTCTCACATAGAGAACAAGAAGCTAAATTAATTTTGAACTGCTGTTCCTAATCCAGACAGAATATTAATCTCTTTCTTCTGTTTGTTTTTTGTTGTGTTTTTTTTTTTTCCTTTCTGTTTAGTTCTAAGGTCATACTTATAAGAAAAAAAAATTCTGTTTTTTTCAAAGCTTCCTTTTGTGTCACTGTCTCACACTCTAAGAGTAGTTAAGTAAAGACAGAGACACTCTGTCCATCAGATTTCTGTAACAAGTGAACATATGATGTTTAAGTAAACAGACCGGGCATTCGATGTTCTGGTCTACATTTCTCTTCTAGCTGTCACTGATTAAAAATAGCTCTTGAAAAAGAAGTAGAGGAAGAAAAATTTATATGAGATGGCAAGCTAATTCAGTCTCTACCTAGAAAGGTAACTAAGTCATACACCCTACGTGTGCTTCTCATTTTGAGGTATGTTTCAGAAATGAATGAAATTTTAAGAAGGGGGACTATTAGGGAAATGCGAAGTTGGTAATAAAAAGTCAAACCCTCTGCTCCCTTCCTTCACCTTCTGCCACTAATGAAAGTAGAGTCAACATAGCAAGAGATTGGATTTCTGACCCTGCTTCCTTTGAAGTCAGTGACAAAATTCCCATTAATTTCTACTAGTAAAAATAGATTTTTAATTTGCAGCATCTACTTCACAGTGGAATGTATATATTGTCTTAACAGCATACCTTGTGCTGCTAAAATCCATGTAGAAGCTTTGCACTGTTATTCGACAGAGTGGGTTGGGGTCATTTAAGCTTTGTTAAAGTAGCTAAACATACAGACTGGCTGCTTTTCAAATGCTACATTTTAAGACTTTCCCACTTTTCTCCTTCGACTCTAGCAAAATACATGGTGTTCTCTGAGCATTCTTGACAAAAAGCCCCAAGATCTTTAAGCATATCCTGTATATTGATTGAGTCCTCAAATAATCAGAGTGAATGCCATTCACCTTTCTAATGTCATGTCTTTGCAGAGCTCAACACCTGTATACACAAGTGTTGTATAAGTTTAAGTGACTCAGACTTAGATCAATCACATTACAGCGGTGCAAACTCTCTCATTAAGCACATTTGAACAGTTTCGATACTCCCTTAAAATGATTTAGCTTGTAGTCCTTTGTAAACTAAGATAATCTCAATTAAAATAAGAGATAAACTGGTTGAAGTACATCACGTTAAATTGATGCAACTGTTCTCGCACAGGTAACAAGAAAATAAATCTCAAGAAGAAATAGAAACTTCTTTGAGAGACTGCAACTTGTGAATATAGCAAAAGATCTTAATTGATTTTGCACATACATCTGCTGAAATATCGAAACTTTGTTGTCCGAAGTGCAGGATGCAGAGGTCAACAGTCCTGAACTCATACACAAAGTATGGGGAAAGGGTAAACAGTCTGCTGGACATCCTCTTTACCTTAAAATCATTTTAAAAGGGAAGAAATATACTCAAATACAGATGAGCTTTCAGTTAAGGCACTTGTCTGGGATATATTTCTATTCTTATCTCGGGTTTATTTTATTAGCAATTACATTTGAGCACAAATGGAGCATAGCTCATTTGTGTGCTCAAATCATCTTGGTCCCAGCAATTTGATCCATAGAGCTTCCTTGAGTTCCTGAAAGCCCAGGTACTTTGAGATGGGCTGTCAGGAGCTAACCAAGGAGAGCTGGCTCAATTTCTGTCCCTCCTGCAGTAATTTAAGACTTTGAACCATAGCTGTTCTTGGGGTGCTGTCATCTAGATTGGATTCATAGCACCACCCAGCTAAAAAACCCAAAAGCCTCAGGGGAAAAAATAAAGGAAAAACTTCTAGTTCATGCTCAGAGTGTCTATCTTAGAAACATAACTGTGAAAGAGTGCACTGGCTTTTGGCTCTCCTCTGAGGAATGATAATTATTTTTCATTAGACAGTCACAGAATAATGAAAAAAAAAGTAACAGAAAATCCAGAGCACAAGGACTGAAATGCATATACCCCACTCTGAGCTGAAACCAGCTAACGTTTAAAAACTTATTCATGTAGGATTAAGAGGTGAACTCTGAGTCCTGTATTTTTAACAAAGTATGTCTGTAAAGGTCTGTTAAGAGCCAAAGATACAATAGGGTTTATGAAGAAGAACAGAAATGCAGCACGGGAAGCAGGGGTGATGTACAAAATTATTTGTATCGGGTCCTACTCCAAAAATTTCACATAATTGCACTTCAATGGGAGCCATGAGACTCTGCAAAGTCACAGCATTTCCCCAAAAGTTTTCTGACCCTTCAAGCAGTTGCTTGGCCTAACATCTTGGAATACATATCTTAGTTTATTTTGACAGGGAACATTTTCTCTCAGTCATAAATGTCTCAATAATCCTTTGTGAATGCCTGAAGTTATTGAAACCTCCTGCACTGCAGTAATATATTCCTTCCTCTAACAGACAGACTTGTTTTCTAAAGGTTTATTGAAAAATGAAAGTCTCATATAAGATGTATTTCAGGTCATTTAACTTTTCTATCTCCTTGTATAATCCAATGAATTTTATTCATTTTAATAATCTCCTTGTGAGCCTAAGTACTGTGGGGCTGAGATTAAAATGGAGTGCATATGAATCTGGGTTCATAAAAGAAATTAAGTCTCCTCTTGCTTATAAGGTTGCAGTCACTTGATTCAGCCAATGCAGCTGAGAAATGGGATGCGAGTAAACTGCCTGCTAACTGATTTTTATTCTTCTGTGTCTACACAAATCAAGTACAGATGGTTCAGCTACTATCTAAATTAGGGTTGATAAAGTTGACACATCTCTGCAGGGAATCCTTTCTTGAGATATTAAACCTGCAGCCCATATCAGTATTTTTGTAGCACTATCAGCCAATGTGATCAGTGACAAAGATTAGCAGTGAGCTGATGTCCATGGCAATTTTTCCTTGCTCTGTTTTGGCAGAGATGGGTGCAGTAGTGTAAGTACAGCTATGACTGATTGTAAATATTCTGGCCTTGGCTGGCAGCAAAAAATGAAATCTCTACATAAAGCACTTATCCTTTGGCAACAGTGGCTTCCACTGAAACCAGTCCAACTGTGGTCCAATATAGTGAAAAACTCTTGCATACTCCCTGGTTTTCACCAACAGCTGAGAGAACCAAACAACTGAGAACTGCTTTGTTTTTTATCTTCCAGCTTAAGAGGAAACTTATGAAACTTACCTTCTAATAAAGAATACATTGCTGTGAAACTGAATATGATTGATAGCTTCTTGCAATTTTAAACAATCTCTTCTAATGCTTTATTCCAGTTCTTAAAATGCTTTTGTTTTACGACAGCTATTCCTGACAGCTGGTTTTATTCTTAAAAATAGAAGAAAAACCTGAAAATCGGAAACACACAATGAAAAACTGCTCTCCTCTGATGCTAAAGTCCCCCTCACAAGATTACACCCTGAGATAAGCAAGGAAAAAAGATGCAGGCACCTTTGAGATAGCGAATTTGGAAAGATCAAAAGGAGGACAGAAGTACAGCCATGGCTACATCTTTACCTTTCATGTTATGCTTTCAGAAAACTTTCAAATATTCTGGTAAAAAATTGGCGTGGATGAAGACAATGACACCTTGCTCCTCTTAGTAATTATCCTTACTCTAGTTCTAATGGAGGTAAATTCTAAATCTTGTTCAAGTACAGAATGAACAGGGTTCTTCCATTTTGTTGTGAAGTTTTGACGCAAACTAGATGTCCAAGTGCAAATACCTCATCCCCTGAGAATTCTCCAAGTCCACATTCAAAACAATGACTGAATGTCTGAATATCTTAAAGTGATCTATGTACATTAACTTACATATGTGGTAAATAAAGCTAAAGCACAGAAAAGCTTAAAACTTTAGAATTTACTCCCTCAGATCTGAGGGGGGTGACTGAGATAATACAGAATTGTAAGCAAATACTATTACACATTTTCAAGTGTGTTCTGAGTTTAAATATATACATTTATATTTATGTGGTGTGTTTTTACTTTGGCTACCTTTTAAAATATTTTTTTAAGAAGGCGTGGACTGTGGTAGAAGAACTTTTGGTATTATGCCACTTCCAAGTGTCCTTACAACTAAGACAATGGCAAGACGCTGAAGATACGATCTATAAAGGCACAGAGTAATGAAGCGCAGTAAAAAATATGCATCTGTTTGACAGTACAATAAGAGTAAAAGTTTTACAGACACATGAATAAGGACAGACATATAAACCCGAGACATATACAAGACAGTACTTATTTGAACTTCCCATGAAAAATATTGAGCATAGTTGTAATTTTGACAAATGTAAAATTAAAATAGCTAAAAATACATTATAGTTTTCACCTTCATAATGCAGTTAATTCTCCTCTTGAAGAAGTTCCTTCTCTTGCTGTATCTTGACAACATGGCTAGTATGGACTCACTGATTTAGAGTAAGATGGAACATCATTTACTGCTTCTGTAGACCAGTGGGAAATACTTTCCATAGCAAAACAGTGAAGGCACTGAATGAGATTTGTGCAGGTGTTGGATATGTTGCACTATTGATAAGCAGTGACGTTTTGTCCCTAGTCCAAATTTGTTTCTTCAAGACCAGTTTCTTCATGCTGCATTGAATACATCTTTGTACTTGTGGCTGTCTCTTACTTTTGGGACCTTCTAAAAGCAGATGTTATGACATTTATTCCTACAGATACAGGAATTAATAACTGTAAAGTTTTGAACATGTAAAGTCATAAGGCAGAAAGGAAATCAGTCAAAGCTGTTAGAAAGAAATACATAGTGAACTTCATTGCATTTAACAAAGACAAACATTGCCTGGATCATTACAAATCATAATATGACATAATCAGGTAAGTAGAAGAAACGCATGACCTCATACAGTGCGAGTTATCTGCTTCTATCAAGTTTCCATGATAATTCGTAAGTATAAATGAAACTATTCAGAATTGAGTTTCTGCTTGTTGTTCTGTTGAGAAACCTTCCCAAACTTCATTTCCTTTAGGTCATAACTGAAATATTCATTAGTATGTAATGTAGACTTGTGGGACTTCTAACAAAATGCGCAATAGATATAGATCCAGGATGGTATAATTACAGTTTTCCATTATACCTGGTGAGCAGAGTAAGTTCAAGATTAGTTTTTCTTGCTGTATTATACCATTTGAAAGAAAATGTCAGACACATCATGCTAAAATAGGATGATATTCTTCCTACACAAGCAGACAGTGCACTAATGAGCTGACTCTTCTGTCAAATTTGGAACATGCATGAGTTGACCGCAGAGCACGTCAAGGAAACTTCTGTAGTACATAATTTAACTAGTAAATAATAGGAAAAGTAGGTCAATTGATGCTTATAACTCTCCCAAACAGAGAATTTCCACTGAAAAGAATTGGCTAAGTGGCATTATAAAAGTTGTGCTAATATCTGGAACTTGCAAATTAGTAGAACATCATCAGAAAATCCTTTGCTAGGAAATTAAGTAAGTTGGACAAATACATTGAAGAATGCTCAACTGAGGAGACAGAAACTTTTCAGGTAATTTTGGAAACAATTAGAGAGCCAAAATCAAGAGTCAGGGATAACCACTCCCCATCAGAAAATCTGATGTGCAATGTAGCAGCACTCATGGCTCACTATTCATTCTCTAATATCTTTCATGTTTGTTTTCTTTGGGATTTTAGCATCAAGGAAACAATGGTCCTTTGTCCACAGTGCTGCAGACAGTCTCTGTAGCGCTGGCAACATCTACAACATCTGGCATTTGTCTTGTATCCTGGCTTGGCATCCAAATGCTCCTGAGCAAATAAATATTAATTCACTCAAACTATGTCAGTAAAAGGCCATATCAGAGTATGGTCTCGTATTTAAGTAAAGGCGGTTGTTTAGTAGTTTCAAATATGTTGATTGGTTATCACTGTATCTCATTCTGCAGCATGATGCAGCTAAACCCTGAGGTATATGTAAAGTGGGACTCAAGAAAACTTTACAATGACATTGCAAGAAAAGATAGAAGGTTCCTCTTTCTTTGGAATGAAACCCCAATAGTGATGCAAATAAGTACATGAAATATTTACAACATTTACAACACTGGAGAGTGATTTATTACCTAGTTTCATTCCTTTTCCAAAATGTAAGTCTAAGCTTGTACAAAAAAAAGCACCTGAAATGATCATAGACTATTGGTCCTGACACTGATGAATCCTGTAAATAATTGTTAACCCTACTTTTCAACTGAATGAACCTCTGATGAATTAAGATTAGGGTGACCTCAAAACTAAGATTGTTCATTCCTCATCCTGCATTTCTAGTGTTGGCTCACACCCTGGGTTCAGACAGCCTATTCTGAAAGCATTTATCCCTTTTCTTGCTGTTCAAGTCATAGCATAACTGTAACAGTAAGAACTCCTTTCCAGCAAACAGAACATTGAGTAAAAATTTTGTGTGTCAAATAATTGGGTTCATCAACTGTAAAGTTAGGTCAGGAGAAAGAAAACATGTGAAGATCCTGCTTTCACCACGATGAATAACAGAATCTTAGAATGGTAGGGACTGGAAGGGACCTTTAGAGATGACCTAGTCTAACCCTTCTGCAGAAGCAGATCAACCTAGATCAGGTCACACAGGAATGCGTCCAGGAGGGTTTTGAAAACCTCCAGAGAATGAGACTCCACACCCTCCCTGGGCAGCCTGTGCCAGGGCTCTCTGACCTGAACAGTGAATTAGTTTCTCCTTATGTTTAAACAGAACTTTTTTGTGCTTCAGTTTCTTTCTATCACCCTTTGGCCTATCACTAGATACAACAGAAAAAATATGATGCCCCAACCTCCTCCCATCCACTATTTAGATATTTATAAATAGTAAAGAGACCCTCCCTCAGTCTCCTCTTCTCTAGACTAAACGGCCCCAGATCCTGCAGCCTCTCCTCATAAGAAAGATGCTCCAGTCCCCTGATCATCTTGGTAGAAAAAAATTCCTGTTATTGTAATGGTACTGCCAGACTTTTATCTAGAGACAAATCACAAATTCAGGATGCCAAATAGGATGCGGCTGAGCAACTCGGTCTTCATTTTCCTTAGGAAAAAAATAAAAGAAACCATACACATTGCAATTTATGGAGCAATAAATGGACTGAATAGAGGAATAAACATCAGTAGAGAACATAAAGATGCCATGAAACATTTCCACCAAAATGGTTGAAGTCTCGCTTCCCTGACAAATCCACCAAGAGACATTTTCATTCCTCTCTATTTTTGTAAAGCTAAGGATCGTCTGAACAAAGGGAAAAGAGATCATTAAGAGATTAAAAACAAAAGAAGTTTTAACTTCACACATTACATGTCTTTCAGTGATGCTATTAGGGAAATTAATGAAACCCATTTTCTTTACTCTGGGGCTCTAGAAAAGTCATTAGATTAGAATGAATATATAACACTACATCAATCTAATTTCAAGAGAGGGAATCAGCAAACCAATGAGCAGATGCAGCTTCAAAAAATTCACCTTAATAGCAGTAATGTAAGTTTCATGAGTTACAGTAGAAAGCAAATTAAAAACAACACAAAGAGACAATGATTCAATGGAGCACAAACACAACAATTAAGTGGCTCTGTCTATTCAGGTTCATCTTGACAATTAACAATGCCACTTTACTAATCTCAGGATTTAGCTCGTCCTAGTTATTTGAATGATACCCTCCCAGTGCACTCTTCCTCAGACCAGATTGGAGGCACGTTCCCTTAAATAACCATGCATTTGGTGACTTTGAAATTTCACTACGGAGAAAAAAATTGCACGATATTCTTTTGAGGGAGGTGAAAAAGGAAACCTTGTAGGATTCAGAAACGTAATTACTTGAAAATTGTACCTCAGTATACACTGTTCCTCCTCTTAATTGACGCATTTTTGTTCTTTCAATTAATTTTTATTGCTAGTATTTGCTTTAAGAGTCACTCTGAAAGCAAATTAAAAATAAAACTGATGTGTTAATACAAAAATTAGAAACAAATACTACAGAACTCTGTGGAACCAAGAAAATAAAAGAAACTGAAGGTAGAGAACATGCCCAGGTCCCTGCAACATTAACAACTAAAGCTCTTGCTTCTTCCTGTAGTTTCATAGACAAAGATCCTTGCTGTTTTTTAAAGGTTTTACATACCTCCTGCTTACACAGACACTTGACACAAGTTCAGTTTCTTCCTACGTGTGTTGTCCTTGGAGTAACAGTGCATGATGAAGAAAATGCTCCAGAATTCTCATGGATACCAATGGGTCCCAGTACTCACTGACTATACTGGTCATTTGATATTGTCATTTGCAGGCAGCTGCAAGTACACACTACCTTGGCTGCAAAGAGGCTATATGAACCAATAGACAGTGTAGTCAGTACTACCTGAACTCCAAGCCCAAAATAGTCACGCACATCGCACAGCCTTCTGGCTTAGCCTTTAGATCTGGCTTTTGACCAAGTGACCAATTAAAGCAAAGTCAAAGTTGTGTTCACTTTATACAACCGCAAACTTACAGGTATGGTTTTCAGACCAAGGTTTGTCATAGCATCTTTCTCCACCAACCTTTACCTCCTCTGGAGGAATGAAAGTAACTAAACTCTGGTATCTTGAATCTGCCCTTGATTCTATATCTTACAGAGGTAAACTCTAGATCTATAATTAAAACTCCTTTATCCTTGAGAGGAGTCAAAGAGGCAACTCCCATATGAGAGACATGTTGTTAATACTAATGTTTACTGCTTTGTGCATGTTATCTGCACAGAAGTAGAAACATTCTTGATTCCTTTCTTGGTCTATCACAATTCATCTTGAATTATTTCTCTTTTTTGTGTTTGCAGTTTGATCACTGTCTAATTGAGGAGTCAAATACAGTATGTTTGAAGCAACCACGCACTCACTATGAATATCAAACACCAAGTCAATGGTTCACTGGAATGTGCTGCTTGGATATCTTTTCCTTGTAAAAAATGACTTTTGCTACTAGTGAGCAGCCATGAATAAAGTCTAGTGTCAAACATACAGGCAAAATGCTGATGTCATATCAACAGTAACGGACACAAAGGCCACTTGACAGCTGGTTAACCTTAGGTGAGATGCTCAGATGTTTACAGTACATGTGAAGGGGTACAGAGCTTCTATACTGGCCAAAACTACCACTGGTGTAGGGACTGTAACTGATATATCTAAAAAGTGCCACTGTTGAAAAATAAAATACTGTGTGACCCATGACCTCTCTGACAAATATGATATTCCCAACAATCCTCATCAATCTGCACTTAAGATATAGTGTGACAGCTGACTGACTTGTTATAAGGAACAGACTTGGAAACATTATGTGTTGCATCTTCCCTTGAAAATACTGTATTTTGCAGAATGGTAACTGTCACTCCACTATATTTAATGAACACCAAGTATATGGAGGAGATTTACAAGCCTAATGCTTTATTGCTGCCACAACAATATTTTTGTAATCAACAAAACAAATATATTGTAAATGTATTTTATACTTCTCCTAGCAGAAAGTTTTATAACATTTTATAAACATCAAGAAAGATGGGAGTGGAAAAAAAAGGAGTGAGGAGAAACTGGAGGAAGTCTGATCTATTTATTTACTTTTGTCTCTTGACAGCTGCATTCAAGAGATCAGGATGATATTTGTAAATAAATGGCATGAGTTCAGAAACTAGTAAATTCCTCCAAGAGGAGGAATTGAAAAGGCATAAGCAATTTGGTGCTAAAGAGGAGTTATTGTAATTGAGAAACAAAAAAATCCCTCAGCTTCTGGCTGCTTTATTACTATTCTTCTTTAATACTTAGACCGGGGAGCTTTTAATAAAGTCTTTCTGAAGCAACTTTGGTGGGTGCTTAAAACAGATTCTGATTTACACAGTGGTGCTAACTTACTCATTCTCCAGCAGAAGTTTGTCCAGAATGACAGCAGTAGTCACTGTCACCAGTGAAATGAAGAAAATGCAGAGCCGCAGTCATAATTACTTGCTAGACAAGGCACAGATAAACACTCCCTGCCAGCAGCAAGTTGGGTGCACTGAAAGAATTCTGACTTACTGAGGTGCCTTTGCTATTGTTCTGCAGTCATCGATACTGAATGTCCCAGATCCCCCAACACAGCATTTTAAATTTGAGTCATGCATGTGTTATTGCCCTTCTGCTGAGTTTAAGGTGTGATTCTCCATTACAGTTTCACTGATGCTACTGCAGGTTGTAGCCAGAATGTGCTTTACAGCTCTGTCCCCTAGCCCTGTGCATTCCAACCCNATTAGTGTTCTTACACTGATGTCATACCTGGCAATGGGAATGAAGTGCTGACAGGAGATGGAGTAACAGAACTATTCTTTTAGCAGCAGGTTCTTGGAGTTTGCTGTAATGTGAAAACTGATTTTTTAGCCAGAATACCTGTGTTTGAGATTGTGGTCCTGCTCTAGCAATTAAAGTTAGAATGCTGCAGGCAGGCAGAATCTGATGCAGCATGAAGTCTGATGCAACAAGTTCACCTATCTGAGCATTTTGAAACAAACTTGAACTAGCAGTGTGGCTGATAATCAGTTCACATAGCTATAACATTTTTGAAGCTATGTTAAGAGATGGAAAAATGAATTTACTGTATCATTGAACCACAGCCTTAGGCACAATGGCTCTTGAGACTGCTTATCAGCTGGTGAACCTTATGCATATCCCATGGCACAAGGCAGAGCCCCAAATCCTCTGCATTATTAGAAGAGAAAGAAATAATATAAGCAGAAATGTTTCACATTTAGGTAGCAGAAAGCTTCCTGAAACAACTGCTCAGCATTAATCTAGTCTTAGTATCATTCTTCACACACTAGCTACTGGTGGTCAAATCCTTAACTAATGCAGTTCCAAGACATCACAGTAACTAATTAGCACCTTTACACTACCCTTTTACAATAAAGGCATTATTACTACTGCTCAGGTCTAAGATATTCAAGAAGTTTGTTATTCCAGTGTACTTCAGTATTGCTTTGTTCCAGCTTCTGAAATAACTGTTCTTTGTCCAGAGTTAATTCTTCTTTTATTTTTTTTAATATGGCAAAATACCTGCTTATTATTACTACAGATTTAAAGGTGGGCTCTCAACCATGTTACATATTCCATGCCTTTCCTTTAACTCTTGGTCTGCTTGATTTCAGATGGAGCTTATTACAACACCAAATATTTCCTTTTCAAATGCTGAAGAGTTTTTCTGGAGCAAGTTTGTAATAAATTTGCTACTTAGCTAAGCCCATTTAAAGCCAACAAAAAGGATGTATCCACCCAGAAAGATGCTGAATTTCTTTGATGCTTTGCAAGCATGTTTTATTCAGATATATGATCAAGGCAAGACTTACCTTAAGCTTCTTTCATTGTGGAACAATTTTCTCTGGATTAGCTGCTCATAAGAAGTGCAAACACTGGCAGTTACCACAGAACAGGTGTCATCTTTCAATGTGGCCACATAACTCTTACTTTTTTGATGGATGTGTGACTCATCCATTTTTCTGACAGACACCCATTTATTTATTCATCTACCATTAGCCATGACCATAAGCATGTACCTTACCAAAGTACTGGATACAACATGCATTAAGAAGCCCTTCTACTCTTGCTAGTCTGTATTTCAAATGGTGTGAATGCCAGAGGAGTTGAGCATATACCTATATGAACAGCTACCTCTCACCTTGCACTGCTGTAGAAATGCCTTAGAAGGGAAGTTTCATACAGGTGAAAAGCAATCCAGGGCCAAACATTTCCGTCTTTATAGTGTGGATCTTAGATCCTATTTTCAGTAAAGTAAGGTATCCCATAATTTGGTGGCCTGCAGAAACAGAGTGGTAAGTTGGATCATTTCTTTGCCTACTGAATTTTCTTTACTGACCCTTGGGATTTCTGGGAAAAAACAACAAAGCTACCAATAACTAGTAAACAGTTATTAAATTTGATCATTTAAACGCATGACAGATGGAAACTTGAATACTTTCATTTTGTTAGCTTGCAATTTAGTGCTTAAGTATAGGGTGCTCTGTGTTTGTAGAAAAGCAGGTCTTGCAGATCAATAGCTAAATCCTACTGGATTTTTTTTTTCTTCCCTGAAGATGCTCATGTTTAGCACTGTGGCAAAAAGCCTTCCTGATATTGAGAATGAAGCCAAGCAGGGAAGAGGCAATATATCTTTCTCCTTGCTTTGCACACTTCTAGGAACCCTCTGAACTGTAAAACCTTCCCATGACTGCACATCAGAGTTGGTTTGCATATTCTACATGTGTTGTCTTGGTATAATGCCTATCTCTCCCTTTACCTTGCACTGAGCTCTCAACCACATGAAGTCAGGTTCAAAAACCTGTGTGTGGAAAAAAAAAAAAAGAGTAAGGTTTATGTATTTAAAAGGGTACTGCTGTTATTATCTCTTTAGGCCAAAATAACAATATTAATATCAGAGATCCCAAGAGCAGCCAACTGACCTGAAATTGCCAGCCTTATTCACACTTTCAATCACACACAGCTGCATTTTTGTTACTTCTGGAGTAGGTGCTACTCAGTATGCAGAAGCATGAAGCAGCATAACACAGTTTGAATAGACATGGGCTTAGACTCTGCTGTTTGTACTCATGATGATTAATATTGTGCTAGAGCTGCGTGAAAAATGGATTTCTTTCTTTGTCAGACAACAAAGTAAACAAATGGGAAAAAAATGAGACTGAAGAAATATTCTATTCCAGGCATTTAATTTTTTTTGGTCTCCATTTTATCTATTTTTAAAAGGAATTTCTTTTCTGAAGACACAGTTCAGAAAAGAAAAATATCAAAGGGAAAGAGCTTTCTTCCTTTGTGAACTTGGTCTTCTCATACATTCTGTTTGTTGAAATCAGTTTTAACTCCTGTGTTAAACTGCAATCATGCTGCGATTTTTGGTGTCTTATTGTTCCTCAGCCTTTGCATTGCTGAGTCTTGCCCTGCAACTCTTGCAGCCTGCCTTTCCCAGTGTTGCCTGGGGCTCATCTCCTATTGCTGGCTGTAGGGCTGGGATGAAGCAGCCGCTGCCCTGTCCTCCCCAGGTCTGAGATTTTGGGCATCCTAGGGAAGCTAGGGGGCGAGCAAATCAGCCAGTGGCACCTGTCTCAGGAGCCATGTCCTGCAACGGGAGCTCAGTGCATCACCAGATCCTTCTGGTTTAATTTTTCTATGAACCTAACTCTCATTGTTGCAGTCAAAATGTACTATCAACCAAGGACCCTACTAATAACTATCTCAACATCCTTTCTGCTACACTATTTTTCTGAGTTCTTGAGATCCACATACTGAGTCAGCCGAAAGTCCCTTTCACTCAGTGTCTGAGCACTCTACAGGTGATGGGTGTGTTTGGGGAAATATATGCTTCAAATGTAGCATTATCTCCCTTTTGAAAAAACAAACAAATCGGCTTCTCATCCCCAAACCACATAACTTTTACCTTTTGGGCTCATATAATTTGCTTAAAACTTATTTTTCAATCTTCCTTAAAAGCATCTTAGCTCATTTAGTAAAATGCTAAATAATAAACCATAATGAAAGATTAAAGCTAGAATAAAAGATTGAGGCATAAGAAAAAAGCTTGTCCTGACAAGAGTGGTAAGGAATATAGGTGAATAGGTCTTGGGCCACTGTCATCCTCACTCCTTGCTTTATTTCACATCTCAGTGCATTATGTCTTCTCATCTCACTGGTGTGAGGTGGCCATTTAAGGGTCATTTCAAACACAGCATGCAGTTCTGAATGCATCACAATTAACAAAACACCTGCTCTAAACAACTGCACTAATCTGCCAGACACATCCAATGAGCATCTTATCCTTAATAGCTCTTGTGTTTTTAGCTGGCAACATGTAGTCTACTGATTGTAAATTTGTCTTTGCTGGACAATCTAAGAGACAATGAGTTGCTGTTTACCTTGAAAGCAATCTGATTACAACTCCTGCCATCATCATGGTCGATGGGCTGATGGGGATTCAAGTGTGCATTTTGTTGTGAAGGGAGAAACCATCTTTAGCTTAGGAAAGAAGCATTTGCAGTTTGACTGTTCAGTTGTAAAATGTAATCTGTACTAATTGGTACATTAACTTCATTTAACAAGCAGTATTTTCCACTGAGTGAAAATACTGGGTCCTGAAGAATTCTGATATATGTGAAAGACACTGTAAGAACCAACAATGAAATAAATAACCAGAAAAGCAGATGGAGTCATTTTCGAAGGGCTGTTACCTTCTCTAGCACATTGCTTTCAGCTGTCTGCAATACTTGACCCACTTTGCACAACCATATAAGATGTACCTTATAACTTCTCCAGGTCCATTTTTTTGTAGCTTTCTTGGAGCCAATGGAACAGAGTGAGAGTGAAGGTTTTCTATGCATGAGATATTATGCACTGTGCTGATAAGCACTTTGCACTTTTAATTCCTTTCTCATAACTTTGTATCTCCTAGTATTAACAGGTTTGACCCACTCCTGTTTATTGCTTTTGTTACTTGCAGGCTACCTTTATCTGTGTCATCATTCTGAACTGAAACATTGAGTCGCTGCTCCTTGTTAGTTTAGACAAAATCTTCATTATTACAAAACAAAATTCATTCTACAGTCTTAAAAAAATTGGCTGGCTACATGCCTAAGCACATAAACACCAGATACCACTCCTGCTTCTACTTCATTTGACTTCATTGCACAGCGGATAAAATCCAGGCACAGCTGATGACACCGATTACAAGGATCTCTCGGGACTTCCTCCAGCCACTTGCTTCTTAACACAAAATATCTTCTTCCTTCCGAACACCCCAGGGCAGAGAACTGTTGGCAACCACCTCTGCATTTGGTGCCTTCAACATTCAATAGTTTTGTCCTTGTTCTTTAGCCCCCCTCCACCTCCCCCAACCTTCTTTGTTATGTAATATCAAATCATAGAATCATAGAATTGGTAGTGGTTGGAAGGAAACTTTAGAGATCATCTAGTTCAATCTCCCTGCCAAAGCAGGTCTACCTACAGTGTAGATATATTCTTGATAATCTACAGGGCATGGAAACAACAGTGTGTGGTTGGTGATTGCCCAAGATTCCATCTAAAGGCTGATATTTAGCTGATCTGGCCTGCCTCCACACATTTGCCTTCATTCATGACAAGGCACTACCCATTGTGAACCACTTCAGCAGATTGTGCCAAGAAAAAAGAAAGATGTGACACTCAAGACTTTTCAAAAGCCATTGCCCCCTTTTCTAGAGAGTTAAAAGAATGTAGAAGGCCACCTCCAAACTCTTCCATTTCCTCTCTTACTGGAATTCCTCCATCCAGTTGTGCAATGCAATGTAAGGTCTTAAACGATCTTCTTCATTGCCTTGGCACTTGTTGATGGTGTGGGCCGCGGTGGAACAGTTATGATTTTATCTAGGAGAAGGTACCAAAAATCTTATACACTATCCTACTCTTTCATAATTCTCACTAGACTGTTTCTTCCATGGCTTCTTCACTCACTGGGATTTCCGCTCATTAAAAAGGCTCCTGGATGTTTTTCTCTTTGGCCGACAGGTAGAGGGATTTAACAGTTATCCCTGATGCAGGCTGCCACCTTTTTCATTTTGAGAAGTCAGCAAAAACACTCAGTTTCTGTAGAATAGATTCTTCCCAAGCTTTGCACCTTGCTGATGCTATAGGTGATCTCTCTATTCCAATATTCTCCTAGTACTTGGTTCAGTCTTCCCAGTGTGCTTATCCTTGCAGAACAGATTTGACAGAAAAGTGCAGCCTGCATCATCAATCGAGCACTCATTATGAAGTACCATGGTCCTAAGTGTGTGAAATATTTACAATCTAAATAAAAGTTTGCAGTTTGAATATAATATATACTAAACTTGCAACCTGGGGTCTTTTGTTGTTAAAATAAACCAAAGTGCATACAACTAATGTTGGCAATAATAGCAAGCTGTCTTCTACGACAATCAGGTTTAATTGTTCATTCTGACACACTCCAGTACTCTATTAAACACAGATTACTCAGGACTGAATAAATGAATACAAAGTAAGCTGGCCCATCGCTCTGCACACATCAGTGGAAATAATGAATTACATCATTTCACGAAAACGCATAAAGGGCCAGGGAAGGTCAAGAGCTTGTTATAATTTCACATTGACCATTTCTGTTCCAGTTTTCTAGAGCAGAAGATGTTCTAGAAATGCCTTATTTCTTGCATGAGATGTCACTCTAGTTTTTATACTTGATTTTAAGTTTTTTTCTAAATGAGAATTCTTTGTAATTCAGTTGGTAGGATATTTGCTTTTAAATGTTTTAATATTCTACAGCTCATATTTATAAAGTGATGTTTTGTTGTTGCTTCTTAGCACAGTGACTGATTTTGCTAGTAAATGCACAGCAGGAGACATATCCACCAGCAGAGCAAGTGGACTAGGATTGCATAACATTTGTATGAGGGGTTTTTTGATTGCTCTTGCAGCACCTTGAGATTTCTACTAGTAGAAAGGCCTTTTGCTAGATACAGTGTGCAGTGACAGTAAGAAGCAATCCTTGCACTACTAGTTTAGAATCTGCATACACACAAAAACTTAATTGAAAAAATTGCAAGGCTTGCTGAGTTGTGCTTTAGTAGATTTGGTTCGTTTGTAAGAGAAAGCATAGTGAAACAGAACCACCAACAAATAAGGATACTGTGCACGTTACTACCTTACGTACTAATAAACTCTGTGTGGCTATTATAGGGGTAATGTTCTGTAAAAGCATACAGTATACAAATGATCCACACGAATGGTGTTCTGTTTACTAATCCCATCAACCTTCTCCTTCAGTCCAAGGGACAAACTCACATTTCCTGCGATATCCCAAGTCTGCAACTGAATAGACATAACGTCCTTTTCCCTTTGCTCAATGTTTTGACATTTTTGGAACTCTATGCATTTGAAGGTCACTAAATTCCTGGAAAGTGGAAAAGCAGAAGCTGCTGCTAGTGGTGTTAACGCTCCTCAAAGAAATATTTACCCTTTAATGCATTTAGGAAAGTATTGAGAGCTCTAGAAGATGCTTTGTAATATTTTCATCAGGTTGAAAGCAGGTCATTCAGATAATAATTTATAAATGTGTATCAAATAAAGTCAAGAGCTCAAGCTGTTGCTTTGCTCAGGAACATAACTGTGAAGTACAACTCAAAAGGCTTTTTATGACAATATATGCTGGAGCTGATCCAAGACGTCCCAAAACCATCAAACACCCATACTGCTAATGGAGTCTGCAGTAAAAAAAACATTATCCGGGAAAATCCCAGTCCTTTTCTGTATTATTTTTAACAATATTTCAACAACACACCAAGGCCTACAATGAAAGCCGACACTGCCTCACTCATCTTCCTACTGTCCACCCATACGTGATGACAGACAACTGGGCACAGATTAGATGGACTCTTGAAACTTTGATTGACCAAATATTCTCTCAGTTTCTAAAGAACAGACATTAGTACCTGCCAGCAAGACGAGGGATGTTTACTCTATCCTACAGCAAGAGATACCTTTTCCCCAAAGGAAACACAAAGCTATAGATTTATGTAGCAGAAATATCTTTGAAAAAATGTGTCCACATGCACGTTCATGGCTCTCCACAATGAAGAAGGCAGCATCATGACCCAGTGAACAGAGCACAGGCTCTTCAAAGCTATGTGGAGATGTGAGAATGTGTTTGGGTAAAAGGGACTATCACACAGCTATGGTCAGTAATGCTCAGGTCTCTCAGGCCTCCATCACTTACGACCATTAGGATTTAGGAGAAAGCTTTAAAGAAGATTATGGAACATCTGCCTAAGACAGGACTTCTCTGAAACTTTCTTCTGAAGCATCTGAGCCATGTAACACAAAGGCTAATGTCTTGACGACGGTTCCAACACTTTGATGGGAAGCTGTGGATGTGGAGCTGAAATTTACGCCAAGTTTCATACTACTGGCCTAGTAAACACATCAATGTCTCTCTTACTTTCTCTGTCAAAGCATGTCTAATGCCTCCAGAGATGTCAGCAATTACATGAAGTCTTTCATCAGGAAGTTATGGCAATGTTCTAGATGCATATTGATGATGATTGTAATTGTTCATATAAGTTGCCTCTTCTGCATCTGTCACTAGCTACTGTGAGTACCCCAGGAACTGCTGGTAACTGTTGGATCTGCATGTTGTCCTTGGGATACAGCAAACTCTGCCATAAACTCTTTTTACAGTCCTACCTCTTCGAGAAAGCTGTTTCACCCTGAATCACAGCCAAACTTGGGGCAATTCCAAACTGGAATAATTGTACACATAAGCACAATATTGTACCACAAAAAAAAAAAAACCCAAAACCACAACCCTGTCAGTGATGAAAAAGCACTCCCACAGCCTGGCATCTTGAATCCAAAGGATCCAAGTTATGTTTCCTTTCCCACATACACTATATCATGTATTTTTTTATTAATTACAATTTCCTACTGTGCAACTTTAAAGTGATTAATTACTTCATCCACACACAGTGGGCACACAAGCTCTAATCATTAGCAACACCATGTGTTCAGCTCATGCCACAAGTCTTTAAATAGTGTTTTGGTCTGCACATAATGCCAGTGTCTTCTGTAATATCTTGCACAGACATTTGGCAGTCCTTTGACAGAAGACAGGCATCCTGCTCATTAATTTTCTCCCTGTTTATCAGTCATACTGTCAGGACCCCATTATTCCAATTGCATGACTACAATAATTAGTATCTTTAGACCTCTCTAGCCTTGCCGCAGGCTGCAGTGCTGACCCCTGATGGGTTTAAAGTTTATTCCAAATGCAAGTGTGTTTATTCATCTCCCAGGTGTTGTATTTTAAATCCTTTGTCAGGGTTTTCTACCTACTTTAAACAGGCTTGCAAAAAGTAACATGCATCTCAAAGGCACCGGAGCTTCCAATTCAAGGAAGCTTAGTAGGAATCATCTCAGATTATTCAGATTCAATAGCTGAATAGCCTGGTAGCAGTGAAGCAAATCACAGAATACCTGGATGGGTAGAATGTCAATTTGCTAAAGATGCTTGACTGAAACTCAAGAGTATATCTCTTAATTTTCCACAAAGTCTCACCATCATTCACAAAGTGAACATGTATCTACTACAAAACTCATTTTCTGCCCCTACAAAATGCACACCAAGGTACTGATAGCAAATCAAGGAGATTACATTAGGCTGAACACATCTATTCATTACAAACTCCAACCCTTACCTCTACACATTAATTATCAAGCTTAAAATCATCATAACTGAAACTCTTCCTACAAGCTATAGGCCTCATCCCTGTACAACACTGAACAGACCAAATATTAATCCATTACAAATTACACATACTGGGCACTTCCACTGAAGCATCACCCTCCTGAGAACAAAAGAATCACAGACTATTTACCACCTCCCTCCCACACCTGCTCAACGCTCCCTCCCTTATGCAGCACAGCTCTTCCAAGCCTATTTACACCAAAACACCTCCCATCACCCGGCGTTGAAGGACACAGCTGCAGCAGCTCCCTGAGGTGATGGCTTCAGGTGTTCTGCATTGTCTGAGTTTAGGAGTCAAAACGACCCACCAGCTCACTCCTCGCGTGCCTTGGGAGTGCAAAGTCCCGGGCCCGTGGTAGCACCTGTCCCCTGGCGTGTCACAGCCCTGGGTGCCCTCGTAGATCCCAGGCTGGGCTGTGGCGGGTGGTCCGTCCCTGCTCCTCGCTTTCCAGGAGCCCCCTCGGGGTTGGATTCCTGTCCCTCCTCCAGCACAGCACCACCTAAGTTCCCAGACTCAAGGCTCCTTCTGGGGTCTAAGCGAACTTTGAATGACCAACGCGGGCAGCCAGAGGGAACCAACCCTAGAAACAAACAGCTGAGCACAGGCTTCCAGAAGCGCTCAGCGCCCCCCTCCCCGCCTCGGCTCTGCCCGTTGCCGGACGTTCTTTTCAGCCCGTCCCGGCCCCTTCAGCGAGCTGAGGTGGGTGACACGGTTTCTGTCAGGCGCTGCCGTTTGCTCTCCCCCCAGGGCATCTCGCAGCCCCCTCGGAGCTGTTCCTGCCGTGGCAGAGGCTTCCCAACGGCCCATCCCCTTCGGAGCCGCCCTGAGGCGCCCGTAGCACGACGGTTTCCGCAGGCTGCGGGCGCGGCTGGAGCCGGCCACGGCCGGCCCGCGGCGGTTGAGGCTCGCCTGAGGCGCTGGTGCTGGCAGCTCCCGGGCAGCCCACCCTGCCGTGTAACCCTGGCCGGTCAGCCCAGCCTTTAAGCACAGATTAGGGACGGTGGTGTTCAGAGAGGCAGTAGTACACGTCCTTGCTCTTTTTCAAGGCAGAGCCTGGAGCTGTCCCAGGCAGGTCTTTGCCAGAGAGCAGTGCAGTGGGCAGGTCACGCCGTGGCTGGACTCATATGTTGTATTCTTGAATAACATATCTCAGAAATGTTCATATGCAGCCCTAATGCTGGGGACTGCACAGGCTCCCCGGGTGGTCTGTTCCAGTTTTGTTTGCTGTTTTTATTTTGAAGTGATTTTTAGGCTTCACCAGCTGTGCAACAAACCTTACTGACCCAGTGCTGAGCAGAAGATAATATTAATGACCTAAAGTACGTTTGCTTTCCTAGCTAGTATTTATTTTAAATGCTTTGTTATTACCACAGGGGGGAAAAAAAAAAAAAAGAATATTTACAAAAATCAACTACCTGAAATTAAAGGTCATATATTTGATTAAAATATAGGCAGGAGTGAATTTATGTACTTCTACAGAAGAGGTAGAGTACAAGAGAGCAGTGGGAGGCTTAATCTCATAAAAGCTCCTATCACCTCTAGAGAAGCACTTGAAACATTTCCACAAGTTGCCTGAGTGGGTGCTGTGGGTGTTTTCCATTGTTACTGAAGGATAAACCAGCAAGACATTGATATGAAGTGGATTACTACTGTAATTATGGCCAATGCACTATTCAGTTTAATTTCCCTTTATAATCAAAAGACAAAAAGCAGCCATAAAAATGTAACAAAACACAAAACTAGAACTGACGGACTTGCAGGATTTTGAATCCTTGTGACATATTTGCTGACCTTAGAGAGCAGGACAGAAAATACCCAAAGGGTTTGACAGCTGAATTAACTGGCTTGTGTCTTCTGTGGTGTAAACTGTAAACACATGGGAAACAAGTCCTTTCCTCGGTTTCTTCACGTTAAGCTTCTGACTGGTCCCTGTGAGTCCCCAAAAAAATAAAACAATTTCTGTATAAAAATGTGCCAAATAAATTTGAATTAAGTTCTCCAGTAAGTACCACATTTACTAGTGTAAACATATAACGTTAGAAAAACAAGGGGGATGACTTGTAAATTATATCAAAGAAAATTCATAAGCATCTTAAATGTCTCAGTCTAAACATGGCGCATGAGGAGACAGGATAGACCAAAACTGAGTATATTATTAGGCTCAGATGAGGAAATGGATTATTTTCAAACTTCTTTATGAACCTACACTCTATAAATGCTAAATTTTTGTCGATGAAAGTTACGATGGCTCCTCTCTGATTTTTGTTTACCCTCAAATACAAGAACTCCACTTATTTACATACAGATTCATTTTGCAGCCTAATTATGCTCATGAGAGACATGACATACTAAAATTCTACCTAATAAGTGTACCACTTGATTGCATGTGTTTTAACCCTAGTTAACTAGGCTTTGTGTAATTGCATAATTGGATTATTTACATAAAGCATTGAAATCTAAATGGCATTCTTCACCATGTAATCATTTTGTACACATAAGTTGTCAGAGCACTGGTACTATTTTATTCTTGAAAAAATAATTTATGAAAAAGTCTTTTAGTATCTGTAGCAAAAGCAAAATGAATTTGAAATGCATTAAAAGATTTATGTCAGCTGTAATTGATCAGAGTGTTGAAAATAATACGTATGCAATATTACTTTAGCTTTTTTTCATTTGTGAATAGTGCTTTTCTTTGTGAAACTAGTATGACTATTTAAGGGATAAAGTTCTATGCAGGGGGTGTGAGATTTTCAGACTGTAATCCTAAGTGGAGCTGGGAAACTGTCTTATAGGTTAACTGGGTTAAAAGCAGTCTGTATAAGCACTATCTATGAGAAAGTAGTGGAGAATTCTTCCACAGTCAACCCCTTTATACAAAAGCAATGACAGTAGTTCTGTGTTACAGGAAAGTATAATGACACGGCAGGCAAGGATCTAACAGAAATAAGGATGGTATAAGTGCGACTTCAATTGTCATTGGACACAGGAGTTCTGTTTTACACAGGGGATATAACCCAGTCCCATAGCCTGACTTTATTTCTGTTGAAATTAAAAGCAAAGTTGCCATTAATATTGATAGTACAGGGCAGCAGGCTAGCGAACATAAAAGCCACTGCTCTACACGTGTATTTAAAAGGTGTGGGTTCCATTTGAAACTCTTTCTTAGTATTCCTCTTTGCTTTTGAAATATATCAGAGTGAGAACCCAGGTGAAAGCTACTCAGCATTCGGTCAGTGCAAAATACAGAAATCAAATTACTTGGCTACAGAAAATACAGGCAAAAAACAGAGGCCTCAGCCCCCCCAAACACTATTGTGATTTGAGTAAAATAGATTCCAGAGCTGAACTAAGCCCATTTAAAACTGTGCTTTGCAAAATCAAACTCCATCAATAGTGTGCTAGAGAAAACAGTGTGTAGGGTTTATGCAGTAATTGTTCTGCTTTACATAGCACTGGAGGAAACAACACCTGGAATTCTCCTGTATTATGTATTCTGTATTATGCATTCTGTATTATGCTGGTTCTTATGTTATGGAAGCACATAGAATAATAATGAGAAAATATAACAAAGGGCAACAAAAATGGTGCACAGATAAGAAAATAAGATATATGAGCTAACATGCAGGGAGGTAAACTAATATACGACTGGCAGAAGAGCAGCCTCAGGGGAAACATGATCAAAGTCTATAAATACCTTCTCCAGTCTATAAACACCTTCAAGGTAACCATAAAAATAAAGGATAGAATTACAAAGCCATAGAAGATGGCAAAATGAGGATCAATGAGGTAAAGCTAGCAAGAGAAGAAGTTTAAGGTAAAATGTGGGGCAATAAATGAACCCCAAACAGGCCTGGTAATTAGAAGCTGCCTCTATTGATACTACAGAGAGGGGTTGAAGTCATTGGCATTAATATTGTATGATAAATTCACCTCTGAATTTCGGGATGACTGAAAATAGAGTGGGCTTCTTGGAACCGCTGTCTAGACAAAGAATTACAATCATAGGCTTATTTTTAAATGCACGGCTAATATAGAATCATGGAATCATAGAATCATTATGGTTGGAAAAGACCTTTAAGATCACCATGTCCAACCGCTAACCTCACACTGCCAAGCCCATTACTAAACTAACTATTATGGAGTGCATGAAATAACATAACAGAAGCAGATGTACACCTGAAAGTTATTTCTAAGAGCGTTTCAAGATGAGCAAAAAAATACTTGCCGCCTTGTCCAAATGTATCTGAGGGGCAGTATCATTCTCCTTCTCACCTCTCCTTATTTGTACTTTCTTACTTGGAGTAATGTGTCCAGCTCTGGACTCCTCAGCTCAAAGAGGGACAGAGAACTTCTGGAGACAGTCCAGCACAGGGCCACCAAGATGATCAGGGGACTGGAACATCTTTCAGACAAGGAAAGGCTGTGGGAATGAGTGGAGATCTTATCAATATTTACAAATATCTAAATGGTGGGTGTCAGGAGGTTGGGACATCCCTTTTTTTCTATTGTAGCTAGCAGCAGGACAAAGGATAATGGAATTAAGCTGGAACACAAAAAGCTCCGTTTAAATATAAGAAAATCTTTTACTCTGAGGGTGACAGAGCACTGGAACAGGCTGTCCAGAGGGGTTGTGGAGTCTCCTTCCTTGGAGGTCTTCAAGACCCGCCTGGATGTGTTCCTGTCCGACCTGATCTAGGTGGACCTGCTTCCTAGGGGTTGGACTAGATGATCTCTAAAGGTCCCTCCCAACCCTACCATTCTAAGATTCTACCTGTAAAGATAAAGGTTATAAAGAATCTGAAAGAAGTAGCAAAACTTCAGTTATAATATATCCAAGATTTCACCCTACTGTTTGTATTTCTCTGAAGGTCCTAATTATCTATTTTAATTATTTTTTTCTAATTTATTATTTTATCTAATTAATTTCTCTATAACATTTTCCTTTTCAGGGCATGAGGTGGTAGGAGAGCTTCTTCACTGCTGCACTAAGATCACAGAAAACAAACAAGCCCAATCTTGCTTGGAAGTCTGGGATGAAGGATGAGGTGTATGGCTCTATCCTAAGCAAGAGTAAGTGAAATACACACAAAAAACTTTTCTACTGTCTTCCACCAGACACAGATAAGTGAACCAAGTCCATGATATTAAAAATATATGTATTTTATATATAATCAAGGTCCTTCTGCTTTCCCTGCTGTTTGCTGGGGTAATTTACTAGTATCCTTCAGAAACTGTCAGTTGTTGATACTTCCTTCAGGAGCTGAGACTTCTCAGGAATACTTACAAGGTACCTCTGCACTGGCTTGTGCTTGATTGCATATTAGAGTTTGACAGTGACATATGTTGGTTTCTGACTTGTGCATAGAGTCTATATCGATTCACAGGTAGCAGCTGCTCATTGTCTCAACAAGAAACAAACAATAGAAATGTATTATAATAATGACTGATGGAGTTAATGAACGCACCTATTCCCCACTGAGTTCAGTGGGAGATATTGGTGCACTTAAACTGTTAAATTCTTAAAAATCTTTGGCAGTGTTAAAATCTTAAAATTAAATGTGACATGTCTCAAATTGGTGAGCCACATTGATGGACTGTTTTCAGCTAGTTGATCTTAATCTACTTCTCAAGTTCACTCAGCAAGTATTTGGCAAAGATAGAAACTCTAACTCCAAGCAGTAGAATGTAGGTTCACCTGCTTTCTCCCAATGAAGCAAATGACAGCTGTAAAACTGCCATTAACTGAAAGTGAGTTGGAAGGGGATTTAAAAAAACAGAAGTGGCAATCTCCAGTGCTGAAAACAAAGTTTGTGAATAGTAGAAGTGAGAGTAAGATCAGAGTTGAAAGAAAGAAACAGTCAGAGGTGAGAGCTGGTAAAATGTATCAGTCATTGAGTAGCAGAGATGAAGCTATTTTGAATTCTGCACTGTGATAAAAAGAATGGTTCTTTTCTGACTAAACCTTTTGGCCTTTTCTCAAATTACATGTCAGAAAGCAAATATTTATGTATGCATCAATCTTGCAATATTCTGTATTATTTTCAGAAGAAACATTTTCTTCTGTAAATGCAGGTTAATAATAAAACTTTGTGATTTTGACTGAAAAACTTTGACAGTTGGGAATATCAGAAGCTTCTAGGTGACTGCAGCATCTTCCCAGCCAAAAATGAAGTGCTATATTGGTCATGACTGATCAAGATCCGTGGTCATCTGCTCTCAACTTTGGCTTCTAGCAACCATCAGTCGCAAAAGATTCAAGGAGAGAACAGATTGTCGGAATGCAAAGTCATTCTCAAGTTTATTCTGCTGGGATTTGATTCTTCTCAGTATAATAACAATTCTTTAATTTCTATTTTGCTACTAAAGCACTAACATAAGAATTGATACAGTAAATAGTCAGCATTTAGCAGTGAAGTAGGAAAAACTGTCTCTTCTGAGAGTGGTTCTGCCTGTGCCTCAGACCAGGGACTTGTGGAAATCACTTACTCCACATCACGTTTTTAGACTTCTCACCATTCAGACCGAAAGGATATAATTCAGAAGTGAAAGGCTGTTATCACAAATACCAACATAATGAGAGAATAACTGCTTAACCCAGCTAATACGATACTTTAAATTGGGCCCCTGTTTTGGTTGTGTTTGTAGCTATAAGGAAGTCTTCAATTGTCAGGATTAGCAGTCCTAAACTCTGAATTGTTAGGGTGTCCCATTCTTAAAAGGACAATGAAAAGGAAAGGTGATACTAGACCAGATAGCAGCATGATGTTTAGTGCACTTCCCCAGCCTGTGATAATATTGACATTTTATGAAGTCTTAACAACTGAAATCGTTTCTTGCTAAAGGATCTCCCCACTTCCAAGTGCTAGTGACTTAGAGGAAGGTTGGAAATGCATATTAAAAAGAATGAATTAACAAGGTGTGACTTCTCAATTAAAAATGTTTGTGACAAACTTGGCCTATGTTTCAACATTGGTGTGTTGAGACCAAAAGTCCACATAATTTATTTCTTGAGGATGTTGGTATGTGGAGTTTTTCCTGGAGGTTTGGCTTTTTGACAAAAAATAGTAGGACTACTGGGGACAATTAAAAAAGCACAGCAACATGACTTGAGTAATAATGTTATGATGACTTCTGTACAATGAATGATCAAATTAAGCAGTATTTGTTCTACAAATCTATGTATTTTTGAAAGATATAGTTTTGAAATTAGCGATTAACACCATCTTATATGAAAGGTATAACCTTGTAATGAAATCGGAAACCAAATTCAGTTGTCATGGTTTCCAGTGTTATAGAAACATTTCCATAGAGCTGCAGAGATAAAATAATTGAATCTAGAAATTTAAATTACTTTCTTAAAACAGTGACACTTGTAAAAAGGCTGTGGTAGGTATAAGCATGGGGAAATAGTCTCCTGCTAAAAATTTTCTGTCACAAGATTCAATAATTCATGTTTTAATGTGAATGTTTTTGTACTGTTTACATCAATACATTTAAAAAACTCAATCGATAACGTATGTCAAAATTGTAAGAAAATTTTGTTTTTTATAAACATGACCATATTTCAGCCTTTTCAAAGACAACAAACTAATTAAATTGTTACTCGTACCTTTTTTGTTGAAAAGCTCCTCTGATTTCCTTAAAAAAAAAATCCCCAAAGAAATGCATTTCTTATCAGTCAATCTTTTCATATAAATATCCATTCTTGGTCTGATCACATAGTATTTTTAGAGCCAGTGCTTCCAGCCAAGTGGAAAACATGGCTTGTTTTTCTTTGTAAGCCGGAATCCAATTTCAGAATGTTTAAAAAAAATGGGGAGTTGTTCATTTTTTTGTTTTGTTTTGTTCTCAATTTCATTGCTTCTTTTCAAGCTTACTTCTTATCAAGTTGAACATAAACAAATAGGCAGTGACATAAGCTTTGCTGAGCCAGGCTCTCTGCTTGGTCTGGGATGAGTATCTGTGGGAAGTTTTTTTGCTTTTACCAGTTCTGAGATATCTTTCTACTTCTATCTTATCTAGCTAATATTGTTGTAGATAACTAATACAAACTCAAGATTATATAAAGCAGTCTATCAGAGAGACATATAAAACTCAAATCTCTGGAAGCATGTGGTAAACTCATCTGTCCAAGCTCACAGGTCTTAGGGAAGTAAGTATTTGTGACAATCAGACCTGAACAGCTATAAAATAAGGAAAATTCACTGTTATGCAGTCTTTTGAAGCATTTTAATAACGCTGTCTTTCAAGATGGTTTGATCACTTCAGAAATGTTCTTTAAATCCTTTCTATTCCACTTTTCTCTGGTTTATAAATATGATTAGAACATTTTTAGAAGTTTTGATTCTGGATCTAAAGTTTCCTCATCTTTACATGTAAGTAGATACTTAGAAAGAAGCAGAATTAATGGAAGGTACAATCCCAATACAAACCAGTACTTCTTATAAAATTGAGCACATTTACATACTCTGTGTTCCTTTGTGAAGCTTATAAATTAAAATATGCTGAAAGCTATCCAAGAGTTTTATATATCAAGAAGAATGTGACCTGACTTGCAATTGTTCTTTACACTTCTATAATCAGTACCAAGAGAAAAACACAGTGCTGAATGAGAAACACTATTGTCTTGAACGTGTTATGCCTCTTTTGCCCTCACTGTAGGGAAGCATAAGTCCAGAAGCAAACCACTGATTTATTATCTGTGATTCAGCCCAGGAGGATACTTTGGCTCAAAACAAGTCTGAGCTGGTGTCATGAAACCAGGAGAAAGTGGTGCAGAAAATTGAGAAGAAAGAAGAGAGATTATGCTGGCTCCATTGAGCGAAAATGCCAAACCTATGAAAAAACAGAACAAAATCCAAAAAAACCCCAAACCAAAAAGGTGCTCAAGTCAGGGACAAAACACAAATTTGAAAACTGTAATGGGCAGAAGCACAGTCTGTTAAAAATAATTTTAGGAGGTTGTTATATGTCCTTCCCAGATCCCTAATTTTGCAGCAGGCTCAGGGACAGTCAGCTATAAAGCTGAACAGTCTGGGAAGTGTGGCAGCCCAGGTGGCATGAAGAGCTGTCTGTCTGCAGAACTAATCAGCTCCTGCAGAGTCAGTCTGAGTTTCCAAAGAGTCAAAGAAGCCTTGTGCCTCTCAAGCCCACAACAAAGGTAAAGCCATCACAAGTCACTGGGATCTAAAAGTACAGGAAGCCTCATAACCATCTTAGCTTTTGACTTTGTCAGATCTATTTTTTCCAAGACAGTATTCTTCTGTATAGCAGCAAAGCAGATCAGAGATCCCTGAGGTAGCTACAAATAAGCTGATACATCTTGGATGACACAACACTACACACGGATATTAATTTGAGATCGCGAAGTAGTGGAGACATATCAATGTGGCACTGCATATAGGCTAAATAAGACTATTTCTGAAGACCTTAATCTTAGTACTCTAGTGAGTGATTATTTTCTATTTCTTTTTCAAGCCTCAGTTGTTTCAAAGCTGGACTCTCTCTACACTGAAAATGAATATTTGAATTTTTTTGTCTCAGCCTGGTTGATTCCAAATGTGGAGCTAAATTTCTGTTTGAATGGAGGTACTGTAGTGTTTCTCACAGTTTGGTAGCTGGCACCTAATGAAGTCACAGCAGACCCACTCTCAGTTTCCAATAAAACTGAAATAGTGAAGTCTAGATTTTCTTAACTCATTGTATGTGGCTTTGTTATATTGTCAGATTTCTATGACTCCTACAGTAGTATTTGTAAACTGAGGATTTTTTTCCACTTTACTCTGAAAGCACAGAGCCTTTTCACTCATGTTGCAGTAACACTATCTTGATGCTAGATACGTTTGCTTCTAGTAAAGAAAGGTGGGAGAAGAAAGGAAACAGAAAACAGCAGTTTGCATTTTGTGATTTTTTTTTTTCCTGCTCCCTCTAGTGTTATGCCTATTCCTCAAATAGAGAAAATCAGAGATCCTACCTTAAGAGGCAGCTTCATTCATGAGGTGATGAAAGTGTGCAACAAATGTTGCTCTCACAGAAAGACCAAAGTTTTACAAACCTTAACCTCTGCTGGAAGAGGTCATAAAAGAAAAAATGAAGTCTGCAATGGTAAATGTGCCATGACTCTGTGGCTTGATTTGTACATGAAGGATTTATCCAGAATTTCCAGACCTATAGTTATCTGGAAAACTCAGATAAACATGTAAAGTTCTCCAATTTTGCCTGAACAAATTCTGTAAGTAGGCAACAAAGATTATTTGAGAGGGAGCTGGTTCTGAAAAATCCAAGACCTGTTCTCTTCTGGAATTTGAGAGTCTGCTGGGAAAGGCACTTTTAATTTTTATTACCTATGATTCTGTGAATTGTGATATTCATGGTGCTAAATGTATTTGGCTTAGGTTTGCTTTACCCTGCACACAAAGCTAGGAAACACCCGCGTGTAAAATTGGACCTTGAAAGTTTTGCCTGCTCTGGCTAGGAGCATAAAATTGATACAAATGACAATAATACCAGGACTAACATGCAAACATAATTAACAAGCATAGCAGAATTCAGGGTAGTTAACCTACATATTAATGTGAGGGGGGAAAAATACATTTTATGTGATGTCAGCAGCTCTGGAAGTTGAGGCTCCGTTTCATGGGAGCAAAATGTGACTGTCCTAGCCAGGAGGAATGTTACAGCATTTGTATAGCACTGAGTTGCTTCTCTAATTTAAATTGTGATTTTTGCATGTTTCTTGAACTTTTCATAATTAGATTGGTAGGAGAGGAAAATGATCCTTATTGTGATGGTCTTCTTATTACCAACATTGCAATTAACAAGTTTTTTGTCTTTCAAGCTTCCTCATTAGTTGTTGTGGGGAGTGGGGAGGATAGTACAAAAAATCCTTCTTCCATTTCTGGCAATAAAGCCCAGGGTTGTTTCTTTTCCTGGTTTGTCATCAAAAAAACACACATGCTTCTCCTCCCAAGATTATCAGTCATCAGTCCTTCTACAAGGGGTGCACATGCAGTGCTAATGGAATTGCATCAATATAGAAACAATGCAGTAAGATGTAACAGATTTGTATTGCAGCTAAACATACACTTATCATCCTAACTAGTATTTCTTTCTCTAAAACCTTTTTGTACACTGATGTGTGATAGAAATTTTATATAAATACCAAATTTTCCATTCAACTATTAAGGTCAACCTGCTAAGATCTGAGATGGTACCAAAGCTCTAGCAAAATTATCTTTTGCAAACAGAAGTCATTAATGTCTTGGTAAAAGGATTTTCTCCTTCTGTGTGTGCATGCATGTGTATTTATGGATATGCCTTTTTTATGAATAAAATATAAAGTGAAATTCTAACTGTAAAAAACTAATTGCATAATTTAGAATATTGAAGGATTAAGAAAAAAACAAAAACCCACAAACACACCAACAATGTTTTAGGCTTTATTTTAGCTGTAGCTTGTCAATAACAAGAATGACTAAAATTCAGCAAAATGCCAGCTGACTATTCACACTAAATAGAATGCAGAAATATATGCATTTAACTCCTCCCCTCAAAATACCCTTTGTAGCCCATCAGCCCGTGTAGGAGCTTATATTCAGTAGTCATACATAATCTTAATAATATTTCACCTTTCCTTTCTTCTCTGTTCAGTCCCATCTCATTACTTTCTCATTATGTGTTACTGAACATTTGTTTATAAGGTCGTTGTAAGAAGGTACCATGTATCTTCTGCCTATTTTGGGAGGTACATTATCAGACATTGAAAACAGTAAAAGCTATTAGCTGTGACAGTTTTCCTGAATGCTCCTTAGAGAATTGCAGTGTCTGAATTCAAGCTTAAATAAAGTTATTTGAACCCGTGAAAAGAAAAACAAGTCCAGATGTGCAGCACCTTAAAGACAAGACAGATCTTTAAGATCTGCTAATCCATGTCTTCATTCAAACATTCCTGAGGGATTGTATATTTGTCTGAGAATGAGCTAAATGTATGGAGTGCAAGGATTTCACTCGATGCAAACACTTCCTATCAGTTTCACTGGTCTAGGGCTGGAAATATTAGCAAGTTTAAAAATATAGATCAGCATTAAATTATTCAAGGAGACACTGAGTTAAAAGAGTTTCTGGCCGAATAGCTCCCTTTTGGCCTGAAAAACACTTTGCAAAAGAAACACTTGGTCAGGTTTCTAATCCTGGAACATTCATACTTTCCCTATGAAAAGACTGGACCAACTAGATTAGAGTCTGGTGAGAATTAGCTGAAAACTGTTTCCCTTGTTTGTTATCTTAAAGGCTGAATTCTGTGTGAATGTGGAATGCAGGCCAGGAGAGACCTTGAGAGACCATCTTGTCTGTGCTTCTACACTTAGGCAGAATCAAGGTACTTCCACCACTGGAGACAAATGGAAGAAAACAAACTATTCTTAGCTATCCATGTGCAATATTTGCTGACATTTTCTTTCTTAAATATTGTATAAAAATACTTACGACAGAAAATTTATTTCATGACTAATTACCAATGTTCACAAACAAATGATTGCCATTATAACAGCTCCTTGTACTCTGAAACACTTCTGATCATGTTTCTTCTTTTTCCTTAGCTTAAGCAAACTCATTTTCATATAATCTTAAGGGGATATATTTTCCAACCCCTTCTAATCTGCCTACACCCTTCTTTAACCGTATTCCATACTGAAATCTCACTACTTAATAGCTCAATTTTCAACTATTCTGGAACATTTTTTAAAGAGTATCTTTAGTTAATTCCAGTTTCTCTAGTTCTTTAACAAATTCCAGTTTTTACACTGGTTCCTCTATGGCAGGAATCTATTTTACATCACATAAGAAAATGTATAAAACATGTCATCCGTAGTTTGCAACAAGCTCTATCTCTAGGACACTGCTCTTCTAAGCTGCTGAAGTAAGGTTGTAGGGAAGGTAATAAGAATGTCCTTAGGCTATGCCAAAAGTCCCACTACTCACTCAATTATATTTTTCCTCTGCTTTTGTAGTTTGACCTTCATCATATCATTTAGGAAAAAAAAAAAAAAAAGCAACACTCTTAATATGAAAGTTCTATGTAACATTTTGAATGCAATCTGTCTTCTGTATCCTGAGCAATAAGCAAGTTCTTCTGGGAAAATGATCAGCTTTTTTAATAAGAGCACCTATAAGGTATCAGACCATTTTCGCTTCACTTCCAAGATGCTCAGTGCAATTGCATTGCTGTACTGAGAGGGGAATTCAGTCTCCTAAATGTCTTAGCTCAAATTCCAGTCAATGATTCCCAAATGTTAAAGTCAATTATATTAACAGTGATCTTTTGCTGCTTTTCAATTTGTCAGGGTAGATTTGTGCCAAAACTGAGGGGTACACTTTTGACATGTTTCCTATTACAAAAAAATAGTGCTCTGACCAGTTACTTTGGGAATGAAAAAAAGGTGTGCAAAACTCAGGCTAGTTACGTTCTTACTAATATCTCCATTAAACTTCTAGTTTTAAGATAAAGTTGAAAAGAACAACTGTGACAAAAAAATTTCATGAGTGTCTAAACCTTTTGGCATTTTCTAAAAGATTTTATATTTGCAAGAGGGAAAAATAGCAAAGTATTATAGAATTCTGTTATAGAAATTGTGATGGACAAATCATAAAATTGGATTGGCTATTGCCCTCTATTCCAAAAGAAGCAATATTACTTCAGATATTTATTCATTCAAGTTTTTATCAGGCTCTTTATTATGACTGTTATATAACTGATACCCTCAGCAGCCTGACAAACTTGGTTTCATCAGAACAAAAACAATACTCTTTCCCTGAGAAAGTTAATTTAAAATGTATTTTCGAACATGTATTTTAATTTTCTTTGACTCTCTATTGGTTTGGTTTGGTTTTTTTCTTCTTCATTTCATGGTCTAGATAGCATTTGTAGCATTTCATTATTGATTTTTATTCAGGAACATTTCAGATTGTAGCATTACTGTAGAATCCTTTTTCATACTATTCAGTTGCAATCTCCTTTCCTGTATCTCTTCAACAACTCAAGTGAAACATTCCTTCAAAGCCATTATTGTCTGTCTAGAAACATTGATAGAAATGCCATTTCGTTGCAAAGAGTTGCAATTAAATGAACATCTTTCATCTAGAGTATGCTGTAAAAGAGGGAAAAGTCAAGGAATAAACCACAGGCAATATATTTTCTCACATTTTCATAATGAAGAGTAGAAAGAGCATGGGATAATTGACAGAAACAGCAAAACCAAACCCTCTTCTTATGCATAAAATTTTCACATAATCACAGAATTGTAGGGGTTGGAAGAGAGATCATCTAGTCCAATCCTCCTGCAGAAGCAGGTCCATCTAGATCAGGTCACACAGGAACAAGTTCAGGTAGGTTTTGAAGACCTCCAAGTAAGGAGACTCCACAACCCTTCTGGGCAGCCTGTGCCAGGGCTCCCTCACCCTCATAGTGAAATAGATTTTCCTTATATTTAAAGGGAACTTTTTGCATTCCAGCTTCATCCCATTACCCCGTGTCCATCACTAGATACAACAGAAAAAAAGAGATGCCACAACATCTTGACACCCACCATTTAGATACTTGTAAATATTAATGAGATCCCTGCCTCAGCAGGGCAGAGTAGAGGGGGAGCAGAACCTCCCTCGACTTTCTGGCCACACTCTCCTTGATGCATCCCAGGATGCCTTTGGCCTTCTTGGCCACCTTTCTGGCTCATGTTTAGTTTATTATCAACCAGAACTCCCAGGTCTCTCCAGCAGGTCAATCTCCAGCCCGTACTGGTCCATGGGGTTGTTCCTCCCCAGGTGCAAGACTCTGCTCTGGATATATAAACCGAAAGAAGTAAGGCATAAGTTTGGCAAAAAGCCCTAGTATGAAGAAAGGCCAGAGATTAATCACATTTCGACAGGACTAAGGATGTTGGTGATAATCTTACCAAAGCATTAATGAGAATGGAGTTTTGACCTTCATGCTGTTATATAATATTCTAATTAGGTTTAACCCCAGGTATAAACTAAGCACAACACAGCCATTTGTCCACTTCCCTGGCAGTGGGATGGGATAGAGAATCAGAAGGGTCAAAGTGAGCAAACTCCTGGGTTGAGATAAAGACTGTAATAAGTGAAGCAAAAGCCATACAACACAAGCAAAACCAAGCAAGGATTTCATTTCCCACTTCCCATGTGGAGACAGGTGTTCAGCCATCTCCAGGAAAGCAGGGCTCCATCACACGTAATGGTTAATTGCGAAGACAAATGCCATCACTGCAAACATCCCTCCTTTCCTTTTTCTTCCCCTGGATTTTATTGCTGTGACATCAAATGGTGTGGGATATCCCTTGGATCAGTTGAGGTCAACTGTCCTGTCTGTGTACCCTCCCAGCTTCTTGCACACCCCAAGTCGTCTTGCTGGTGGGATTGGGTGAGCAGCAGCAAAGCACTGTATAAGCACTGCTCAGCAATAACTAAAACATGCTTGAATTATCAACACTGTTTTCAACACAAATCCAAAACACAGCCCCATACTGGCTACTATGAAGAAAAATATCTCTACTCCAGCCAAACCCACACACTGTGCAACAGCAGCACCTGGCACATCAGGATGAATTAATAAAGAACACACATCCTCTTATGAGCAAAATCTTCAGTCTTAGGTTGTTTATCTTAGCTTGAAACTTTCTGGTGTGATTCTTTCCAACTTTTCAGCAGTCCTTCAGTTAGATACTCGAAGATTCTCAGTTGCTGATGTTAAGTTGATAATTCTCTGAAGTTTATTTCAACTATGTATTCACACACAGGATAGGATGTTTTATTTTACTTACTTTCTAGCTCTGTTACTGTACTTTGGAAAAACAAATGGAAAATCAACAAAGGAGGAAGCTAAATCCTCATTATGCATAATGGATTTATGACAGATACATCTGCATCTGTCCTCTTTTCCTCTGATCTCTGTGAAAATTAAGCATTTGAAATTACTTTATTTCAGTCATGGAAATGGATTCTTTAATAGTAGGGGTGATGAGCATCACTGCAGAACTCAAAAATATGCATGAGCAGTTTTTCAGCCTGTTTCTTGAGAATTAAGGTAAGGAGAAAATAAAATCAGATGAGATCTCAGATTGTGTAGACAGTAGTACTGTGAATCTTGAGCTGTTTCTGTCTGGATATGCATAACATTTTTTTTTCAAGATGTCTCAATTGACTTCAGAAAGAAGTTTAGATCTGGTGTTAAAGAATTTTATCAATAGGTATCAATACCTGTGCCTGTTTTCAAAATTATTCTTTTTTGTTCAGCACACCAAAGAAATCAGCCTCTTTGCACTTGGTCTTGTTTCAGTTACTATAGTCTACAAATATCAAATTCCTTCTTCCTTGAAGAACAAGACAGCAGTTTTCTCAGTGACAAAAGGGTCAAAAAGTTAACAACAGGCATTACTTGTAACAGCACAACAAACAAGTGAAAATACTAAAGTGATATGTCAGATTATGTGGTATTCTATAAAGATAAATAATTTGCCTTAAAGAATCCTTATTTAGAGTAGGCTTGTTGTCTGCAAACTAAACTGGATTTTAAAATAGTTGTAAATCATACATTCAGACCAAACTATGGAATGCAAGTAGGACATAAAAGCAGGACTGCTTCTCACTATGTGTCTCGTCTCCATGATTTGAGGCAGAATATGAGTTCTGTCCAGAGACAACACACTGTAGGGCAGTCTGCACTCTAATTCCTCACAGAACCTTCAGTTTTCTTTCTTTCTTTGCTCTTGTCAATATTCTTGTGTCTTTGAACGCTAATGGGGAGACCTTTGGACTTGAAAAAGTTTTGGATCAGAAATTTGGAGACAGAGGTTGTGCACTATTGTAAAAAGAACATCTGGCTATGTGCACATAGGCAATTAGAGCTTGGAAAAACAGATGTGACAATGCACTGTTTCCAGAGTTTATATTTATTGTGTTCAAAAGTATTTTACTGCCTAGTCTAGAGCAATTCTTTCTATCCAAGTGACTCTTTAAAAGCATCAAAAGAGGATTGTTTTCTTCTTTCAGCATAAACATGAGGTTATCTTTCAATATAAACAAGAGGTTATTCTGCTTCAAAGTAAAGGCCTCCTCTTGTGTACAGGAAAATTCTGCTAGATTTTTCCATGGACTAGTAATAAGACTAATTCCTTACTTAGGTTTGTTTTGCTGTATTGCAGTAATTTGCTGAAGTTTTGCGTAACAGAATAAGGATATCTATGCCATACTTGTCATCATATTCCGGTATAAATTTTTTGCCTCCTTTCTCCCATTTTTCCTTGACCAGATATGCAATATTCAGTGCTTTTCAGTCACATCTGTCACAAGGAGAAATAAAGGTCTCAGCCAATCACAATCTTCATTACAATTCAAACAAAAATATATCTGAATCCCTCTTCCTCCAGTACTGAAAAAATGCAATTGCTGGGAAATGCTGTCTTCATTCAGTGTTCAGAAATTCTTCTGTACCAAGGCTTTGGGCATCTGGAAGCCCTGCCTACATATGCAGCATGTGTGCAAGACCACACTGCTCTTTGTGTGCCATCTGCTAACAAAATGAGTGTGTCCCAGATCCTGTGGATAATCTTTAACTGCACATGCAGAGAATGACAAATGCTGCTTCTTGCTGCAAACCTCATGCAAGTAGATGTCGATCTGGGAAATTCAGGACAGGAAGGTGGCACTCCTCTAGGCAATGAGAACTCTCTTTGGCAGAATGGCAGAGAAGTTTTGAAACAATCCCAGTGCTAGCAAAGAGGTCAGCAGTACAGGAGAACAATATTTACACTTTAAAACTATTTAACACTTCTGGGCAAGTCAGCTCTTATGATCTGTTCAGAGTGGTACATTAGATAAAGTCAATAAGACATTTCATGACATATTGAGGACTCAGAAAAAAAAAATAATGTCCATTCATGTCTGATGTTCTCCCTGCCGTGCACTTTTGCTTCTGTTTCATAATGAGGCAAAGAAGTCCTTGAAGGTTTTTAGTGTTAATACATGACAGTCTAAATCAATTTTGTCTTTTGACATGTCTGTCTGGAACCTGTACAAGTCCACAAAGGGTTATAAAATGTTTTGGAAAATGAGAGACACATGATTGATTGGCTAGTGACTATTTTGACAGTTCCTATTAGACTATATAAACACAAATAATGATTTTCCCTATCAGATTGTTACTGTCTTGTGAAAAGGGAAAGTGAATGATCAAGAAAACACTGAAATTGAATTTGAAAAATAAACTGAACATTAGGTGCATCTCAGAGAACTGTAGCAAGATTCTAACAGTTTAAAACACCTTCTCATGTATTTTCACTCACAGAGAACTTGGCCTGTTCACACAGGCAGATGATTTTTCCCCCTCCTGATGTGACAAGATCTGAAAATTAAAAAAAACTCCAGTGAAATGAAAATATTTCAGATATAGATGAGTCTTGAAAACATTTATCAACAGCATTTGAAACAAAGCTTATGAGAGAGAAGAAACAGCTGGAGATGGCAACTGCAGAAAGCACATAACTGAGGCAGGACAGATTATTTGTGCTGCCTTATAAATATCTTTGATAGTTTCCATCAAAGAAATGGAGTGTTGGCATAATTAAGCATCCCACACTTTTGTAAGGACACATTCTGCTTCAGAAAGAACTGATTTCTTTCACAAGGGAATAATTATCAGACAAACATTAAGATTTCCTTCTAGGACTGCCCTTTCTTCATGCATTACTACAATTTGGTGTTATAGGAAGGTCAGAACTGCAGCAAAGATGTGATGGGTGGCTGCTTTATCCCAGCATGCAGTGGGCAGTTCCTGTCCAAACACATTTCACCAAGCTATAAAAGCAAACAGAGAATATTCATGGATTGGAAAGATCTTTTGGAACTTTTTTCATTCCACATCACCAGCTTTTCCACTCCATATAAAAATCATCATAGCTGATAATCATTATTAATAATAGCAGTAGTACTACTAATGAAAGATATCCATCATCATAAAACTTAATAAATGAATATGGTTCTGTAAACTCAATAGTTTATCATTGTATGTACCTTGCTTCTGGAAAGTGGTTTCACTTTATCACTCTATTTTTTTTTGCTGTCAAATAATGGAAGTGGAAACCATGAAAGACACCTCTTTGAATACTCTTCTGTATGAAAGTTCTTCCTGGTTTTAGTTGAAAAGAAGTCCTTTGAGGCACTCTTGTGCACTCTTTGCTTATGCACACAGTACTGAGGTTTTGATTCTCAGTGTAGAATTTTACCGCCTAAATTAGACATATGCTGCAGATCACATTAATCATTCTTGAACAGTCTTGTTTCTCTGTTGGCTAGAAAGGGAGCCAAATATGATGAGATCAGACAGAACTATATACTTGCAATGTCTAAATTTTTGTGAGGTAAATGACACCCTCGTTACCTATTTGGTTAAATTAAGAGGTAGAATAAGCACTATATGCAAATGAAAAATGATGATTCACCGACTGGTTTTGCTTCTTACAAACTCTGTAGCCATAATTGACTTAACCTTTACAATGTCTTTCATACAAAATGGAAGACTATATCCCTATTGGTATCACAGATTAGAATGCTTTAAAGATAGCTGCAGATAGAAGGCCAATAGGGTGTTGAAAAATTTGGTCAAAGAAGAGTGTAATGATGCAGATACTACACCTTTAGTTTGTTTACTTGAAGATGTGTGAGTATTTGCAAGGGCAAAGGAAAAACTGAGGAAAGAATGTGTTCCAAGTTCTAAATAAAAAAAAAAAGGAAAGAAAAAGCCCAAATACATGATCGTGGCAATTATATGTGTTAAATCTAATTTCCATTGCTGCATAATTATGGTATATATATAGAGAGAAAGGATTCACTGTGTGTTTTAAGAACAACTATGTCACGAGCAATGCAAAAATATTGTCAGGCAAAAATGTCAATGCTTTTTTTAAAGTAGAATTACAATCTTATGGCATGATGGGAATTTAGCAGATTCAGTTATGATAGTGACTAGAACATTTGATACTGTGACATGAGCTCTTGCTTGAATGATCGATTCCAGATTGTCTTCAGTGGGAACACTTTTGCAGGCTGATATTCTGTTAAAGGTCCAAATAATGGGAAAAGGGAAAGTAAATAAAAATGTGACTGTATCAAGCTTCCGAGAGATGTCTATGCAAGAGTGAAAATGTGAGGACTGGTCTTCTCTGGGAAGAAACAAAGGATTAAAAGGTATATTGATCCTGTCCTTCAGAGAAATGACTCTGGATTTGGAACACAAAGGAGATTGACATTTTGCATGGTCATGCTGTAAAAAAAGAAGACTTAATTTTGAGACATCCCTCAAAGATGCAGAAACTGAGGCAAGAAAGAAAACTCTTTATAGCACATTCCTTAGCTACATCTAACTGTAACTCAGAGCAGAATTCCAGTTTCTCTTCTTCCCATATTAAGGCCTTTTTAAAATGTTGTCAACGTGATCAATGTTTACTTTTCCACAGAAGGAGGAAGTTTAAAATTTTTACTCTACAGGAATCAGTCTCCTTTGTTGGGTGGCAAAGCTTTATAACCACTCTTCCTTTTCATAGAAATAGATTGCCTCAGCTGTGCGAGTTATTGACATTTATAAGAACAATCATGTTCAGCAGGCTTTATCTGAAGATTTCAGAGCAACCAAACAATGAACTGAACCTGACTTTTATTCATTATTTTTAGTGGTTGTGTTAAGTGAAGGACAGAGAAATTCAATAATTTGAGCAAAGCTCCACGATCGATATGGGAACCAGAAACATAATTCATTACTCTTGACTATGAATTCACTGCTATATTCTCTAAGAAACACACTCTTTCTCAATTTGATACTCAGAAAGCCTGATTCAACTGTACTTGGCTTATTCTTCTCTTTACCTATTGCCATATTTCTTTGCTGCTTCTTTATTCTCTTGTAACTCTGATGCATTGTGTGCCTCAAGAAATCCACAGAGAGAGGTGCACTCTTGTCTCTCATGTTATATGACATTGCAGCCTCCAAAACTTCGGGCTGTTATAGAAAACATATATTTCTGCAAATGTAAACAAAGAGGTTTATGGCTATCATTTTGTTTTCTGACTTGTTCAGTGTTACCATCTTTGTTGACTGTGGGTATGTGCAGTTCTGTGACTATGAGTTATTGTCTCCAGATGGATGCAGATAAACTTCTTTAAAGTAACTTCTGTAGCTTGACAGTTGTATGTTGCTGCAAACCACCCTTGCCTAGCAAAAGTCCTGACAGCTAAGATCCTAAGTGAGAAATGCTTTGCATCCATGGATTTCCACTAGTGGGTGTTTAATCATCCTTTTCTTTCTCTTGGCTTTATGTTCTATGGTGATAAAATCAGCAAAGCATAGAAACAAAGATATTTCAGCTTTCAGTCTGACTAAAGAGCTTTCTATCTCCTTTCTTTATAGAAAGGGCAACCTCTGCACTTACTTGAAACAGGCCTTAGCAACTGATTCTGTTTTCCTGGTTTTGTGTAAGTGAGCATTTCTAGTCAAGATTGCAGAGCCTGATTCTGCTTAATGGTCTTGTATACTGGTATCTACTCAAAGGCAGAATGATGTAAGAAGACATTAGTATAAATATTATTTTGGTGGAATTATGTCAGTATATTGATGCATGTGAGAACAAAACCAGACCCTTAGGTCTTTCAATTATAACTGGAAGGTGAAAGAAGTGTCAAGATATGATTAATTGGAGAACACACTAGAAAAAAATCAGAGGATCAGGGCAGAGATTCAACTAGCTCTGCATTGGGTTGGAAATGCTTTCTAAGTCCACAGATGCTTGATCTATTTAGCAGATAAGGGCTATTGCAGGAAAAGTCTGTGGTCAACCTAAATTGCATATTTGAGTATGAGAGCATGGGGTTGGAGACTTCTGCAATTTAAGAGTTTAAGAGGAATATCTTTTCTGGTAAATGCTAGAACTGTCTTGAATATTCCTTAGCCAATTCCATGTCTTGATCCTTATTGGTGTTCAGACAGACTGATAACTACCTTGTAATTTTACAGAAAGGTAATAGAAAAACTCCAATAGGTAAATCTGCCCTCTAATGAGAACTGAATACAGCTGTTGTCTATTTATTCTGAATGCATTTTTTTTTTCTTGAAAGGAAAAAGAAACAGTCTGACTGTTCTTGTTCTTTGCAGAAGCCACCAACAAATTCATAAAGGTTATTAGCTTCTAATGTACTTGAAGTTTTTTATGGTGAGCATGAGGTGGAACAAAGGATGTTCTACAGAACACAGTCTTGTAAAGTCCAAAACTTGGGAAACTGACCTAAATTACACCAATATTTACTTGTTAGGCTATAGATCCCAACCCCTTCTCTCTTTCCTCTAAAATCTGACATGCCACATATATCTCACATTGGGAATATGCAGTAGGGCCTACAATGTCATTCAAACAGTGTTTACCTAGCTTGGTAGTAGTAATTTTTGGCTCAATTTGTCCATCCCTAAAGAATGGCCTCGCTCATTCCAACTGCCACTGCATCAAGCATAAAAAAACATCTGTGTATCTCTGGCTTTTTGCTATTCTTAAAATAAAGGTAACTTGGATGCAGATTTTTACTGAGGAAAGAATTTTTACACTATCAGCTCACAGTTTCAATATTAATATTAATACAATGCAAAGGGGATCTACCAGTGAGAAAAACTGTAACTGAAGAAAAGAATTAGAGTTTAGATTGACAACAAAGTTATTTGATGAGAATAAAAGCCTGCACTGTACTGAATGGCAAGAACAATAGTGGAATAGGATGTCATGGAAGTACATTGCAGCTGTGCACAGTGACAGTCAGTGGGGACAAGAAGGGTTTTATTTAAAAGATATCTCATAGCAAAGACAAATGGATCTGATTTATTTATTTTAAACATTACTCTCTGGGATGGCCTTAGGAGATGTGTATCTCATCTCCCGGTGGACCCTGAGTAGGATGTGAGAGGGGAGTTGATGAACATTTGTGTTTCATAGAAATTCAAGTTACAACCTTTAGAAAAAAAAATGCTGTTGCAGAAATTTCCAGAGTTATATGTAAATTTATTTTGAAAAGTGTTTGACAATACAGTAACACCAACTTTGCCATGGACTACTTTGCTGGAGAAGCTCAGTTCCAGCATACAGGCAACACTTGAAACAGTGGAGATGATTCACTGTCCCCGTAGACAATTAGTTCTGCAGCATCTCTTCTAAGACTATCAATATCAGACTGTCCTATTAGATACAGCTGCACAGAGATTTTGACATATGCCCTCAAGCAAGTAGCTTAGCACTAGACCATCGTTTTGCTCAGGCGGCAACCACAAGTGAAGCGTTTTTAGCTATGAGTGAAAAAGTTTCTGTCATGTAGGTCCCCTGGGGCTAAAACTATACATAGAGATTTTAGTTGCCCTGGCCTCAGCTTTTATGTTGAAGGAGTCACCATTGAATTTCTGCATAGGAAAATAACAACAAACCGTTTTTGTCACCAGAATGATGTACAGTGCAATACAGTTTAGGCTAGCTGTTAAGAAACAGTGAAGATGTGAGTTCTTCCCTGTTCCCAAGACTGTTTCAGTATTTAACACCAAACGGGTTAAAATGCAGCAACAGGGATCCTTGCATGGAAGCCTTGTTATCTAAAGAAGCCTAATCTGTTTTACACTTACTTCAGGCAACACATGCTTTTGGTTTTTTTGCCACTTTCAGTGCCACTTTTGAACTTTATACTGATATGTTCAGTTACTTGAGGACTTGGGAGGTATAGAAATTTCAGGAACCTGGGGACATTTCAGGTATAGATATAGGACAGGAATCTTCTAACTGCCTATCTGGGAGACAGCCATTAACTAAGGTAGTCATTCATCCTTTTGCAGCCAAAGGAGACATAGTTTGGTACTCAAGGACTCAAGTTCATCCCTTTTTTAAGATAGTTATGGAATGAATTGATCCCTGTGAGTGTCTGTTTTTCTAAACGATAGCAAGAGACAAAATAATTAGCATATAAAAAGATAATTTTATATGACTAGAGACTGATTTGATGAAGGTCATCCCTAAGTTCTGTTGAAATCTGCCTCTGGGCAGCTGAGCCCTTTGCAAAGGTGATCCTAACTTCACATACTAAGACAGTGAACTGTTTTTTACTGATGCATACAGAATAATTACATTGCTTAAGCCTATTTTCAACTATTACAGACTTTTGTAGCCATTTTGTGTTCTGTTTGACAGAAAGTTCACAGAACATCCTCAGTTATTGTTTTTAATCTTCTCTACTGCCCTTTAAACCTGGCAGTTAAGAGCTAGCATTGAAGCCCCGTGCTTTTGTCCAAGTGAAGAGCAGACAGCCTCTCCCTAAAACACACAAAATTATTTCAGTTCTGTCTGTACTTCATCATGGTTTTTAAGGGTTCATTACTGCTTCTGTGCCCAAGCATGGTAAAAATATTAGAAAGGAACAAGGACAAGAGAGGCAAAGTAGGCAAGGTAGAGAATGAAGCGCTAAATCTCAGGTGTAGTGTTTCTTCTCCTGTACGCCACATATGAGACCTTCTGTTCAGTGGTCTGAATCCAGTCTCTCACACTCTCACCAGAAAAACAACTAAAATTTCAGAAAGAAAATGTCTATCTAGTGTTGACTGCCTGTGGTTTTTGTTTTCTCTATGTGTTAAACAAGAATAAAGGAAGCTCACATTGGGTTATGTGTTTCACTGATAATATAGCTTGATAATTACAGAGTGTAACCAATTGTACAAGCTAGTGATTGAATCAAAGAATGGACAGTTAAAAAGAGGGTGCAGATATGCAAGCTAAGATAATTAAGTACTAAGATAAAGTACTAAGGGGCTGTAAAAAAATGTCATCCTTGTGCAGCAGACACAGAAAAGGATGTATAACATACACTGAGTTCATAAATGGAAACCTTTTTGTTATACTGCATACAAGCACATAGTGAAAAGACTACTGAAAAATACAGTGAGGAAGGAGAGACTGGAATAAAAGAATAGAATCACTGTGGAAATGGTGCATACTGACTGGTTTTGTCACAATCACTCAAGTATGTCTGTTCATCTGGATTTCTTCCTGATGTTTTCAAAAACCACCTAAAGTATTGTGGATAGCTGTCCCACCAAAATGCATTCTTTCTTGTATAGTAAAACCATTCTGAGTTATTGGACACTATTTCTCTCTCTAGGTTTGCCTCTGGAAATACTAGACCATTTTAAATCTAGATAGTTGTCCTGGAAATGGGAAAGCAAATGGTGTTCTTTATGACTAAGCCCTAATTACCACAAACAATTAATTAATTAATACAAGATATGTCAAAGTCAACAAATGTTTCATCAGATTATCACAGAGAGCACATACACTGAGCAATAAGGTGTTATTCTTACCAAATCTTGTGTCTAGTTTTACTCTTTGTGGTTTGGGGCTGTAAGCGCTCTGAGAAATATGGCACCCAGAAGAAAATAATTCTGTATTGAATTTGTGCTCTGAGTGTGTGACATTGGGAGTAATTCAAGCCCCCCTCAAATTGATAGTAATGAAAAATAATGAGACTCAAGAGTTCATGTGGATCATTTTCATTATAAACATGTCTTACTGCTTCATGTGTAAATGTCTATAAGTATAGCCACTTCTATACTGCCCGTTTTCCCTATGGATGTATTTTGTATATATTAAGTATTAGGTGAAAACATTGTAAGTGGCTTTGTTGAGTTGATCCATAAAGAAATGATATCATATTGAAACAGCCTGCAACTAGCATGTTATCTAAATAAATCATAGAATCACAGAATGGTAGGGTCTGGTTGGAAGAGACCTTTAGAGATCATCTAGTTCAACCCCCTTGCAGAAGCAGGTCCACTTAAATCAGTTTGCATGAGCTAATGACTTTTCCAGAAGCCCAGGTCCACTGCACACTTTTAGATAGCATAATTTACAGGGAAAAAGAAATAGTGGCATTGAGAGTTACAGCAATGGGGTTGTCAGTTGAATGAGTGCCTGAGTATTTAGAATTTGTATTTGCTGCTCCTTGCTGGCTGATTGGCATTCCAATGTTGGTGGTTTTCTTTTTGTTTGTTTGTTTTGCTTCTTTTATCATGGACTCTTGACTTGGACCAAAATGGCTCTGTAAGGAGAAAGAGAACCCACTGGATCTTTATGAACTTTGATCTAAAGTTATTTTTTATTAGGTAATGCCAGTCTAAAAGATTCTTTTCGTTGTGGGAGAGCTTAGCATATGTAGACTCACAAAAACACTAATGTAAAGTTTTCCAGACATCTTGAAGACGGGAAGTTGTAGCTCTGTCATTTGCATTTATTGTAGCTGCCCCCATTACTTTCCTTGAGTAGTGTATTCATCCTTTTGCCACGAGTCAGTGGGATCCAATTGTGAAGAAGGAAGCACAAGTCATAGGCCTATTTTTAAATGCATTTTAATAGTTTCTTAAACATTTATCTTAGGCCATTCTATTAGTTATCTGTCACACATTCTTTTTTGAGTAGGAAAATTTTGTTCTGATACTAAATGTGCCTTCACACGCCCTGAGTCCAATCTGCCATGCATGTTAATCTGCTTATTTCTTACTTTGTGTGTCCACAGTTTGTGATACTGCAGTTATTTTCCGTACAGCTATTTAGGCTGGAAGATCTACAAATACCTTGCTGCTTAATTGCTTAGCTACCTATTTCAGTTTTATAGCTACTGTAGTCAACCTGCATCTATAGGTTACTGAAAATATACAGATGAGAAAAAGAGAAGATCTTAGGTTATGTAATAGAGAATTGGTGGTAGGAGGTAGGGAAGTCACTGAACAATTCACAGTTAATGCTCTTGTTTTATAAAGAATGCAAGACTTTTGTATGAGAGATCTGGCATTTACAGAAATGAGATCAAGGTTTTTAAGAGAGTCACTTGAGGAAACAGCTTTTGGCAGGCTTTTTCACAATTTTAGTTCTTGAATAAAGAGCAAAATTCAGAGGATAGGAAGGGGCTATTTTTCTGCTAGAGTGTATGTATTATTAGGAATGTTCTAAAAATATTTAGGAGTTAAAGTGACTCTATTCTTATGGAAAGAAGAAATACATAATTAGAAGGCTAACACACATACTATATTTCACACCTTTGGATGCAGAGAAACCAAAAGCGTGGTATTATCTACTAGTCTGTGCTATATACTGCCTCAAACTGTTCCAGAGCTATCAAAGCTCTCCTAAAATTACTTACTCAGGGCAACAGTCAGATTTTGACTGTAGAGATTAGAAATGGAAGAAAGAAACAGATATTAATCATTTGCAATGTGCTTGAATCACAAACAGCGTATTTCCCCCTCTTCTCATCGTTCACCACTTTCCACACTAGCAGACAGAGTTGCCAGACTATCTGAATTCCTCAGCTGTACTTTGCTTGTGAAGTAGGATTGGATGGGAATAGAAAAAAAAAGGACCAGAAGTGCTGTAGCTGATTTCTATTCAATATTTTCCGTCTGTAGAGGCCTAGAAGGTTTTAATGTTTTTCACCAAACCTCTGGTCATGTTCGTGAGTACCAGAAAGATGAGATCCTCTCTGGACACACTCCTGCAAAAATTTTGCTTTTTCTTTAATGAGCTTATCTATTTTCTGGTCAAGACTTGACCAAGAATACGAAATTATTTGAAGCAGCAGCAAAAACCTTTACAGAAGTAATAACTATGCAATATATTCTGAAGGGTTACGTAGTGGCACCTTTTATGTTGCCACATAAAACTCTCCCAGTCTTGTTAGTTCTGCTTGTCATGATTTCTTTTGCTATTTTTCTTATGACCTCACGTCTTTGATATTTTGCACAGATGTAATCTGCAACACTTAGTCATATTTAAACTTCAGTGGAGTTTTACAAGCAGAGTTTACTCTCCACAACTTCAGCTTGATCCTCAAGAGCAAGATAAGTCATTATTTAATTTGAGAAAATAGCTGAAGACTGTTCATTATCAGAGTGCATGTTTAAGAGTTCGGAGAACTTCATCTTTTTCCTGGGTGTGAAAGCTGTATGAAATCTGAGCCCAGGTAACTGAAGGAGTGATCAGCTCTCTTATTGATTACCCTATCTCTGACTAGAACGTCTTCATAAGCTTCCTTAACTGATGTCAGTGAAAATTGTTCAGATAAGCTTCTGTGTTCTTGCAGGTTATTTCCTACCTATTTGCTGAACTTCTTTTTGTTTTGATTTATGTCAGTGTTTACAAAGATCATTTCCCTCTAAGCAATTCTATGAATCTATGATTCTGTGATACTGTATGAATAACAAATACTATGTTTTGAGGGATTGACTCATGCTTCTTTAAGCCAATTTTCACCTCACTTTATTGTTGGAAATGGTTTTGGGCTTTGCAAGTATATAAATAAAATGGGCACAGTTGGGCATTTACGCACAAGCCTGTACTCAGATGAAGAGATATATTTCATTCCTCTTTGCTTCATGACATGAGGAGCTTGCATTTGGAGAGAATTGGATACTTTAAGGATCCTTCAGACTCCATCGTAAAAGAAATGTGGTAATTGAGAACTAGAATAGTAAGCAAAGGAAGTCTGACCAAAGTCCTACTGCACTAGTATGTTTCTTCTGGATTTGGTCTTGGAATAAAAAAACTATTCGTCTAGCTACTTCAGTAAAGGAAGAGAGTAAGCTGGATAGTGAAAGCACAATATGAAGACAGAAGACTACAGGAAATAGGAACAGTATTTCAAAGTCATTGTTTACAATCCTCGTTATTGTGGTTTAGGCTAACAAATTTTAAGATTTACTTATATCGTCACATGAAGCTGGATATCACTAAGATATTTCAAATGCTGATCATCAGATGGGATCAGCAGGTCTGGGGAGCACTGGCAGGGTTTCTCAACTGTGCATTTTTTTTCACTGAATCAGTGTAGAAAACTTATTGACTTTACAGTTATATATACCATGTTTAGTTTTTCCCTGAATTTAAACAGACTGTTCAGTGCTACATGCAGTATACCAGATGTTCTTACAAAAAAAAAAAATTATTCAGAAAAAAATTAAATCTACTTTTACATAAGAATTCAAAAAATTATTAATCTTTATACTTCAAACAACATTGTTGTCATTTATGTTGCATTGTCTTTGATTCCTGATTGGCTGATATTATAAAAACCTCATGCCATATTCTGTATAATTTCTAAATACATAATTTCATAAATTACATCAGAAAAATTATTGGAGATTTTAATTTGATGGGGAAGATTTTGGATTTTCATCAGGGAAAAAAATTTACTTAGAACCATTTGAAAAAAACTTACTCTTCACATATGAAGTAAAGAAAATTTACCCTTATTTTTCTCATATTGTTTGTGTATTGCTAACTGAAAGACAGACATTTACACACCTAAAGCCTATTCATGTCATAGCAGCTTCTGAATATAATCATGATAGCCTATGACTTTAGCTTGCTTTGTACAGAGGTCAAGTTCGTATTTTGCATTATGCCCTCCAGTTGCCATATAACTTCTAATGAAGTGAACATAGACCTACAAGGTACAAGTGGTTGTGTGGAGGTCACAAGAGGTTGTATGGAGACATAGTTCTCACTTCTCCAACAAATATGACTGCATAGGTGGGAAACAGGTACAGAACAGTGAGTAGGAAGCTTAATTGCCACAGATGAGATGCTTACTTGTTTTCCTTATTTTGAGACCTGCTTTTCCTTGTCTTACATTGACCCTTGTAACGTGTTTCAATGAAAGACCATTCTGTTTTTAATGCAGGAAATGGTAAGGTGGTGCATATTGAGGGCTTTTCCCCCTCTTCATTTCAGAAATGCTCAGGTAATGTTAGTGCCTCAAAACAATCACACAAATGTAGTCTATCCTTACAAGCGCTGGAAGCTGGATTCCCTCTTAAGATGCCAAGAAACTGAGTTGAGCTAACTGCACATTTTCCCTGCAGTTCAGAATCTTTCAAGTGATGACAACTTTTTGTAAAGGAAATGATTTACATCAGACTGAATACATAAGTCTGTAACAACTAGAAAGGCCAAAGGCCTGGTCTGGAAGGTGTCTAAAATGATGTAATAAGTTACAAAGCTCTGTTTTCTTCCTGCAATTTGAAATAATTTTGATTATTTCATCACATATTTCAACACCTAGAAGGACAGAGATATCTGGTCGTGTTTTCTCCTGAATGTGGATAAATCAAGCATGTTTCAAAGTCATGGTTACTGAAAATAAAAATTAAAAAATTGTAAGAGATATCATAGCATAGATACACACCTTTGCAAGCTTTCAAATTTCTGTACTTGCACTATTACAGATCTTATTAACATTTAAAAATATCTACATGGTGGGTTTCAGGAGGTTGGGACATCCCTTTTTTCTATTGTAGCTAAAAACAGGACAAGGGGTAATGGGATAAAGCCAGAACACAAAAAAGATTCCACTTAAATATCAGAAAAAAACTATTTCACTGTGAGGGTGATAGAGCAGCGGCACAGGCTTCCCAGAGGGTTTGTGCAGTCTCTTTCCTTGGAGGTCTTCAAGACCCACCTGAACGTGTTCCTGTCCGACCTGATCTAGGTGGACCTGCTTCTGCAGGGGGGTTGGACTAGATGATCTCTAAAGGTCCCTTCCAACCCCTATCATTCTATGATCCTATTCTATGTCTTTGGTGAAAACAGAAGGAAGGCATTAATTCCTTTCCTATTCTACAAGATCATCTGAAAGCAACAGATTTCACTGCAGAACAGAATACATAAAAAAGAATGACTATGTATTTGATTATACAGATATTTAAAGTAATTACATAACACATAAGTATTATTATCTTTGCTAGAGGCTCAGTGTGTTTATTCGGAATTTTTCCACATCTCTGATGCAACATTATCTCCCCTAATTAGAAATGAACATATTTACCTATCATGTGTTATGTGATTATAAATTAAGCTATATTAGTAATAAGATTAACCCTTATTACAGCTAGACTGTGCCTATGTGTATCCCAGCCAAGCAAAGGAGCATATGGCACCTCTTTTACCCCTTTCTCAGCCCATGCATGTCTTGGATGCTGAAAAACTGGAGCCTCATGCACTTGTATTTTTTTTAGGTAGACAAGAAGTGGACAATACTGGCAGAAATTTAATTGTGCCTTTATATAATGAAGTCTTTACCTTGAAAAAAAAGGAAAAATACAGAGAGAGAATGTCTTATCACTTGTGTCCATTTTTTGTAGTATGGGTAAATGATACATCAAAGAGACATTGTAGGTTTTAATGAAGATATGCAAATTCTCAGCATCACTAAGTATAAAAAAATAAACCGACAACTATTATGAGAAGAAAATAGAAGAATTTTGTGATTTGCTCTGCAACTAAGGTGAAATTCTGTTCTAAAGGAATTTGATATTTGAAATTGTCTTAAATGTGAGTAAAGTTCCAAGTGATTTATTTACTCTGACTGTCAGAACTATCAGCAACAGCTTCAATATATATGGAGTTTTCAGTCTGTTTAATGTGACACCTGCTGCAGATGATAAGACTGAAAAACAGCAGGGACTTCTTCCATGGTTACATGAAGGTCGAGGTGGTTGCTGCATCTTCAGTAACGCAGGGTGAAAAGAGTTCGGGTACTTTTGCATGCCAGTAGTTCCCGATTATTCACAGAGCAAAATGGCCTTCATAGCTGAAGCAGATAAATGTAGCTGAACTTTTGAATAGATTCAAGACTCAAATTAAAACTCTTTCTTCTAACTATATGAGAAGTCTTGCTTGTTTTCATGAAAACAATTAAAAACGCTCCTTTTGTGGCAGCAAAAGCAATGATAATTGGGAGAACAGTCAAGGCTTGATGATGTACAATTTATTTACTAAGTCTTGTGTAACAATAGAAAAAGAACATTTCTGAAATTGCTTTAGAACTGGGTGACGAGGGAGTTTTCCATGGAGACACAACTTTATTTCTTCCATCTTGGATTTTAATAATGACATTCATAACATTCAATAGTACAATCACACACTGCTTCTCAAGTAGCATGAGCTAAAACTAATGCCATATCTAGGGATTGTGTTTGTTTTGTTTTATTTGTTTGTAAGAATGTATAAGAACAGCCATACCTAGTCAAATCAGAGGTCTGACTAACAGCGTGTCCTGTGACAGTGCTCCATATAGATTATTATGAGAATTAATTTATAAGGGGAAATGTATGCCATGTGTTAGACATAACTTATCCTACAATCATAGTACATCTTAGGCAGGACTGCATGTATTTTGGTGGTTTTGTGTGTCTTCCAAAACTTACATGGTTAATGCAAGACAACACAATACTGCCATGTAGTTTTTCAGGCTTCAGTGGAACTTCTTTATTATGGTGCTGCTCTAGCCCTACATTCCCATATGTGTACGAGACCTTCCCATTTTCTCTCACTGGAGGAATATTCTGCTATCCTCACTATAAACCCTCAACTTAACTGGTGCCAGGGAAAATTCTGGTCTTTCAAAAGCAGAAGACTGGAATATGATGCTGACAAGACCAAAGTCAGAAGACCTAAGGGGAAAGAGAAAGAAATTGAGAAGCCAAAGTAGCACAAGGCTGTTTATAAGAGAGTTTTTCATATGCGGGGATTGATCATTTCATCAAGTAGTAAGGTTTCTGTGCAGGGTCATTTGCCCAAAGACTGGAATAGTGAGCACTCTAAATAAAACTATGAAATTATTCTGCAGGATTTCCAATACTTTGGGCAAATGCACTTTAAATGAATATCTCTTTTAAAATATTATGTTTCTAATTACAGCAAGGAATTTATTTCAAATTATGTGGTCATCCTTTTCAATAAGGCGTCACTTGCAAAATTTATGCACAACAACTTGCATGCTTGTTACTAACATGTTTTTGAATTTGCTAAAAGACAAATTAGCCTCCACCAGGCCAAATCTGTCTGAATATTTGGATTAATTTGGTACTCTGTCTTGTCTGAAATAATTGTGTTTAGCAACTCCACCAGCTGGCCAGCAAGATTGGAATGAATATGCATTTTGCTACACATCACAACTAGTAATATAATCAGGAGGACTAACTGAGAATAACAGGACTGATTAACTATATTTTAATTTTCAAAATTAATTGAAAAATTAGAGCAGCAATTTAAAAAACATTCGCTAAAATGTGATTTCAGAAGAAATGAGACAAAAAGTAAAATCTAGAACTTCTTTTATAGTAACTGTGATTAAACTGAAGAGATCTACATAGTTAACAGGCTAGAACTATTTAAATGAATAAGTAATTTTCAATTGCTTTAAGTGTACTCTAGTTTTGGCCTGAGCAAACAATATTCTTATATGATATCAAGAAAGCAAAAAATATAATTGCTCAGAAATGCACATCTGACTTAATACAGGCTAGAAATCCATCAAGAGAAATCCCATGCATATGTGCATACTTTTACACTCACACGTACATATATTGCACTCTGCTGAGCTTCTGATTACTGACAATGACAGTAAGCCCAACCCATTCCAGTTTCGATGGTCATTTAGCCAAAGACTCAGAGCTGAGAAATCTCTGCTGCCAATGGCAAGTGGCTGAGTGTCAGCACTGACAGCTGCAACCTCAGATATGAAAAGAAGGAAGGGAGTTGATTTCAGGATGAAAAGTGACAAGGGCCTTAAGGATTTAGGCTGCGACTCAGCAGAATGCTTGAATGTGTCCTTTATTTTAAGGAATTCTAAAATTTTTCAATTTTTAACACCATTAAATATGTATGCTTGAATACTTGGATGGAGAAAGCACTTTAAGAAGATCTCTCATACATAGCAGAAAATGGTACTCTACTGCTCAGAAATTAAGTAGTGTGACTTTATTAGAGTTAAATCACTCTTATCATCAAGTCTGGATATGGTTCAGGTGCCTAGGAATGTATGACTGAGATCATCCTGTGGAGGCTGGGACTAAAGACAGTAGCTGTATAAAATCTGCTTGTTTGATCAGTTTCCTCTCATTGTCAGGGGATTGTGCCTTACCCCGTTTCATTGAGTATTATGGATGTAGCCAAAAGAGTTTTTCAGTGTTCTGAAGAGATTATTTTTTTTCCTCCCAGATTAATCAAATCGTTTTTGCCTCTTGTTGGCTTTTGTAGTTGTCACAGTAATGAATATAATGTGATAAACTCACTACTTTAGAGAACTCATGCTATCACTGTATTACTACGTAAGAGTAGACTGGTGAGATGATACTGCCTCATTCAGATGGTTTTAATCTAGTTCCCTTCAAAGAAGAGGTCTGAAAGTAATAAAGAAGCCCAAAACAAGGTCAGAAAGACAGTTCACAGTTAAGAAGCTGAGAGATTAAGGCTTGAACCTGGACTTTGGCCCTGTTTTATTCAGTAGTATAGAAATTTTCTCAGAATATCAGTACTTAGCTCCAATTTGAATTGAATCTTTGGTTTTGTTTTGTTTTTTTCCTTTTTTTTTTTCCCAGGGGAATTTCATTGACATAAAGCATTTCATTGAAATAAAGCTGTTTTCTGGGAACTTTTTAAAAGGTCAAAAATGTTTTGTCAGAATGCTTTCAGCTAACTTGTTTGCTGCTGCTGACTGTGGTTGTTCTGCAGCATGTGAAGTTGCATGATGTGTTTGTTAAGATACTGGATCACACTGATGTATTCTGTAATAACAGCTTGAAGCTTTATTCTATGTAGTACTTTTTTCAGTTTGTGTATAATTTACCAGTGTCGTTTAGTTTCATCTTAACAAAAGAGAAACTAAATTTACAGGTGAAATGTCTAGGTTCAGGCTGGTTTTTGCTTTTCCTTAATTGTAAGCTGATGGGCATCTCTGAGAAGATGCAGTCCTTGTCCACTCGTAAATAGTGGGTAATTTTTCACCTTTCCCTTCATGTTGCAGTCCAGGTATGGAATGTTCTTGTTAAGCCTGAATAGAGAATATATCCAGGAAAATAGGTTTTTAAAAATTCTAGATGAACCTTTCTCTCTTTATCAGTCTTAAAGGAAACCAACCAACAAAAATTTGCTGCACTTCTTTTTTTCTTTTTCCTTTTTTTCTTCCTTGAGAGATAGAAATAGGCAGAGAGTTGTTCAAGCTTGTGCATTCAAAATCAAAGGAACCTACATGAAGTTGAGTGGCCAGCATTGATTTGGCAGTCCTTGCAACAAGGAAAGAATGATAAAGTAAAGGAAAAAAAAAAGAAACCAAATAAATCCAACAGGTTAAATATAAACTCACAACAACTCACTGACCACGTGGGATTAGTCCTGGTTTTGTTCTCATCATTAGTTTTGACTGTGTGTGATTTTTTTCAAGTTTCTTTTCCCTGCTGAAAAAGAATAATCTCTCATATATCTCATATAAAAAAATATGAAAACATCACCTTATGGTGAGCTGGAAATCAAAAAGAAGTTATGGAAAATAGTTTGGAGTTTCTCCTGAATGGTGTAGAGGAATGATAGGTATGATTTTTCTGTAAATAAGGTAATGAAGTCCAGAAAAGTGTTACTGTCCTTTGAGCTTTACCCTATTTATTTGGCCTGTGGAACAAAGAAATTTTTTTTGCCACAAAATAGAAGAGTCGAAGTGTATACCATCATGATGAGTGCTTAGCTAATCAAATCATCTCTTTTTTTCTGCTTACAGAGGTATTCAAAACACACTGGAAACCTGGTACAGAATAGATACTATATATGACATGTATTCATAAACTTTCAAAACTCCACCACTGTGACTTAAAAAAACCACTTATTTTTATTGCCTTATCATGATTGGTTCATAATATAGTTATCTTTTTTTTTTAATGCAAAAACTTATTTGCTTTTATTTGCTTGCTCAATTTTGCCTGTAAAGATCACTGTCCTTGATACAACTGGTTTGACAGGAAGTAGCTTTGTGTCCAGATGTTGGCAATCAATAGCTGGTTCTAAATACATTAGAAAGAATAAAGGGTGCTTATTGCCAGAATGTGCACTATTTAATTTGCTTGGTCAATTTTTATTCAATACTTTAACTGGAAAATTATATCGAGATAGAGTCAAGTACGCTAGTAATTGGGAGACCTGGATTCCTCTCTAGTGATATAATGTAATATAATTGTGGTCAAATCAGTTCAGCCAGGTGTCATACATGCAGACATTTACCATCATGAACAGACAATACCTGTTTTCATATTTATTTTAAACTTAATGTTTTTTATTTATTTTAATAAGGAGCCTAGATGAGAGTTATGATGTAAACTTCCCTGGGTGATTCCACTAGCTATTAGACTTGTTAGGATTCCAGCATCCAGATCTCCTAAAGCTGTAGTGTTGGGAATAGTTCAGAAGCCTCTGTCTCATTTTGTGAGGGGCCAAAAAGATGCAAAATAATGTCACTGTCCATAACTTACAGAGTACAGATACAGTCTGAGCATATTTTTGTTATATTTGTCTAATAAAGAGTCTGCCTGAAATGCAGAAGAACATAAAACAGGTAAAGAAGCTATGCACTCAGAATTCATTGGAAGATTCTTATTAATAACAATGTTATTTTTTACAATGTTATATCACCATGAAACTCCTAGTAAAATGAACTACAAACTTTCCACATGATTCAGGTTTTTCATATATTAAAGTCATTATCTCTACTGATCTTGAGTGGACACAAGGGGTTAACAACATAACATACTTGAATTCTGAATGGCAATTTGATGTTGAATGAGAGGAAGGGACCTCTAAAGATCATCTAGTCCAACCCACATGCTAAAGCGGTTTCCCCTATATCAGGTCACAAAAGAATGCATCCAGGTGAGTTCTGAAGACCTCCAGAGAAGGAGACTTCACACCCTCCCTGGGCAGCCTGTGCTAGGGTTCCCTCACCCTCACAGTAAAGAAGTTTTTCCTATAGTTGAAGTGGAACTCTTTCTGTTCCAGCTTTTGTTCTTTACCCCTAGTCCTCTCACTGGACACTACAGAAAAAAAGTGTTGCCCCATCCTCATGACATACACCTTTTAAATACTTGTAAGAATTAATGAGGTACCCCCTCAGTCTCCTCCAGGCTGAACAGTCCCAGATCCCACAGCCTTTCCTCATAAGGAAGATGTTCCAGTCCCCTGATCATCTTGGTGGCCCTGTGCTCTCCAGCAGGTCAATCCCCAGCTTGTACTGGTGCATGGGGTTGTTCCTTCCTAAGTGCAGGACTCTGCACTTGTCCCTGTTGAACCTCATGAGATTCCTCTCTACTCAGCTCTCAAGCTGGCCGAGATCCCACTGAATGGCAGCACATCCTTCTGGTGAATCAGCCAGTCCTCTCAGTTTGATGTCATCAGCGAACTTGCTCTGTCCCCTCATCCAGGTCGTTGAAGTTATTGAACAATTCTGACCCCAGAACCAATCCCTGTGGAACTCCCTGTGGAACCAATGCCTGTGGAACTGGCCACAGGCCTCCAACTCGATTCTGTGTCACTGATCACCACCCTCTGAGCCTCATTCATCCAACTTTCAATCCACCTCACTGTCCACTCATCCAGCCCACACTGCCTGAGCTTTCTGATGAGGATGTTATGGGATACAGTGTCAAAAGCCTTGCTGAAGTTCAGTTTGATGACATCTGCTGCTTTCCTCTCATCTAGCCAGCCAGTCATGCACTCATAGAAGGCTATCGGGTTAGTCAAACAGGATTTTTCTTGGTGAATCTCTGTTGAGTCCTCCTGATAACCATCCTTTCCTTCATGTGTTTTGAGATGACATTCAGGATGAGCTGTTCCAGCACCTTTCTAGGGATGGAGATGATGCTGACCGGCCTGTAGTTTCCTGTGTGATCCTTCTCGCCTTTTTTGAAGACTGGAGTGACATTGGTCTTTCCTCAGGCACCTCACCAGTCCTCCAGGATTGATCAAAAATGATGAAGAGCGGCTTAGCAGTAATATCAGCCATCTCTCTCATCACTCATGGGTGCATCCCATCAGGTCCCATAGATTTACGGGTGTTAAGCATGCCCAACAGATCTCTAGCCCCTTTTTATCTACCAGGGGAAAGTCTTATGTTTTCCACACTATTTGTGGGCCAGCCTTGTCAGTGAAGACTAAGACAAAGAAGGCATTCAGTCGTTCTGCCTTCTCCGCATCCTCCGTCACCTGGGCACCCTCCTTATTCATCAGCGAGCTCACATTCTTTCTAAACTTCCTTTTGTTGGTCATGTACTTGAAAAAGCTCTTCTTGTTTTCCTTTACTTTCCTGGACAGGTTTAATTCCAAAAGGCCTTTGACCTGGTTTGTCCTGGTTTTGTCTCTGCATACTCTGGTGATGTTCCTATACTCTTCCCAGGCAACCAGGCCCTTTTCTGCCATACATTGATTTCTTTCTTCTCCATGAGTAGTTCCAGTAGTTCTTTTTTCATCCATGTAGGCCTCCTGCCTCCTTTTCCTGATTTTCTACTTGTGGGGCACATGAATCTTGGGCTTTGAGGAAGTGGCGCTTGCAGACCTACCAACTTTCTTGAGCACTCCTACCATCTAGAATCCTACCCCAATTCTTCTGCCAAACGATCATTGCACAAAGCCATTTTGTGTTTGATTAATGTGGGATGGGTAAGCAGGTTAGCAAAGAGAGTGCGAGAAGGAAAAAAGCCCTTCTATTTCATGCAAGAAGGGTTTGTGCTTCAGTGTGAAAATAACATACTGTTCAGTAACAGGTTGTAATTCTAAGTACTGCTAAAACGACTTCTGTGGCCTTGTTCCAAGTATATTAGTTTAGCCTAAAAGTCACCAATGCTTCTGGGAATGTGGCTTAGTTTCAGTATAATGGAATTATTCTAAGAAAACATGTGGGGAATACATGAGAAATTGCTTATAATTTTCCATGTAAAATTACAAGATCTCTGATAACATACCCAAGTATTCAATTTATCTGAACAAGAATTTTAGTGTCTTTCCCTTAGTAAGAAAAATTTCTGAGCCCTTGCATGCATAATGCATACATGCATAATACTTAAAGAGCACAGGGAAGATGAGTCTCATTGTTCTCACTTACATATGTGCATTTCTCGACTGCCAGCCTCAAGCTCAAATACAGTAGTCTGCATTGATCAAATTAAGAAAATAGCTTTGCTTTGCTTTATCATTTCTATTTTTCCACTGAGGAAATGAAGGGAGAGACAATCAGTGATGAACTCATTGTCACGTGAGAAGTAATGAAGAAAGCAGTAGAATTCAGAAAATGCCTTGAAATTCAGAACTGCACATCAAATTAGATGTCCCTACTCCAGCCAGCTACTTTATGTACATTTGACTTACAGAGACCATGTCCATTTGGTCCTTTAAACTTACAGCTTTGTACCTGTAGTATTCAATTAAATGTTTAGAGTTGTTTTATGTAGAGGGAGATAAGATTATATCCTTAACATGTGTAACCCACCAAAATCCATGTACTAGCAAAGTCTAATGATGACGGTCAAGTAAGTGTGATATATGTGATTATGCTTTGATATATCAGGCCTCTCTCTGTCAGAGATATCATGTCAGACTACTTGGTTTTATATTTACATTAATTTTAGCAATGAATGTTTTTTCCTACATATGCACAAGTATTTACTTGCTCCTATGCAACCTGATCTAGATTGACCTACTTCTGCAGGTGGATTGGACTAGATGACCTCTAAAGTTCCCTTCCAACGCTACCATTCTATGATTCTATGATTTCATTCTCATTTGTATTACAAATGCCTACATATGTTTTAAAATAAGTGGACCAAAGTTACTTGCTTTATGAAATATGTGTTCTGTATAGAACTCAACTTGAGAAATACTTCTGTTTAGATCCCTTTCTTTTTCTATCTAATGTGCCATCACAACACTGGGACACATTTATGGTGTAATCCCTGTGATCGTATCTTTGAATTCAAATAAAAAGCTGCTTCAGTTAAGGTCAGATTTTAAAGAAGTGTAATCTGCATAGAACAATACTGCTTATACTGAGGGAAATATGGTGAACTATATCTTAGGAAATTGGATTTGAAAAATGTGAATCTGTCAAAACCTTCTGGCTGCCTTCGTAACTCATGCAGAAAGAAAAGGAAAAGAGAAAGCCATATAGGCTACCATATGCAGACTTTTAAAAGAGTTGTTATTTGCTGTTGCATCAATCAAGAGCATGTAGTAAACCTAATTAATTGTTGAAGAGAGTTCATTTCAGTCATTGTTGAACTGGTAGATATATGTTTTTTTTCCACCAAAATACGTTTTTATATGGGTACCATTCCCACAATGTATTAAACCAGTTCAGTGATCCTACTTTCTCTCCTCAGGGAAAATAGAGACTTAAAAAGGAACTGAGATTACCACAGAAAACATGAAGTCCTCCTAATGAACTGAATGAGGCATGTTTGAAGGCTACATATATACAGATATATGTCTGTAGTATTTAACTTTTATTTATTTGCCACTTCAACATCAGACTATTCTGTGAAAAAATTAATTTTCTTACTAAATCAAGTTACTACCTTATGTCATTGTTTTCCTTTGTAGTGTATTTTTTATAACAAAGCTCTTGAGGATGAAGGGTTGCAACTTTCATCAAAACAGGAAAATAGCAGACAGACACAAGTAACATTCTTGAAAGCCTGAAGAATGCAGGTGCTAATTATACTTTTCTTAATGCACATGAAAGAGCCTAAAAATCCATTAACAGACAGAGAACTTCATTTTCACATACAATCTTCTCTGAAAGGAAACTATGAGCAAAGAGAGCTGCTAAGAGGTCTCCTGGGATCAAATCTTTGATGGTTTATTGATCTCATTCGATGCTTTTAGAATCATTAAAAGTCACCTTTCTTTTGTCATTCAGTCCTAGGGAATAAATTGAACATTATGTTCATGTAGGTCATTGAGTACTTTTTACAGTAGTTTATTCAAGCAAATGGAACAATGTGCTTCTACTAACAGACTGGCAAGATTAGGATATCAGAGAAGAAAGATTGTTAAAGAGAAACGAAGCACCAATTTGCTTTGTAATAGGCTGCTCTTGAAGAGCAAAAGATTCAATTACTTAAGAAAGTGAAGTGTCTAAAGGGGATGTGGATTCCATATTTGTGTCTTTGTGAAAGTCCTTGTCTAAAATAAATCCTTATAGTAAATATTACCATTTGCCCTGTAATAAGAGGATCAGAAAGCAAAAGGAAAACAAATGAAACCCCATTCTTTCATCATCTCTAGGCAATTAAGTGTTAAAATAATTTCAATGTAAGGCATTAAACAAACAGACTATTCTGAAACAATGAGAGCAAATACCATCAGAAAAATTGTCTTTTTCCTAGAAAGAACTCCAATATGTGCAGTACTCAATAAAGCTTAAGATGACTGCTTAATTAAGATACCTTTAGTAGAAAAGTAGCACACCTGGATACAGGATGCTAGGAGTGTTTGATGTGTTCTCTCTCTCATGAAGGAGGAAAATAAAGTTTTTGGGGGTTTATTAATAAGGAGCTTGTAACCCCAAAGCACAGAGTTCATTCTAAAAGCCCACATAAATGATTTTTGGTTTTAGTACCTCTCAGAAAAACAGGTGATGATGGAATGTTTTGGTTGAAAAAGACCTTTATGATCAAGTTCAACCACTAACCTCACGCTGTCAAGACCATCGCTAAATCATGTCCCTCAGCACCTCATCTCTGCATCTTTTTAGTTGGTGACAACTGCTCTGATTCCACATATCTATGAGCTCTACTGTTAAACTGGAGCATAGCCCTCATAGTAAGAACCTCTTTTTGTTGCAATCCAAGGCATTTTGCTAAATAATCATTCATCTGATTCTCACCAATTGTATCTCTCCCTGTTTTACCACTGATTTAAAGGCCTGCAGCACAACTGAATGACTCCCTTTATTTGACTGTAAGCAGGGGGCATATGCTGTCATCTGCATTACTGGCTGCAGACATGATCTTAATCTGAAGTCTGATAAAAGCTGTTTTCTCTGCTTGTCACCTTTTCCAGTGAAAAAGACTATGAGTTACCAGTGCTATTAGGTACCACATATAGGTTAGCAAGCTTTTTCATGACACTTTGAGTCCATCCTGTTTAACCCACCTGTTAGCAGGGGCCATAGTTTCTCTTCCCAGCTTCTAAAAGATAGTGTTTTATCTATAATTTTGTAAGTTTTGGAGACCACCAGGTCTGTTAAAACCTTTTTGTCCTCAGCTCTGTTAAATGTGTTTCTCATTTCTAGTGACTAGGGTGTGTTTTGTATTTGTTTTGTTTTGTTTGAAATTAGTGGAAATGGAAAGTCCATTTTACTTGATAATTCCTATTTTTTTAATAAAATGAAAAGTTTGTACTGCTTTGTTTTTCTATTAAAAGATAACAAATTTCTAGAGATTAAAATACATAAGTACAAATTTATCATGTCTATATTCAGCTCATTTAAAATGTAGAAGTATTTTATAAGAAGATAATGTAGGAACATAAGGATATTAATGGAATTCTATATAGAAATGTTGGTTAGAAGGTACCTCTGACAGTCTGTGGCCCAGAATGAAGCTTGAAGTGGAATGATTGTGAAGATCAGCACAGCTATGGCTTTGTGTGTCTGTCTTGAAAGTGTCCAGCGATTCACTAGGCACAGCTCTCTGTGACTAGTGATGCACCATCCTTCTCATAAAGATGTCAGATGTCAGGTCCGTTTAAATCAGTATCTCCCACTGAGGTCATTATCAGATGTCTAAGAAACAGTAAAAGAATGGAGCAAACACATTTCCTCAGAATTCTCTTCCAGCCTCAGATAGCAAAAGTCTTAGTGAAGTGCTCTATGAATGTTTGTGATGGTTTTCTTTATTTCTTTTTTGATCTGAGGAAAGGGGAATAATTTTCCCCCCACCCACCAATATTAAATATGATCATAAGCGCATGTCAAATATTCACTTCATTTGATGAAGTCTCTGGCTTACAGGCACTGTAAACAGAAGAGGAATAGCTGTTTCAATATCACTTTAATGAAAAATATGAGATACAGACTTACTACTTCTGCAGAAATCAAACAACCAAATAGTGTATTTTGGTTTTTTTTTTCCTTGAAACGGGAGAAAAAGGAAACAGCATTGTGTCATCCAAGGCTCTCTTGCTTTCCATTTGCTATCTGAAGACATTCTATTGAAGACTGTTGTTCTTGCTTCCAGACTCCCTGACTGAATATGCACCACTTTGAACAAATCTCTTATCGGTCCTGTTTCCCACTTCCACTTTGAAGATGTAACTAATATAATTGAGACTTCCTTTCTTGCCCTGTCCAGAGTGGTCTAATCTGCAGTTCTCCACTTGACTGTTCCAAATAAAAGAGTTCATCGTTGATTCAAAATCAGTTCACTTATTGGTAACTGAAGATCTCATTTAAGTTCTCCAGAACACTTTGTCACATTGAACTAAATAGCCCAAATTCAGCTCTTGGAATTTACATTGCCATCAACTTATTCATTACTTCAAGTCACCAGTGATTTAAGTATGCCACTCTAACAAAGTTAAGTCATGGTGTTATGTGAAACTAATAGGCCAGGATTTTTAAAAGGTTTCTAATACATGTAGCAAGTTCAAGGACTTTTTAACTCCAAATTTCATTATTGATAATTTCAGCAAGAATTAACAGGGCAGCAAAAACTTTGTTCTTTGATAGCAGGATTTACTATATCTTCTTGAGTTGTTTTATTAAAGACTAATACTGGAAGTTTTGAGTAGATCGTATCGGAAGAGATTAGAAACCACATATTAACAATCTCTCTTTTCGAGGAGATCTGCTCTCATAAAAAGAGAATTGCTCAAATGACAACAAAAAATTATGGCATGCTACTAGTCAAAACAGGACTCATTTTAGTGAAAAATTCCATAAATATGAAATGAAGTTTTAAAATCTATTCTTGTCCTCTGTCATTCTGACACCCACTGCCTTGCAGTTTTAACTAGAGGAGCTGGCAGATGACATACCACTTACTGCAGGTTTCATCATCTTACAGTACAAAGGCTCTGTCAGTTGCTGGTGCCACTGGGAAATTGCTACTAGCTTGATGGAGATTATTTTTGTTTTACTTCTTTTTATGTCCCTGGCACTATTCTCCCTATTTTCTCCTTTTCCTTAAGGGTATCATGGTGGAGAAATAGTTGGTGTGATAAATTGATCAGCAGGGTACCATAGCAGCATTAAGCTATCCATCCATCAGGACTGCAGTGCATTTGAGCAAGTAGGTGCTGGTTGGCTGATATCTCAGAACCGTTTCCAAGTGATGGAGAGGCTTGCACCTCTAAATTCCAGCCTCTGCCACATTAGAAATCTTTCTAACTTTAAATTGTTTTAGTATATATAGAAATAATAAATAATAGGATAAAAGATTTGTTCTCTGGGGGACATTTCTATGAAGCACAACAAATTCCTTTTATATTGACTGTTAAAAGAGTGCCATTCATTCTTTATTGTAAAGAGGTCACTGAGGAATAAGTGTAACAGATGAAAAGATCTCTTCTAGTAATACATCAATCTGGTTTCTTTGGCTGTCGAGGGCAGAATAGATTAAAATTCTTGAGTACTTCAGGACCTATTTTGTCACCTCACTGTTTTGTATACAGTGTCTAATGACATACTACCAAGAACAGATTTCAAATTGTAACTAAGTATAATAATTGTGTGAATATTACACTAGATGCATCTCAAAATCTGCAGGGTGCACCACAGACCTTTATGTTGATGTTGATTGTTGTTTGTGTTCCCTAAGAACAGCAATAGCTGAGGATTTATATCTTACATACCTGTGCTAACTGATTTCACTGTCAGTCCCTGCACACTTTGAAGTGTTATTTTTTTGAATGCTAATTTCCTGAGGCCTCTGTGCTGTACCAAACAATAGTGTTAAAAAAGTTATGTCCTACTCCAGATGTTAGGCTCCAATTCGTGTTGCAGATTTTGCAGGACTTTAGCCATAGGAAAACTTCACTATAATGGTCTTGGTAGCATAGAACTGAAAAAAACCTACAAATATTTTCTTCCTTAACCAAAAAAAACCGTAAGACTGCAAACAAACTGAAGTTAAAAAGACAGTGTATAATAAAGATTAAACTTTTCAGTGACAGACCAGAGAATGAGTGAAAAGTCTTGCCCATAAATAAAAAAATCAGCCTTGACAGGGCCGACGTGTGATGTGGCTCATACTTCCAGGAAAAGAGATGAATATAGGCCTATTCTAAGCTCATCAGAACAAATTCTACCAGAAATGATCCTACTGCATGTGATTTCTGAAAAATGCGATGATTCAAAGCACATTAATAAGTGTAGGCAACTGATGAGACAAAGTTGTACCTGGTGACCTTTCCCTGTATGATGATGACACACCTTCCAACAATGGCAAGCAGGTTCCAAAAAGCCTCCTCCCTAACCGTCCACTGAAGCATTATGTTATTCAATGATATAACTGCTACTAGCTGCTGAAGGAACCAGTTTAATGATTTGTCAGATACTTAGGCAAGTGTTCTTTATCTGTTTTAAATTTTTAACATAGCTCCCTTGTTACAACTTCCTATCTCTTGCCTCCTTTCTACCTAGAGCTGTGCATGTAGCAACAGAAGGTTTTTTTGGTAGTGGAAAATGTTGACTTGAAAATGCTCATGGTAGAATTCTTTGGAGATGTTATGTTTGATTGGTTGGTGTGTTTTTTGTTTCTTTTTGTTTGTTTGTTTTTTTCATTGAGAAACCCATCTGCAATATAAGGCTCACAGAGGAACGGACCAATCCATTCTGTGGCCAAATTAAACTTTTCATGGGGTAAAGCATCTTACACCTTAACGAGGATATCAGTCTGGTTGTGGTAAAAATGCAAATGATATTTTTGTAGTTGTAACACAGGAAAATGAGATTGAAATAATTAATTGCAGGATTTTTTTGCCAGAGGACAATAAGTGATCAGGGTACAGCAAATCTCTTGTATCACAAATGAGACAACTTGTAACATGAGGTGTTATTTTTTAAAGAGATTAATTGGAATTCTATGTGAGGTAAAAGAGAAAGTACATATACATTTTAATGAAGTCTGTTTTCCTTAAGGAAAAATCTTGCCATAATGAGCTAAAATGTAAGAGCCCTAATAAAAATTAAATATTTTCTTTTTTCTCCTACCCTAACATAATATTCAGTGTTAGATGATATTGCATCTTTACTTTAACACTGCAAAATATTCTGTAATGACATCAAAGGGTCTATCTGTGCAACAATTTGGTATCACAAATAAGCTTTCATTCCTAAGTACAGACTTAGGACTAATATTCATTCATCTATAAAGGGCTTTATTTCAAGCAAACAATGTATCCAGTAGAATAAATGGAAGAAAAGCTTAAGACTTACTGTACAGCTGAAGTCTAATTCATTAGTGGAAACTCACAGGAATGTTATTAGTGAATACAAAAGAGAAAGAAAATTAGAAAAGGCTACAAGATAAATCAAAATCTGTTAATCAGATTGTACAGCTGTGTTCTGGTTTATTGTGCGTGAGGCATACATTTAATCCTCTTGCAAATGAGGCTGTCCATTTCCACCTTCTTCGGTTTAACATGGACCAAGTTTATTCCTAGTGCAAAATTCCTTTTCTAGGGAGGTGTAGCTTGTGAGAGTAAAAGGGAAATTCACCTAACCATAAATACAGTGGTGCACCTGTAATTGAGATGACACTAAAAAAGACATTAAAAATAACACAAAAAGCAAAGGCACTGGATACAGGAGAATGGCCAGTAACTTGGAAAAACTACATGATATATCTTACCAGAATGTTGTTCTAATAGTCAGAAAAAAATCCCAATAAATTATATTAGCTTAATTTGCACCTATCTCATTGGTATCTGAGCTAAAATTCAGGCTCCCGATTAAGTTCCTTTGCATCACTGCGTTTGCACAAAAATGTTCTACATGATGAATCATTGCCAAAAGAAATCTGGTATCGATGTGGAGAATTCAAGAACTGGTAGGAATTCTGTACTTAGTAGAGACCAACAAAACTCAAACCCATCTTTCTCGTCATCTAAATCCTCTCTAGGGTCAGGAAATGTTATCTCTGAAATATCAAGAAGTCGTGAAATTGCTGCCTATACCACTAGTGCTAATTGCAGCATCGCAAAACCAAATTAATTTCTATCTTTCAGATTTGATCAAGAAGTACAGGATGATGTGACTGAAAACAAGGTTCTCCTATTCATAACTGTAACAAAAGGTGAACTGTTAATGTCTGTGGGTTTTCTGAGGAACAACAAAGGTGATTAAAGATTGCACACATAGACTGAGTTTCATGCACAGTTTAAATTCCTATTTGTTATGAAAAAAAGATAAATGTATTGAATGAACATTGCCATGAAATGGTAGCAAAATAAATTAGCATTAAGCTACTAATTGTAACACTCACATAATTCCCCAAACAGAGCTTAAAAAAATGAAAGAAAGCAAATCCAAACAAAACGTAACATAAAAAAAATGGTTTGATAAAAAGTGTTTTAGTACAGACCACTTTCAGTGTGCTCATTTTCATTAACAGTATTCCCAGGTGCTTTCTTAAGGCTCATAATTGCTATTGGTTCTTTCTGCGCCCGCTCTTCAGAGCTCTGAAATATTAGCTAGTACTTTAGATGGACATTGACATTACCAGCTTTATCAAGCATGACATCTCCTTGGAGTCTCTAATATTCTTTACAGATGGTGTGTCTCAACATGAACCACTTTGTCAAACATGACACTTGCTCACAAGGTTGCTGAGGTGGATTAGAGAATCTCTGTCCTGCATGTGGGGTTGGCTGCCCTCATATTGGTCAAACTCTCCTAACCAAAAGAATTACTACTTTTGGGCTTTCTAATCAGACAACTGTCTGCTTTGTTTGCTGATCTACTTTTTCATACCACCAGAAGAAGTGATGATTTTAAAAAATGAAACCTCCCACTTACAATGATTTTCTGCTTCAAAAGTTTGCATCTAGTGTAGTTTTTAAATCTAAATTTTAATTGGACAGAGGAAGTCCAAATTTTAGCTATGATGGTAGTATCCCATGCTCTTATCATCCCTTTTCACAGAATCACAGAGTCTTAAGGGTTGGAAGGGACCTTAAAAGATTATCTAGTCCAACCCCTCTGCCAGAGCAGGACCACCTAGAGCACCTTCTCTGCTTTGAAGAGGAAAACCTGCCATTGAGAGCTTTTCAGAGTCCTTGTGGTTCTGCAGCAGTTGTAAAGTTTGAACACTGATTTCATGTCTCTGAAAAAGAGAATAACTAAATCTGTTCTGTCTTGCTCAGCATATAACCTTATCTCTCAAGTTTTTTTTTTTTTATACATTGAAAAGAAGTGTTACAACCACATATTTTTCTAATCAAAGGTAATTCAGTGCAGGACAAATTCACAGGGACCCATTTGTTGAACAATTAAGTCTATCTAAAAAATAGGAGGTTATCAGAAATTATTGTTTCACCATCATTTGATCTTTCTGTTGTTTACATTTCAAGAGTTTATAAGATCTTTTTAGAGAGTCCAATGGATCCCCATATACATTTCTTATGTTAGAAATATGTGATAATACAGGTAGTTCAACTGAAGTAGGAAAACAAATAGCCTGAGTAATGGCTTCCGCTAATCACAGGGTGAAATTCTCCTAGGATTAGACAACTTCTTGTACTTTAAATCAGCGTAATGCCTATTTTTTGAGCTTATAAGCTCCTACACTTGATTTTGCTATCGCTTAGGGGAGTAGGTGTCTATGCAGCACTTTAAAAGCAGCATGAAGTGCCTTGTAAAGATTTATGCTTCAGTGAAGTCAGACATAACAAGGTTAAAAACCTCATCCTTATTTCACTGTTCTGACATTGCGGCATCATTAGTGAGTTCAGTTCGATGTTTGCTAGTTACGGATGTAACTAAGCTTAGAAAAATATTGTTTCAGAATTCATTTCTAGATTTAGGATTATAAATTTTCAGAGATAGTATGAGATCATGTGAAACTTGGCATATCTATACTTCCAGCCATGGGGTTAATTTTTTATGACAGACTTGGAAAGTTAATGTTTCTAAGTAAAACTTGTTGCAACCTTTGACAGTTCAGTTTAAGTATCTAGTGACCTTATTATTTGCCAAGAGGGATCTAGGTTTTCTTTGTGTTTTTTCTGGTCTTGTTCTCATCAGATCCATATCAGCTCTTGGTCATTTTTCTAAGACTACTGACCTAATAACCCTTTTCAGTCTTTATCCACTCTTTTAAGACAGACATCATATTTTCTAGTCTTCTGGACCTCACTTCTTCTCTGTGAGTTCCATAGAAATGCAATGAGCTCTGAGGTAGCCTCATGAACTGAATTAGGGTTGTATCTATATGATTATTACATTCATTATTAAGAATTCCTTCTGGGGGCTGATTATTGACTTCTTGAAGGCAACTGGAGTTTAAGCCTGTATCCATAAAAAACAATTTGCATCATCAGGTCAACTTTCTTCTCTTCCTCCCATCTCCTAAAAAAGCAATCCCATACTCAAAACGATTCTGTCGGTAGTACCTCACCATGCTAGAAGACTTTGCAGAAAGGGCAGTAGTATCTGGGGCAAGCATGCTACTTCTCAGAGTTCCCTGAGACAATGTGCTGCTTGCAATGAACAGTACAAATCTGCTGCACTAATTCAGTCATGTTCATTTTCGACAGCCTTTTTCTTGTCTGTAGGCCTCCCTGTTATTCTGCAGTGGATACACGCAAGTCATCTTTCACAGAAAACATAAGATAGACTGGCAAACTTGTTCAGAGTTTTCTGAGGACATAGATAAAACTGTTTAGTTTACATCTGTGACCTGAGAAGATCTCTTAGCCATTGGTATGACCAGAGTAGCAGGAGTGAATAGATATTAAGACAAGGATACCAATATCTACCAGAAGGACTGCAAAATGGCATGCAATATGCCTTTAATAACTACAGAATTTTTGGATGTCAAGGACTCTCTCAGAGGAAGTCTTTGGGGAGGACTTGCTAATTACCTTCCCTGCAGCATGGCATGCCATACTGTGGGAAACAGTGAGGAAGGAGGCTGAAATACACTGGTCTGTATCCTGTCCTGTATTTGGGGTTTTTTTTGTGTGTATGTTTTTGATATAAACCATTTAAAACTTTAAACCAATTTTAACTTACAGTGGTGCTGCTTGGCACTGGCGTGCATTTGAGAAAAGCAGATCACTGGCAAAATGTTAAATATGGATTATAATTGGGAAGGAGTTATCTTTGGCTGCAAAACAGCACTTCTATGTCCCTCACATTTTGGTGTGACAAGAGGGGAAGTGTCTCATCCAAATTATGTGATGTATTTATCAGGCTTGAAGAAGAGCCACTGATGTCACGTCAAGGCTGTTAGTTACGATTAGCTGAATACAATGGACAGAGGCTAAGCACTATGTGTTAGTGGCTGACAGCCAGAAAGTTGGAGTTTTGCAGAAAATTTGAAAGGTATACTAAGGCATAAAGTAAGTAATTCTTTTGACTTTTAATAGAAAAAGACATCACTGTACTTTCCTGAATCTACAGCTGTAAACATAGAATTACAGAATCATCGCAGTTGGAAAAGACCTTTAAGATCATGGAGTCCAACCACTAACCTCACACTGCCAGGCCCATCACTAAATTAAGTAATATTCCTCATCACCTCATCTCTGTGTCTTTTGAATATCTCCAGGGACGGTGACTCCACCACCTCCCTGGGCATCCTGTTTCAATGCTTAATAACCCTCTTGGTAAAAAAATTCTTCCTAATGTCCGAACTAAGCCTCCCCTGGCACAACTTTCTTGGTTATATAAAACTAAATGGATGTGTATGAGCTTTTGTATTTCTTAAACATTAGTAGTTAAGTAGTCATTTAAGATCAGGGTCACCTTACCACAAATGAAATAATAAGAAAGGTGTCATAGTAGGACACCCAGGCTGCTACCTGACAAAGAAAAGACACTTAGCCAGCTCTGTGTGGGTTTTTTTTTGCCAGGAAAGATTGGTAGAAAAAAGGAAATATTTACATTATTACTTGCTTTTACTGATTATGTTATTACTGTTAGTTTTTCATCTGATGCTTACCACGTGCATTCACACAAAGATATGTGACTCTGTGTACTCCCAAAGCAAAATAGTTAATGTGGAGTAGCAGCAAAATTATTTTTCCTAGTGTGACTTACAGCTTTTAAATGTCTATTTAAAGCTTTTGTGAGACATTATTCAATGAAATTTGGAGATCTCATGGACTGCTCATATGTCCATGGGCATCAAAAGACTAATAAGGCCCACCTCACCTCATGGTTTTGTGTAGCTTTTCAGACTTTTGTTGAGCATATAAGAGTATGAGTGGTAGCCACTTAATGATCAAGTTGACAGAGGGCAGTGGGAGTTTTGGCTTTAGTCTCACCTACATGAGCCAGCACGTCTGGGCCAGTCCTGACAGAGGGAAAGATGTAAAAGTGCCTTGTTATGAGGACAAAGTAGAAAAATTATGTCTATCAAATGAAGGCTAATATTTCTGGGGAGTAGAGGTGACTGTCTGCGCGACATATTCTGGCACCTAGTTTTATCTGAAAGTTTGAAATTGGTATATGCTCACTAAACAGTGTATGTACAATGATTTTCTCTGGGGAAATTTTGAGAAGTGTACCAGGCTGGTGTTCCTCATTACAAGAAAGCTGAAGCCAGATTACTTTACTGCTGAGTCTTCAAGGTTCATAAACCCAAGCATATAAATGTGACTTCATGGTTCTCCAACTCTGTCACTTTGTGTGCAGTTTATTACTTTACCCTTTAAAATACCAGCCACGGGCTGGCGACAAGCAGGCTTTCTCCTCATTTCAGTGACAGTTGCTCTGTCTAACTTTGAAAAGTATTGTTCTTTCTCTCACAGCTGCTGGATTGTTTGTCTATTCTCTCATTACTTTATCCTTTATATTTAGCTAAAGTTACGTCCATGGAATGTTTGTAGTCTCTGCTGCTTCTTATTTGTCAGTTCCAAATGTATTTTAAATCTTTCAGGCAAAAAAGACTCCCAATTTCTAAATGACCGGTGCCCAGGCTATGAGAGAAAAATTCAATCAGTCATATATCCATGAACTGGCTTTCCTGCAACACCTCATTTACACAGAGAGTCTAAACAAGACTGTGCTTCCAGGCATACCCATTCAAACAGCACCTAATTTGAAACCATATTCATCACAAATGTCTTCCCTGATCACTGGTCTACTGTGGGACTTTTACCTGTTTTGACGACTTCTACATGAGTATCTCCAAATATGCTGTGGTTGGACTATGCCCTGAAAAGTCAGGCATAGGGCTGTCAATTTTAGGGTAATTTCTAGAGAAGATTGAAGATGTAATTCAAGGAAAACACAACCTCCTAGGAGTTACTTAGGTATAGTGAAGCCCAGTTAGTCAAGACCTGACTTCTGGAGGGTTTTTTTACATTAAACATGAGAAGAAACTGAATTAAATAGGGTGACTGTGTCCCCTACAGGGCATGGCACAGCAGGGTTTTCTGAAGGGAAAAAAATAGTTTTTCTATGAGATTTGTACTTAATTCCCTGCTGTGAAGTTTTATAAGCACTAATGTGCAATTAGAGGCATTTGCAAACTGATCTCCAGTTTCACTTGAAACACCACCTGGTTGTACTTTTTTATAGTTAGGATATGTTTCTCCATGTTTTATCAGAAAGTTAGTTGATTGACTGGAAGAAAAAAGGGAATTGTGAGAAAAAAAGTCAAGGAGATTTCAATAGTTTTGAAAGATTTTTTAAGTGTCTTTGAACATTCCAGTAAAATTTCCTTCTGTGTGCATGAATATTGCTGTAGTTTATATAAAAATAGAACTTTTTCTCATCATACTTTTCATCACTAGGAACAAAGAAGAGATATAAGAAGTGGTTCTAAACTCCTTTATCGTCTCTTTTTGTTTTTTCTTACCATCAAGAAAAAAATCAACCATCTGAAATACATTTGTGAGAATTTTTTAAGGTTAAAATTGCATTTTCTATCAAAAAAGGTCTAGTCTTAAAAATATCAGCATACTAACTTTGACATATTTTTCATCATCTGTTAGATTTCATACAGTTGAAGAATCTGCTGAAAATATGGACAATTAAAGTCATTTTCTACAAAAATAGTGTAATCATATGAAAGCTATAGGGAATATGGGTTATGATAGTTACTATTTAGTAATTACCTATTAACACTTCATAAACATAGTTAATACTTTGCCATTAATACTAAAATTATGCTGGAAATTCTGTGACAAAATTCTGCTGATTGTTAATGATTTCTGTCCATACCCAACCTTTAATGGTTGCCATTACAGTTTTTTTCCTGGCAGTAATCAATTGTTTGCAGTTTTTAGTTACTCACTTCCTTCACAAATTCTTCCTTCCCTTTATCTTGCTGATAAACCTGCAGTCAAGACTTTTATCTTAGCATCAGATTGCATGGAGTATTCTTCAGTTCCCAATAGAGTTAAAAAACATTTTGTTACTCCTGTGCACACGAGAAGGTAATCCAATCTTTTTCAGCAATACTTTATCTCTATCATGTTATCAAAAGTAACCATGTTTATTTTATCAGTAATGGAATCAGACATAACTCAAAACACAAAAAGAACTTTTCTGGTTTTATTCTGACACTTTTAGTTAAATTTTCAAAAAAAAATTCAGGACTTCAAAGCCCATGCTCTGTTAATAATCTGGACTGTGAATCTCTTTTTGACAGTGAATATTAACTGTCAATTGTCTGTGATTTTAAAAGCAAACTTTTTTATTTTAAATTCTCTACTGTTTCTGTGATGAATTCCAAGACAGGTGATAAAATTTAACTAATGACACACACAACTAATAAACCAAAATGCTAAAACCTAGGCTTTCTATGGAATGACACTATAAAAGTGCAATTTGACAGACTTTGGTAGAAATGTATTAATGAAATATTTATAGAAGCGCAGACCTGATCATAGAGTCACAGAATCACAGAATGGTAGTGGTTGGAAGGGACTTCTAAAGACCATCCAGTCCAACTCCCTTGCTCAAACAGATCTTCTTAGATCAGGTCACTCGGGAATGCATTGTGTTCATATGCATGTATTGATTCCTGCTTTCTTTTATTCCTTGTTTACGTTTAAGACCTTTGAATACAGGCTAACAATTTCTATCATCTTTTGTGACATCTTGTCATATTTTTGCAGAAAGATATAGTAATCCTTAAAAGTGGCTGAGAAAAGAGGCAGTTTAAATAAAATAAATAAATAAATCCTGTCAGTTGAAGAAAAACTTAACACTTGATTGCATTTGAGTAACTCCAATATTAAATAAATAATTAGAAGTAAACCTATTTTGATTTTCTTACTTATCTTTTATTATTTATTTCTTGTGTATCTGTACTTACTATGTTAGAAAGTCATATAACCCTTCCACATCCTGATCTTTTTTTTCAGTAAACATGTTATATGCCTATATCTATGTATAAATATCTATGCATTTACTTGACAGTTCCCCACTTTCAAACATGCTGGTTCAAGCTCCACTGAGATCTGGTAACTGACTGTGAGATGAATTTAGAGTGTGATGTATTTTTGTGAACTGATGCTGAGTTATATTATTCTAGGTCTTGATTTATTCATGCACTTTATGATGGTACCACTTGACTAGTAACAAAAAGTTTGGTAATACTCCTCCTGGAGTTTGATAATACTCCTCCTGGGATTCACAAGAGGATAGAGACCTGGTCATTTCAATCTCTGCTATGATGACTTGTGAAATTAACTCATTGATAGTATTGCATTTTATTAAATTCTAGAAGATAACAGAGAGACTGGGATATATACTTTAATAAGAGGAAGCTAAACACAAGTAAAATGAAAAGTTTAAGCCAAGCATTTAGATAGATCTGTTTTCATTCTGTGTTGATGGATGATGTGCTTATTTTTCTTAAGAAAGAAAGAAGAGTCATTGGAAACTGTTGTATGCCCAGAAGTAACCAAACTGATGGAAGAGGCTGTGCCTAAAATTTGTGGAGTATTACTAAAAAAATAAATCTGGTCAGTAGAAAAGAGTTGGTTTTGTATGTGATACTAAACTGCATTATTTTAACTGTTTTAAAATAAAGGAAGTAGTAAACCTACTTCTTATTGCTTCTCTGTTATTGGCTATGGTGCACCATCCTCAGAAGTTATTGTAGGAAACAGAATGTAGAACTGGATTAACAAGCTCTATGAGAGCCATGAATGTTAAACGTATTTTGACCTAAGGAAAGAAAATAATGATTTGTTGAGAAATAATTTCCAGATCTAAGTCTTCAGTAATGTGTCCATAAGACGAAAAGTAACCATCATCTCCCTTTGCTTTAAAACATATATATGAATACACAGTTGTAATGCAAAATGTTAATTAAAAATCCAGCAATTATATATGCAATTCTTCTATTAATATGGAATTTTTTGTAAGATGCAATTCTTAAATAGATGGGTTTTTATTCCTGGGGAAATTAGTACTGTGGTAACTAGAACTGAGATGAAACAATTTGGCTACTTTCCATGCTGGTTAAAAATTGCTGCTTTCACTTCTAGTTTTTCCATTTTTTCTTATTAAACTAAAAAAAAAATCAGCATCTTAATGATACCCTAAATGATGGCCTAAACTGCACAAATAACAAACTCTTATTCTAGCCAAGCAGATCAGAGTAGTAGACCTGATTTTGAAATTCTTTATTAGTGAAGCAATTGTATAACTGAGAAGGTAATAAAATTTGTGAAGTTTGTAATAACAGTTATTCATTAGGCTGAAGTTACAACTGTTGGCTTTTGTTAACATGTTCAATGCTTTTATGCTATGAAAATTGAAAACTAAAAAAAAATATATATTCGAAACACAGGTACAGTTTAATGATGTTTTGTACACAGCTTCCACTCTGCTGGCCCTTTCAGGCTTTTCACTTCCTTTGTTTAGCAGCTACAATAGGCATAAACACGTTCCTGAAATCAGCAATTGTGTCTTCTTTCTCTCCTTTTCTCAGTTTACTGAGTTCTTATGTCACTGTGCTGAATTACCTTTTACATGATCATGTGTCAATTCTCATTGATTATGCACCAAGATTATATAAAAAAATTTCCCACTTAGTGTCAGATTAAAACTCAAAATTCACCTCTGTACTGCTGAGAGCTCATGGGTTGGTGTCTGTCATGGTTTAACCTCAGCAAGCAAATCAGCCTCACACAACCACACACTTGGTCCTTCAAGTTGGAATGGGAATGAAAATTGGAAGGGTAAAAGTGAGAAAACTTGTGGGTTGAGATAAAGACAAAAGCCGTGCATGTAAGCAAAGGAAAACAAGGAATTAATTCAACAGTTCCCATTTTTTTTTGCTGAGCATGATGCTATAAGATCTGGGACATTCCTGTAGTCAGTTGGAGTCATCTGTCCTGTCTGTGTTCCCTCCCAGTTTCTTGTGCACCCAGGGCTTCCTCGCTGGAAGGGTAGGGTGAGAAGCAGAAATGGCCTTGACTCTGGGCGAGTACTGCTCAGAAATCACCAGAATATCCTTGTGTTACCAACACTATTTTCAGCACAAATACAAAACATAGTCCCTTAGTAGCTACTGTGAAGCCAATTAACTTGATCCCATTGAAAACAGGTACTGTATCTTAGTTTAAATGTAAAGAGCAGAAAGGAAAAGTGGGAACACTCTTTCTATATTTAACTACTGAAACTTTAAGCTGTTTATTTTTACGTGATACATTGCATAATGCCTCAGACAGGTCCAATCTGCTGTCAGTGGGAGGAGATTAAAGCTATACCTGTAAATGTAAAGATGCTTTTTGCTGGGGAAGAGCAGTAATTCATTCTGGCCTGAGTACCATTATCTTGAGTATGTTGTGGTATTTGCACCAGAACATCTCCCTGTTGAATTTGCTGATGAAGTTGACATTGACAGAAATTAAATGTGGTGGTACAGACTCCTGGTTTGTATAAAATGACACTTTCATCTAAGCCAATATTGTACCCCAAATATGGATTTAACCCATACTTTATTCTTATTTATAGTTTTCTGCTAACAACATGGATAACTCATTTTCTTTCTTCTTATTTCTTAAGAAACATGACACAGTCTTCATTGCAGTCCTCAAAACAAATGTGCTGCCTTTAGCTTAAAGGAAAACTCAACCTTGAAACATTTTTTTTTCCCCTTAAAATTAAGTGTCCTATAGTATTATCTCATCCCTTTGGCTGTTCAAAAAGCTTTTCCTGCAGCTAATGTTGTTTTTCAATTTTAGTCCTAAAAATGGAGTTCAGATGTAAAACAAAAATAAAACATGTTTTTTTGCCTGTGATCTTTACTATATTTGAACAACTTAGATATGAGAATTTCATTTTTCTCCCCTCATATCAATAAGCTTACATGGTAGTGTTGGCACACTGGGGGAAAAAAAAACAAACCCAAAAAAGGAAGGAAGGTAAAATTCTGAAGTTCTTAACCAAAGCTTTATTTAAGCAAATATTAACCTCACTGGTACTTGGTTTAAATGAATTACTTTTTGTTAAATATTGAAGAGTATATATTTTAAACAATATTTTTGTCCCATCTCTTTATTCTGGCTCAGATTGAAAAATTTCTGGATTATTTATTTTTATACACCATTCAGGAACATAAAAATATCCATACAATAAGTTTACCTAAACCTGTATCCTGTTTCTTAAGTATTATCAATTGCTATGTAGAGAGTATAACAATATAATAACTGTGTAATGCATCCATTACTGGAGCTTGTAGTAACCAAAGTAGTGCAAACAACAAGACAGAAAAAGTCCTTTCCTTTTTTGGGATCAGTATCCGTAGGTTCAGTGTTTTGGTTTTGAGGACTTTTTTTTTTGGTCCTGTATAGGATCAAGATCTTATTTTAAAGGATTATCAGATTGAGAAACAGTAGAGAAGGTGCAGCATATTTTCCAAGTGTTCACTATTATTTAAGCTGTATTTGGTAGGAATTAGATCATTTCATTCCCACATACAACTTCTGTATAGATCAGTCCTAGGCTATGAGTTAGATTCCCTGCTGAGCTACTTCATAGCTCTTGATTAGTTATGGATATTGCAGTAATTGGGTCTGTTAATACCTATCTTTCCTGAGAGGTGTTAGCAAAACCTGTTCATTAAAATAATGACCAGAGAAGAAAAGAGAGAATGTAAAGATATTTCAAGACCTTAGAATTATAATTCCTTCTAACACTGTGTTCAGAAACTCTTCTAGAATACTACAGCAGTTAACTTGCAATATTAATTGGGTTCAGAAAATATATCTTCATGGCAAATGAAAGGACAGAATCAAGATTTTTGTGCAACACTACAGATTTTTATTACCCATATTCACTCAAGCAACAACTATACTTGGAAAACATTTATGTTCAGATGCCACTTGACAAAAGCACAGGGACTCATTAAATCAGAAACATTGTGACAAACTGTAGAATCTTGTGTTTTTGCTCTAGGGAGCTAATCCAGCAAAGCATTTAAGAAACTACTTAATTTTAAGCATAAAAGGACTCCCCAGAGAAGGTATAAAGCAGATGCTAAAGTGTTTTCCTGGCTGGAGCACACAGTTGGTCAAAATTTGCTCTTGTGTGTTTTTTTGTTTTGATTTTTTTTTGCTTTGTTTTATAGGAAGATGTTAAGATTAAATCCAGTCCTTTAGAAGTTCATTGTGCATGCTAAGTATTCATAGCATAGTAAGAAACATCATGTGTAATATAAATATGAGTATTTTAGTATTACCTAGAAAACTAGTAAAAAAATTACTCTGCTATGTATGGCGTTCACATAAAGAAAACTACATCACTAGTCTCTGAACACTTTCGTACAATCATAGAATGGTAGGGTTGGAAGGGACCTTTAGAGATCATCTAGTCCAACCCCCTTGCAGAAGTATGGCCTTATTGTGCAATTCTGGAAAGTTGCTAAATCCATTTGATAGGATTGTGTGGAGTTTTTATGTCTGGAGCCCTCTGGTGTCAGGGAGATTTTGTGTGACACAGAAAGCTGTCTGAAGACTGTGCAACACAGAAGTATATCCATGAATAAGGTGAGGGACATTGTGTGACAGAGATCTCAAACCTCAAAGCTATTGATTAGCCTCTAGAATTCAATAGCTCTGCCATATGAAGTGCAGATTGAAACATTACAAGCATTTCTATTCCTATACATGTTCTTCCCTCTAATCCTACTGTATTTGTTGACCTGTGCAATGTCTGAGTTGTTAAAAAGATCAGTTAGTGAGAACAAATTTTTATTCTATTTGGAGTTGATAGTTATGTCTTTTGAATGAAAAATAGCTGCTTTTCCATGCCTGTGCTCACTGTGACACAAATGCTTCTCCTTAACCATAAATCTTATACTAACATCTATAGACAATTTTCCCTGTGAACGTGGAAAAAATTGGAGGCTTACTCCGATAAGAAATCAGATTTTGCCTGGGGCCTTTCCTACCCTTTTTTGGTCATCCTTTTTCTCCTGAACTGTGGAGTTAAGGAGCTGAGAAGTCTTTCACAAACTCTCATTTTCACTCTTGTTCAAAGGCTTCCGTACCACTTCTGATTTGTCTCAACAATATTTTCCTCACCACATCAAAACAGGGACTTGAAACTCTGTGCGTTTCCTTCACGTTGTTGTTTAAATGAGAGGATGACACAGTGGCATTACATGGCTTCTCACCATATTTGAAGGGAGAAAAGTAAATCTATCTCTCTACTGAATATTCTTCCTCTGCTGTTTTCAGTGAACATTGATCTGTCTTTTGTTGATCAATAAGAAATCATAGTGAAGCTGCTCAAAACATCTGCAGAAAAAATTGAAGTTTTTTAAAGTAAGTTCATTGATTACATGTTAATGCTCTGCTCTTGTGGCAAAAGCTCTCTTGGCCAAAATTCAGAGAATTGCATTTGGAGAACTAAAATAAGCAGTTATCACACCTAAACTAGAGAAGCACCATCTACGTATGCAGTGGAAAGCCAAGAACTGATCCCTTGTTTTCCAGACCTAGTTTGCATATATTCATATGAAAATATTACGAACAAGTATGTCCTTGAAGTTGTATAACTGTTCAGTGAAGTATTTACTTGATAAGAAATTATGATACTTACAGTTCCATAGATGGCTAGTGAGAGTAATTGACAGTATTCTGCTTTCCAGAGCTCCTGAGAAGCATTAGAAACATAGAATTGTTTGATTGGAAAAGACTTTTAAGACCATCAGGTCCAACCACTAACCTCATGCTGCCAAACCCATCACTAGACTAAACCAAACCATATTCCTTAGCATCTCATCTATGCCTCTTGTATATCTCTAAGGATGATGACTCCATCAACTCCCTGGGAAGCCTGTTCCAATGCTTAATAATCCTCTTAGTGAAAAAGAATCGTCATGTCCAATCTAAACCTCTCTTGGTGTAACTTGAGCGCATTTCCTCATGTCCTATAATTCTTTACTGGAGAGAAGATATTGACCCCTACCTCACTCACTACAACTTTCAGGTAGAAGAGGAGAATCACCTATTTTGACTTGCTGGCCATTCTTCTTTTGATGCAGTCCAGAAAATGGTAGGCCTTATGCTTTTGTCCAGCTTTTCATCCATCAGTACCCTCAAGTCCTTCTTGGTAGTCTTTCTCTCAACCCCTATATTGATACTGAGAGGTGCTCTGGCACAGGTGCAGGACCTTGCACTTGGCCTTGTTGAACCTCATGAGGTTCTTACAGGCCCACATAATTGAGCCTGTCCAGGTCCCTCTGTATGGCATCCTGTCTCAGAAGTGTCAAATGCACCAGTCAGCTTGGGATGAACTGCAAATGTTTTGAAGGTGCACAGTATCCTATTACCTTTGTCATTGATGAGGACATCAAACANTACCTCACTCACTACAACTTTCAGGTAGAAGAGGAGAATCACCTATTTTGACTTGCTGGCCATTCTTCTTTTGATGCAGTCCAGAAAATGGTAGGCCTTATGCTTTTGTCCAGCTTTTCATCCATCAGTACCCTCAAGTCCTTCTTGGTAGTCTTTCTCTCAACCCCTATATTGATACTGAGAGGTGCTCTGGCACAGGTGCAGGACCTTGCACTTGGCCTTGTTGAACCTCATGAGGTTCTTACAGGCCCACATAATTGAGCCTGTCCAGGTCCCTCTGTATGGCATCCTGTCTCAGAAGTGTCAAATGCACCAGTCAGCTTGGGATGAACTGCAAATGTTTTGAAGGTGCACAGTATCCTATTACCTTTGTCATTGATGAGGACATCAAACAGTACTGGTCTCAATATAGATCCCTGAGAGACACTACTTGTCACTGATATCCATCTGGACATTGAGCCATTGACCACTATCCAAAAAAATTCCACATCCACCTAATAGTCCAACCATCAAATCTATATCTCGCCAATTCAGAGGGAAGGATGTTGTGGTGGACTGTCTCAAAGGTCTTACAGAAGTCCAAATAGAAAATATCTTTCCCTTGTCCACTGCTATAGTCACTGTGTCATAGGCAACAAGGTTGTTCAGGCAGGACTTGCCCTTGGTGAAGCCATGCTGACTGTGTCAAGTCACCACCACATCTTCTGTGTGCCTTAGCATGGCTTCTAGGAGGTCTGTTCCACAATCTTCGCAGGCCCAGAGGTGCATCTGACAGGTCAGTAGTTCCCAGGGTCCTACTTTCTACCCTTTTTAAAAATGGGTGCATTGTTTCCCTTTTCCCAGTCACCAGGGACTTCACATGATTGCTATGACTTTTCAAATATCATTAAGGGTGGCTTAGCAACTACATCAGCCTTTGCCTCAGGACTTTGGGATGTAGGTTGTAGTAGGAGATCAGCATGTCTAGGGAAACAAAAGAGTCACCCTCCTGTTGTTTGGATGTCATGGCAGTGGGAAGCCTACTAGTATTGTGTTCATAGAATCATAGAATGTTTCCTCTGTGCAGGAAGTGTGATAGGTGGGAAGGTGTGAGTCTCCTTTTGGGAGCAGTGTGCAAGAGTCATACTTTCTAGTAAACCAGTGATTAAAATCTGGAGGGTTATCTCTTTCATTTGTTTTCCACCTGACTTTTTTTACACACACCTCCTACAAACAGAATTGCTGCCATATAAATCTCTCTTTTTCAGATGTGTATTCATCCTGTTCCTTGGACAATTCTGAGTCGAGATTTGCATCTGCTGGGATAAAACCTTTTTTTAAATAATTTAAAAAATTATTTAATGGATTAATCATTTGATCATTTCATGATTCTTCTGCAATGCACTTTATATCTCTCTTTTTCTACACAGAGAATTTGAGAACTTAACATAGCACAATATCACTAAGGATACTTTGAAAAAAAAAAAACACAACAAAACAGCTACATCACAATGATATCAAAATGTTTGGGGTACTTCTTCTTGAGCTGTGTTTCTGTTAGAACATCCATATTGTAGGAGAGCTTCAGCCAAGTGTTCAGGCAAAACTAGTTTGCACCTAAAACTGCTAGACAGCGGAAGCCCAAGTATTCTGTCACTAGCTTTGAAATGAAGGAGCTGTTGAAAATCACCATGCTGGGATAATGAGAAGATGTCACTTTGGATTCCAAATTCACTCCCAAGGTAAAGGATCTTAGGAGTATAAGAGGTGTTCTAGAATTTTTAACAGAACTAAATAGCCAGGACTTGTTTTCTGTTGTATGTGATACGTAGTAGTTGTTCATCAGCATGAACATAAAAATTAACTTCATGGAAAGGATAATTTCACACTTTTTAAGCATCAAATTTTGAATTATTTTATGTTAGTACTGAAAGACCATTTTTGATTCTGCATGTTTTTCGGCCATTACAAAAGATAGTATAAGACTGCAGAGTTTTCAGGTGTCTGAACACTCATGCTTGTGTGCAATCTCAGCAAGCTGAAACAGTCAACTTTGCTGTTTTATTTATTCACTGTAGTCTGTGTGGTGTAATCTAGAAGGAAGAAATAAGATCACTAGATCTATTGATCATCCAGTAAAACACATGCTTTTATACTTCATGACTGTAATTCCCCAGGTTCCTTTTTCACTCATGTACTGTGATGAAGAATAGCTTATTTATAAGATGGCAACTTTTTAACCTCCAGAGTGCTGTTGCTTCCAGAGAGCTATTAACTCCTGTGCAATTGCTTCAGATAAGCAAATATAGTATCAAGTAGGACGCTTTATTAACATCGGTAGCCTCCTTTTAGTACTTCTGCAAAAGTGTTCTCTCTAAGGAGCTGTACCTGCCCAAGACACATTGGTAAAGGAGGTCAGAAGAGATCCTGCTATTACACTCTGAGATGCTTTCCCAGTTTGTATCATGCTTTTCCCAGCTTTTTTTAATACTAAATTATGACATTTTCTTTAGACGTTGAAGTGTTTTCTTTGATGCCTTTTAAAATAATACGTCACCTTTTTTTTCTTCCCCACATAGAGTTCATTCTGCTGATTCAACTAAATCCCTCTTCAGGGCTCTGTGCTTCTCCAAAAAAGCTTCATTATTATGAATTATGACTACTTGTTAGACATAAGAATTGACTTTCTTTGTTGAACTTCAGCATTATTTAGAAAGACACTTAAATTAGGAATGCTAGATGGAAAGATGTAAGACATTTTTGGCAGGATCTAATAGATGGGCTTTTTTCAGTTTTTAAAGAAAAAGAAAGCAACAAAAGAGATTATTATCTTGTTAAATATCTTGTAAGCCAAAAGATAATGTGGTGGGTGTCAGGAGGTCGGGCCGTCTCTTTATTCGATGGTATCTAGCAACAGGACAAGGGGTAATGGGATGAAGATGAAAAACAAGAAGTTCCATTTAAGCATACTGTTCAGGTGAGGGAGCCCTGGCACAGGCTGCCCAGGGAGGGTATGGAGTCTCCTTCCTTGGAGATCTTCAAGACTCGCCTGGACATGTTACTATGTGATCTGATGTAGGTGGACCTGCTTGAGCAGGGGGGTTGGACTAGATGATCTTTAAAGGTCCCTTCCAACCCTACCATTCTATGATTCTATGATTCTATAATGTGCTGAGATGTTCCCGTTGCAGTTAAAACGTGAGGCCTTAGATTCATAGGATAAACTAGTTTGCATATTCAGCTTTTGAAACTAGAAGCAAACTAATTAGAAGAAATGATCATTCAACTTGTGTTAGTGTTCCTCATGGAATAGAGGCATGATTGTCTCTTTTGTTAAAGAAAATAAAATTATGGATTCTACAGACCCTCAGTTATCTGTATACTTTATTTATCAAACAAACATACAGCATATTTTTATGATAACCATAGACCCAAGGTGTGTAAGGAGGAAGATAGACTCTACTGAGTAATTTCTGAACAGAGATTAAGTTGTTGAGGATTTGCATTGTTATTAATATTCCATAAACCAAAAGCAACATTTTAAGGAGTACCTGCCTTGCCTAAATACTAAGTGCCCTGCAACTGTAGTCAGATGTTTGAAAACACATTCTCACTTTTTGTCTTTTTATCTCTGTAATTATTTATATGTGCCTCTTAGTTTGTCTCTCAAAAAAAGGAAAATTATTAGCGGTGCTGTAACTAAGGAAGGTGACAGGTATTCCCCTTGGAACTGCCATCATTCTCATTCTTGATCTGGTCTTCAAACTACAGACAAACCTTGTTTTGAATATTTGTTATGTAAAGTTCAAGCTGGCTGTTTTGTTTTCGTGTGGCTAATAGGTCATATATGACAATTTCATTCCTCCCTACCTGACCCAGGTTAGTGTTAGGTTAATTATATGATCAGACACTTAAAGTTTTTTAATTCTAAAATAAGTCAACACCATAGAAGCAAACGTTAAGTGCATTAGTGTCAGAAGCTTCAGAAATTATTACACCTATGCACATTACTCAAAGAAACATTTAAATTAAAAGTTTTCAGACTTAAAATAAGGATTCCAGCATGAAATTGTGTATTAGGGAAGAGGCCAAAGAGTGTAATGCACTAATTCTTTCTGGTGTTGGAAATGATTTTACACTGAACACCTTTTCTTACTACTCACGTGTCCTGGGTTTGGCCAGCACAGAATTCACTCTCTCCAGCCCCGCCAGGGGGTGTGACCAGGCTAGTCAATCCCATGTGACATTACCCCCCAGGATATAAGGGCAGCAGCCTGGCTGCGCTCAGCTGCCAGAGAGGGAACCGTGGCTGTGCTGTCTGTTGGCCTGAGCATCGGCCTGAGCGTCGGGCTGAGCGTGGTGAGCAGTTACACCGGGCATTGCTCAGTTTTCTGTGTCCTTTGGCCATCATTGTAAGTACCTGCTCTTTGTGTTATTCTATTAAATTGTCTTTATATCAACCCAGAAAGTTCTAGAACTCTGTTGATTCTCCTCCCCATCCTGCTGAGTAACTAGGTGGTTTGGTTATTGTTCAGTTACGGCTAAACCACCACATAATGCTAGATAGTATATAAACTAGATGTTTCACTTTTCCAGTGATAGGAAGCAAAAATAATATTGTCATTGGGAACCTCATGACACATTTTTGGTCATCTGTTCCAAGGAAGGAAAAGGACATGGCTGATCCTCTGTGGAACTTGCTGTAGGAAGTGTAGAAGATTGCTGGAGAGCTAGGTTCCCTGCTTTTGCTGCAAGGATAGGAGAGACAGCAGAGCTGATTTTTGATTTTGGAATTGTACTATGGAGCTGGTATGTTGACCAAGGTAATCCAGTCAATTAATGATCAACAATCTGTGAAAGTGGCTGATTAAGAAACCAAAAAATGAATCTTAAGGTGTCTTGCAGCTTACATTTTATACTGGAAGCAAAAAGAAACACCCAATGGATCTCCCCTAAGAATTTTATTATCTGCCTACAAGTATGGGCTCTACAGAATGTACAGTCTTTTGGTGGCTAAGAATCACTAGAAAAGTGCAAAGTTTTAAAACAAATAGAGTTATTTAGCTCGCAAAGGAATCCATGCAAAGAATTTTGTGATTATATCTACTTTATTTTACAAATTACATGTATTCTAGTTACAAGGTCTAAAAATCTTACAGTCCTGAACCATTCATAATGTAAAGCTAATGGAGTTCCAAAGTTGAAAGGAAAAGGCCATTTAAGAAAATGAAATCCAGCTGTTTTCTGTGAAGTGCAAGGACCACAATGCTAACAAGCAGCAAGGGCTGGGAGCTGAGGGTAACTCTTTGGCTGGCAGGGAAAGTACCTTCACCAGCAAGGGACTGGTCCCACCAGCCTCAGGGAAGGAACAAGATGAGCTGAGAAGGGAGAGTGCTGCTGGGGACTGACAATCTTGAGCCCAGGGCATCAGGCTCCTATATGAGGCTAGGTCAAGGCAGAACAAATCCTTTTTCTATCAGTGAATGAAATTTAACTCGAGGGGTAAGGTTGAAGTGGAGAATGGAAAGCGCTGTGGTCAGACTTTGTTGTTGTCTTTGCTTGCTATAGTGGATACAGAGATGGAGACAATGCTGTGCAGTATCAAAGGCTACTTTATCCTATGGAAAGATGTTTGCTATGTAAGGGTCTTCTGAGTTTGACTCAGTCTCTTGTCACTTTGACCATTTGAATTATTAATTTACCCAGAGAATATAATTTGTTCATTAAAGAAGGGATATAGATTTGGTAAATCTTACAGTATATGAGCTGTAACATGAGTTCTTACTAATGACAATTTACAGTTCGATGCATTGTGAGTACCACTGCTGGAATGGATTTAATGGATTTAATGGATTTAAACTTTTGAAGGAATTTTCCTTTCTGCAAGTTTTTTTGGTGATTTTTTTTTGGGGTTTCTTTTTTTATTTTTTTTGCTAAGAATATTCTGCTTGCTAGCTGGTCATGCATGGGACAGATTGGGAGCTGGCAGTTGTTCTCCTGGGTCGTCATTGATGTGCAGAAAGCATTTAGCAGCTGTGAGAAGAAAAAAAGCCTCATGACAGGCTCTGCTGTTCATGTTTTTCTTTCCATTCTTCTGAAAATGAAACTTCAACCTAATGAGTATACTGGTGATTTGGTAAAAAAATAGCATCCATTATTTTCCTGAGGATAATCTTTTCCAGGCAGTCCTGTTTTTACAGACTTCCAGTTGTATTTATGCTCCAAATATTGGTGGTTTTAGACAAGATGTCTATGACATGTTATAATAGGATGTAGCTTATTTTTAAAGGCAACAGCTATTGTCTTAAATGTATAAAAGGCTGTGACAAATCTTTGGATCCAGCTTTATAAGGAGAGAAATGACAAAATTTGCAGACTGTGGGGCAATACTAGAAAGTCAAATTTCCCACCTTTGCTTTAGTAGAGCTAAATTCATGAGCATTTAGCACATCTTTGCTCAGTGCAAGGCTCAGCTTGGTTTCTTCCTTCTGTCATCTGTTGAAATAATTTGCATTTTGAGGCTACAGTAAACTTTCCGTAAGTGCCATAATTACTTCTGGCTGCTGCCTTTCCAACTCTGTGAATTCACTATTGAGCATTTGTAGCACCAAACTTCCACTTACTCATATTTCCATCCTAATTTTCACATAGCCAAAATACCAGACCTTAATTCAACTTAATTTCTCTATATGCTCTATTAAACCTGTGCTTGCACTTGGTTTTAGCATAATAGATTCAGTGACCTTCAACTCCTGTAGCCACAAGACTATAGCACTGCAGCCACCAGAGGATATTGGAAATGAAGAATTTAAAGGTTAGGTAGCCTGGGAAGAAAGATTTCCACTGTAACTCTGTAATCCAGGGCTAAGTTTCCACCTTTGCATATAAAGGCAAGTTAAACTGAGATCTATTAACATATAATGTGAAAGTATCCTGAATGTTCATATACAATTTGGAAAAAAAATATTTTCCACCTTTGTTTTTGATGCATTCTAACAGCATTACTTGTTCTGTGATTGAAAATGCTAATCCCAAATTAGAAGCTTTATTTCTGAGTGTTGTCTCAGTATAGTATCTAGTTCTGGTACTTGCACATGTGGAGGGCCTATGGAAAATATCACTGAAAATAATTCAAGGAAGGGAAAAGAAATTAGTCTGGTAAACATATTCAGGCTGGCAGAGACAGTTCGGGGCAATTTTGATTACCTGGGATAGATATTCAGCTATAGGAAGGAAAAACTAGACCCAGCATTGGAAAAATGAAGCTACATAAAGCCAACCTTGAAACAAGAAGCAATTTTCTGGCAGTAGGTAAATTAAAAGTTTCTTGGACAAGGTTTCAGGTTTATGATCTTTCCTGCCCTTAAATAAGAGATTTTTGATATGTTAGTAATATCAAGTAATGAGGGAGATGTTTTGTCATGTATTTGAACAAATTCTTGTGAAGAAAAGAAGTATTGTCTTGTATGGACCTGGTAATCCTTTCTGGCCCTAGAAACTATGAACACATTGAATTTGAAATGGAATAATGGAATCTCCTTCTCTGGAAGTTTTCAAAATGCACCTGAGTGCGTTTCTGTGTGACTTGATCTAATCAGACCTGCTTTAGCATGGGGAATTGGACTAGACGATCTCTAGAGCTCCCTCCCAACCCCTACCATTCTATCACAGAATCACAGAATAATCAGCAAGGCTGAGTAGAGGGGAAGCAGAACCTCCCTCGACCTGCTGTCCACTCTTTTCTTGATGCATCCCAGGATCCCTTTGGCCTTCTTGGCCATGAGGGCACATTGCTGGCTCATGGGTAGTTTATTATCAACCAGAACTCCCAGGTCCCTCTCAGCAGAGCTGCTCTCCAGCAGGTCATCCCCAGCCTGTACTGGTGCATCAGGTTGTTCCTTCCAAGGTGCAGGACTCTGCACTTGCCCTTGTTGTTTCACTTGCTTTTCATGATTTTGTGATTCTGTAATTTTAGCCTCTGTAGGCCATGGCACTGGCTGATTGGGTAGGAGGTGACTTGAAGAAGCCCAGAATTGCCTGCTTTTCCCTCAGCACAAATATCAGTGCTATGAGCTTTTTAAGATGGCTTTGGCTAGCCTTTCTGATTTCTCCCCAGAATAGCAACAAGCTTTTCCCTCCCACATTTTTTATAAGTATTCCTTTGTTAGTGTTGTTTTTTTATTTTTATGTTCTCTGAAGCAAGGAACATGCATCAGATGGTAATAGTTCAATGCTACTTGAAACATTTCTCTGTTCTGTATGGATGTTACACAAATTGTAGTTCCATTAAATAATCAGAAGTCTTAGAAATTAATGCTGGGAGGTTTAGTACTGGGGCATCTGGGTAAAATGACCTCTGAAATTCCCCAGTCACTTGTTGATGCTTTTTAAGTGATTGTGATGGAATGGACTGTTCTGGTCTTGGTGTGTGAAAAAAAAATGAGTCTTGTTTCAATCTAAAGGTGCACTTTGTTTAATTTACATTTTAAAGGCTTACTTGTTGATTATACCATGCTTTTGAAGCAGCATGGAAAATGGAATTTGTAACAGTGAGCAACTGATTGACAATGTGATATCATTCTGCCATTCGCACATTACTTAAAAGATTCCAAGCTTCAAAATCACTTTAAGATGTGAAGGTTTAGAAATTGATTTTGTCATGTTTTATACTAAAGAGAAGAAAACCACTGCTTTTTAACAAGCATCTTTAATATGCCCAGATGGTTTTATCTGTATTCTGTCTCATGAGTTGCACACAGCAGTTATGTGAAAGGATAAGATGGGCAAGGGGAAGAAAAGATAAAAAGCTTATAGCAATTAAGGTAGGACAGGATGAGAGCTGGATTAGATTTTTAGCAACTATCGCTGCAGAGATAATAAAGGAATTCACGTTCACCTTGAAACACAGGCAGTCAAACTGGAAAACCAAATAGCTGGGAAAAGTGATGGAAAAGGGGTAATTTATATGAGAAAGTATAGCCATGTCTCTGTTTCAGATAAATATGACAATTATCAACGATGGTGTCAGCATTAGAGTAATTTATAATCTGTATTTTAAAAAGCACAATTAAATAGCAAAACAATGTATTTTCTTTTTATAAAACTATATCACATCAGAGGTGATACTTAAAAGTAAATTCTATGATTACTGATTTTGCTCTTATAAGACAACCTATTTGGCCCAAATTTTCATACTGCTTTATTCTGCTTCTCCTGAGACATGTTGTTGCCTTTTTGTTTGGCTATCAGGAGTTGTTTTAGACTCCAACTGAAATGAGGTCTTCCTTGCCTTAAGTGCTATACAAGTAGAGTAAGAGACACTCCAGATGCAAAGAAATGATATTAGAAAGGCTACAGATCTTTTTAAAAAATGTGGACATATTTTCATTCTGCTAAAATAAAAATAAGGGTATTTTAAAAAAAATGCTTTGTAGATTAATAAAAAAATGATGCATTGTTTCATTTTGTACTAAAGATCATTCCATCCATATTCCCTCTCCTTCCTTCACTTGTAACTCAATTAAACACCCCCAGCTGTATTTCCTGCAGGTAGATCCTCCTAAAACACAAAGATGCTAAAGAATCCTCTGAGAGACTCGGATATACCATATCTTAACTGTCCATTTTCCCATATGCTATAATAATATAAATAGTTAATTTTTGTAAACAACTTCACATTTTCTCTGAAGAAGTAATTGAAAAAGTGTAGACATTCTAGTCAGATACATACTAACTGAGTATCAAGGTCTCCACCTAGATTTTTATATCTCCTTTAGCTTGCACTTCCCTACTCCAGTTCTCTGTAAATAACTGAGATGAACAGTAACTCATCAGTTCAAGGAGAGGTAGAGCAAGGAATGTACAAAAGGTACACTTGTACAGAATGTTTAAATGTACAGGAAGCAGAGAAACATGCAAGCACTGACATTTCTGAAAGGATATGGATTTTGTTTTTACTCAGTCTGCTTTGAGACTTTGCCTTGTTACGAGAGCCCCTCTCCATCAGAAGTAATTTCTGACAGTCATCTCTACAATCTGAAAGACACAGGAAGCTATGTAAAAACAGCTTCCATGAAGCCTTGAAACTGTCCAACAGCTTCCTGCTGAATCACAACAACTTGGATTATCTGGCCCCCTGAGGCCATATACAAAGAAGATTACAAGTCAAGTTTGTAATATTTGACAAAAGTATTGTTTTTCATACAGGAAAAGTCTGAGCAGATTTCTGGGTCTTGTGTACAAGATGAAGCAGCTATAGACCAGCAGGGGTGTACAATTTATTCCTGACAGTTGCAGTCCTGGAGATTGGTGAATCCTTCTGATGCAACTCATTATGCATCTAGTTATAGAGTCTGAAAGGTTTGTGTGTAAAAGAACTGTGTGATTCCCAAAGGATTAATCTTTTAGGGTATAATTAAATCATGTGGCACATAAGAAAGTGATACAGGAAAGCTGGGATCTCTTTGTTATTTGTTAAAGACTCAATGCAGCAGGAGGTAGATGAACTATGCCCTTAGCTATCCCATGATCATTAAAATTTTGCTTGTTTTCACCACATGTAGAAAAATTAACCACAATATTCTGGCCAAATTCCAGTTTCGGTAACTACAATGATTTTTTTTTTAATTCCCTTTGCAATATCAGATGATTTTCACTCCTGTAGTAATGATGGAGTGACAGGTAATATTTGTGTAACAGCCAAAATTGTCCTACATTAGCCTTCTGAGATTCAGTCCTTATCTTGTAAGGTGGACTTTGGAGAGTCTCCACTAGTAAAGAATGACCCCCGTGACCTCTAATATGAATTGGATAGAATCTAATGATTCCATATGGAAAATTCTTCCTTGCAAAGATAATGCCTCAGATAAAACATATTTTCATATAGAATTTAAGCCTTAAGTGAAGATAATGCAGGGAAATCCAGGATATTTGTCATATGTTAACAATTTTAGATAATTTTATACAATAAAATATTTTGCAGATTCCCTCTGATAAAAATTGGGGTAGGTTTGTTGAAGTGAATGGAGAGTGTTCACTGTGTGAGAAGGAGTTCTTGAATGTTGATCCTTCATGCAGAGGAGTGACATAGAGTAGTGTCTAGTTAAATTGGTGGAGATGATCTGAAGACCCTTATTTGAATCAGTATAATTTGATCCAGGCTAATATGTAATATGCTATTGACAAAATTTTTTATCTTTACATGGTTCACTTTTTAATTAAAAAAGAAACAAAAAGAAAAAAAGAATACCATTGTGGTGTGGAAGATTAGCTTTTTCATTTTCATTTAATTGATAATCCTAAAGGTATTGAATTGAATCTATAGCAATTCAGTTACTTTACTTTTTCTAAATCTGTTCTGATTTACACCAGAAGACAATCCTGAATAATTTATAATACCTGTATTTCAATGGCATAAACCAAGAAGGTCTAAGCAGTATATTTAACAAGAAATATGAAAGAGCTTTTGGCAGCTCCTACACTATAGTCCCTGTAGAATTGTTTCAAGACCCTAAATTTCTGCATTGTGTGATTGGGTTTTTTTTGGGGGAGAGGGAGGGAATCTATTTTATTTATGAGAGCCTGACTAAGTTAATAGAAGAGGAATTATTGTATTTTATACAGCATAATGTAAACGTACCAAACAGTGAACAGCTGAAGTGAAATTAAGCATTCCACTCCCTTATTTCTTACTCTGTACTGCAATGTAAGGCATAATGATCAGTGGTATGTAATGCTGCAGTTAAGATTGGCTAAACAGACAGAAAACATGGGTTTCCTCAAATAAGTGTGCAAAACATATTCAATATCACCAAGGATATTATTTGTTGACATGCATTCTTTTATGCTTTATGATGATTTTCAGTAATTTCTCTTGTGTATCTGTATTCTTCATGTGCTTCTCAGAAGTAAAGAACCTAGTTTTATTATTTCTTAACATTTAATTCATCTGTAATCCATCTGATTTTGCACAGAATTTCTCCTTCATACTTGGGAAATACGTTCTTGAACCTGGCCTTTTGCTTTTCCTTTTTAAACACAACTGCTACAGTCAAGAACCAGGATGCTGAGTAAAGTAAGCTATCTTGTGATATAGCTTTCCCGTCTGGTATTACCTATAGGTTTGCATGATTTTCCAAGACCATTCAAGATCATAACTTTCCTTGCACTGCTGGGGAAAAAAAAATCATTTGTATGCCTTTTATGTAGAAGTCTGATAGAATACACAGGCAAGAGGGGGTTACTTGTGTAAGCAGAAGTACCAAGGACTACTTTTGAATTTGGCAGTGGCAATCAGTGGCATTTGCTGATTTAATTGGCAAACATACAGGTGGAAAAATCCAGTTTGGTTGCTTCAGTTAGTAAGTGAAACAAACTGCACGCGTCCTCTCAGTTTTATAGAACATGTGCAATTTGTTCTGTTTTATGAATTGATCAGAGGTTTTTGCTTCTTACCAAGATGGGAAAAGCTTGTATATCCTTGAGGTAAGGAATAGCAACCAGCAGCTCTCATGGGTACAACAGTTTATCCTCCTTCCAGAATTCATCTGTCTCATTTTGTCTCTTTTGACAGGATGGCACAATCTAGTTTCAGATCCTTCTGCAAAACAATTTGCTGTTCTATTAACTCCATTCACATATAGCATGTGAGAGATTTCTAAATGATATTGTCATTGTCTCTAGTATTATTGGAACAATTTGGGGGATGTCAGAAACCTGTCAAATCTTATCGAATTGAACCATTCCCAATAAATAAGGAAGAGAACCTGCTTATGAATGAATAAATACTGTTCATCAGCCAAGGGAAAAAAATTAGTATCAGATCTCCTTGCTATCTTGAACATTCATGTTGATCTCTTCTCCTAAGCTACAAGTGATAGGACAAGAGGAAATGGCCTTAAGTTGCACCAGAGATTTTGATTGGATATTAGGAGAAAAAAATATCACTGAAAGGGTTGTCAGGCATTGGAAAAAGCTGTCCAGGGAGGTGATTGAGTCACCCTCCCTGGAGTTATTACAAAGATGTGTAGATGTGGTGATTAGGGACATGGTTTAATGACAGGCATGGCAGTGTTGGGTTAATGTTTGGACTCAATGATCTTAAATGTCTTTTCCAATCTAAACGATCCTGTGATTCTGTGACCATATGAAAAAGATATTTATTTCTAGCAAGTAGGAGGAAGACACTTTTGCCAATGGGAAAGTCCTCTGCTGTCTCTTGGAAATTTAGTGCCTTACCCACCGAATTGTACCAAAGTTTGTGAAAAATATGTAGCAACTGTAGACAAGCAAACCAAGTACCACTGGGTACATATCAAATCATATTGACTTCCTTGAGACTCTTCTTGCCAGCCATGAACTTGTATGAAATTTTTCTAGGTGGCAGTAGCTGCTGGCATTGACCATTCTGCATTTGTTTTTAATTTGTACTTCCCTCTAAGAAGTGTGAGGAATGAAGGATTCCCAGGGTGTGTCTTCCTCCCACACACATCCTTACAAAATTAACAAATATGTATAGATATGTGTGTATATGTAGAGCCCAGAGTATGGACAGAACACACACATATATTTTACATGCTAAATGTAAATATGCCAAAAAAGGACATATTTATTTGTTAAAGAAATGTTCATATATTAGCATTTGCATTGATTTTGTTGAAAAGAACCACCTTTCCCATAATGCTTGCTTTATTGATGCTTTCTTGGTATTTCGCTGGAAAAGAAAAAAAAAAAACAAAACAACCCCTAAAACCACCAGGACTAGTTTCCTGTGTTGAGTAGCACTGAAATTGTCCTGAATGTGGCTTGCTCTTCTTCTCCCCAAAACCCAGATGCACCAAGTCCAGAAAGGCAGTGTTTTGCTGGTCACTGGAACATATTATTTTCATTTTGACCTTCTTAGCCTAAGAAGAGATTCTGTAAGTGGCTACTCATTTGGAGTTTCCTTATTCCACCTAATACGCAGAGCTCAGTCAGCTGAGTTGGTTTATGAGGCCAAGCTTAACCTATAGGTGTTGGAGAAAAACTTGTTCAAAGCATACAACGATTTTTCTAAGGAATTATTCTCTGAACTGACTCTATGACTGTCAGAGTAACTCCAAATATGAGTGTCTTGTATTTAATATGCTCTGTTGCTGACTTGTTGAGCATGCAAGACAGTTTGTAACAGTTTGTGCATCTCTTATGCATGTTATATATGAAGGTTTTAGTTATCCTTGGGATTGTCATATGTTATGAAAGGCAAAAAATTGTCTCAAACCCACTTTTAATGGCAAAGAAGACTCTTGTCCAGTGTAAATTTCTCTAGACCTATGAATTTTGTAAGTGACATGCTAGGCATCTAAATCTTCTCTCAGTTTTAAGACCACATTTGCATTAGATTTTAATGTTAATAACAATAATTGAAAGGAATATTATGTATGTATATAACTCAAGGCCATTGAACAATACATGGCTACTTTTATCCATTGGCCCATAATGAATGTGCCTAATGTTTATGAAATTCCTTGGAAGAGGGTGAAAAACCAATAAACTGTTGTGTTTGTTTGAAAACAAATATAAAGAACAGGAAAATCTGAAAAAAACAATCTTGTGAAAGTTACTCATAACCAGGTAGACACTGAAATTATACTGAACAAAGTCACATGAGTCATGTTGCAACACCTCACAGTCAGAGTCAGTGCACTTATTTTTACAGTTATATGTCTATAACATTGTTTGAATACACCAAAGATTGTTGACTTAAAATTTGAACCAATTGACACCAAGTGTTTGCAGCAGTTATTATTATACCTGCTACCAGATAATTTTCCTTTTTTTTTTTTTAATAAGGAAATCCTAAACAAATCATGTCATGGTGAGATGTCAGTTGTCTGATGTCCAGTGTCAGTCTGTTGTATTTCTGTGATTTCTCATTGGCTTTCTCTCTGAAAATTGTGGTTGTACATGTAATGTTGGTAACGAGAATTTTTTTTCATTAACAAACAAAAGATCCAGTTTATTTAATTCAGCATTTTATGTTGCTGTCAGAGCTTTGTCCTTTATATCTTAATTTCCTTACTGTATCTAATGTGAATTAAATAATTGTTATTATGTTGAGCACTGAAATCCTGGTTGGCAACTATCATCTTGGAGAGCCAAGACTGATCGGCAGTATTAATAGTTCATTCTTACCTCTTTCTTTCTGTGTCCCAGCACCAACCTACCAGGACATTTGTTCTCAGTTTACAATAGTCAAGGAACTATGCCCTATGTGCTAACCTGGCTCATTATCTTCTCACTGGCATCATGGAAAACTTTTCTACTCTTATAGATTATATTATTCACCAGAAAATATGACAAGTCCTTGATTAGAATAGCATCAATTATCCTTGAAAAAACAGCTGGAGGAGAAATATTTATGAGTCTGTAGTCTTTTTTCACACCACAAAACAATCCTATTCTTGATCTTTTTTTCCTTAGGCAACATAGTGCTGTATATTTACTCAACTGGTACCGAAAAGTGAAATTTGACTATCTGCCACTTCCAAAACACCACCACCACCTTCAAGTTTCAAATACCTGCAGTTTTATCATCCTGGAGTTTTCATCTCAATGTTTGCAGGAATCAAATAAATACTTGTCCTGCTCTAAGCTTTTCAATTGTAGGGACTGATTTCATACTAAAATGTATGAAAGCTGTGGACCAATCTTGTTGTACTCATCTTGGTTTCAAGTGTTAGGTTTGTATTGTTCTTAATAATCCAACATCCTCATTGACCTGGCAGAGTGTCTAAATTTTCAAGTCAAGTTTCGAATTGAAATGTTGATTTGCATAATGTAATATAGAAATTAAATGATCTCTATCATTTTCTAAAAGGTTGCTGTGTCTATGGACCAGTCAAAGTGGAAAGACTGACTGTGAATTTCTTAACACTTTACTTAACATGTACTGATGTGCATTTCATTTAGAGGAATTGTATCTGAAGACAAGTACCTGAAACAAGGTGCTTCAGAGAAAGTCTGGAAACATCTATGTAAAAACAAATGTTTTCTATTGAGAACAAGGAGTTTTTCTGTTTGATAAAACTGCAAAACAATAACAAAATAACCCAGAGTTACTATCCAATTTCTAGGAAAAAACACACATCAATCACAGGCTCTGTCTGAAGCATAATGTCAATATTGGGAACCATCAGTAGCACAGCACGATCTTCCATCGGGCAGTCTCTTACACAGAGAGTGATTTTTTTTAGGTTTACTACTAAATGGAAGTGTGCAAACTATGTAATGTACATAATACCTACATCTGTCTTCTCAAATACTTAAGGTTTCAGCTTGCCTGCACAATGCCTGACTTCACCTCTGTTATGTCATGTTTAGTGGGACATAGCCGTAGACAGCCTTCAAGCACAAGTCTGCTCCATTCTTGTAAAAGGGAAAAAGTGCAGAATAAGAGATGTCTGCTTTAATAAGGAAGGATGTGTAGAAATAGGGAAAAGAAATTAGAGTAGTTGAAGGCTGTTGATACAGCAGTGAATTTGGCTTTGAAGAGAGTTAGAACATGATAAGAGGATGCATGAATCATATGATGTAAGCGAATTGTTTGAAACAAATGGAATCTGCAGTTTGGCCTGATGAGTTGCATTATTTAAGCCTTTGGAAAAAAAATCAACATTAAGAATTGGACATTTTACTTTCTTAAAAAAATGATATGTCTTGCTTCAGCTTGCTATTCAGACTTATGAAAGCTGCCAGTCCCTGGTCTAATGTCATAAGCAGCGATTTAACAAAAAAAAAAAAAAAAAAAAAAAAAGGAACTGTTTATCAAAACCAAGGAGAGAATGTTTCGCTAAAAAAATGTTCTTTCATGTTCAAGATTTTCCAAGGAGGAAAACAGACCTGGTGTCAGCTTAGCCTCAGATACAGAAGCCCTGTTGTCTCATCTGCAGCTCTGGAGGATGAGTCTCAGTACGACTCTTGGTTTGAGTGCTTTCACTGCAAGATATCTTGGAAAAGGCTTATGAAATTCAGAGAGCACTAAAAGGAAGGTATCAGCGGTATCCCAAGGAACTGTCACTTCATATGCACACTGTTATTTTACTCAACTGATACATTACAGTCATTGTTAGATTGCTGTAACAATATAATCTAAGGCAACCCCTTAAAGGCATGCCTTCAGTGCTAATTACAGTGGAGGCCTAGGTGTTTCCATTCTGTGGAAGGGAATTTCTGAATTTCTCTGAGTTTCTATGTGTTGCAAGGACACTTAAGCTTCTGGTACTGTCTGGTAAATCAATGCTCAAATATTTGTGAGGAAGAATGCTGTTTTTCTTTGTTTTTTTTAGTTTTGGCCTATCAGTAATATGAGTCTTTCACACCTTCTAGGGTTTGGTAAATTGTAGTTCTGGGCTCATATTGCTAATGAGACAGTATTACATATCTGAACTTCTTTTTTAAAGTTAAAAAACCCAGAAAGAATATTAATACTGGCTAGATATGCAGGGCTGGTAATAGACTATGAAATCAAAATATGAATGACAAAGTGTAGGTTTGGTTTTTTTTTTTTTCCTTTTCCTAATATATGTGCTGAAAACCCACTCCAAGTCTCCAAAACTCTGTGATAACTAGGTATTGTAGGTTGTCTTCATGGCTTCTAGCTTTAGCAAGGACTTTATCATTAGAGGGAATGCGACATAAGGTGATGTTTGTATTCTTTTAACTTAAGCCTGTCTTGGCTTTTTTTGTGAGTATAACAGTGAAGATTATTTGAGCCAATAAATAGGTCTTAGTGGTGTTTTTACTTGTGATCTATTAGTGAAAGATGCTGTTTCTGCTTCTGGAAATACTGATGTAGGCAGTCTCAACCTGTCCTGCTCTGGAGGGCTGAAAGTTAGCATGCAGCTTTTTGAGCAGCCCTCTGCAACTTTGTGATTTGGAATGCCTTGTAGTTGTCAGAAAGAGACCTCAGAAAATCATCTACAACAGCCCTCTGTCTTGGTGTGGGATAAATCTTCATCATGTGAACAAAGGAAAAGTAATACATGCAAGATAATCCTGAAATTTGTGATTAATGATACTACAATTTGCTTCCAAGCTGGATAGGACTTTTATTTCCTCTTCCTGTTGGGTCATTTTTTCTTCTTTTTTTTCTTTTTTTTTTTTTTCAGGCATGAGGAGAAAGAGCTTTACCTGAGCTACAGTTTATTAACTGCTTTATCACGACAGTCATAGAACTGTATCTACTGGGATATTTTTCAGAGTTGTTGTGCAAGGACAAGTCATTGCTCATAATTTTTCTGATAGACTGGAGGAATCTATTGCACAGGTAAACAGAAGAAACTTTCAGGACTGGACATTCACACAGTTTTTGCTGCAAGAATTTATTAAATTTCTATCTAATACAGTCTTAGAAACTGAAAATAAAAATAGGTAACATGGCTTAACATATCACAATGTAAACAACTCATCTTTATCAAGAGAAGATTAGATTTTCATAATATAGTAGTTTATGATTAACTATGACATAGGTAAGATAGTAATACTGTTAATCAGTTCTAATTCAAGGCTGTATTTCCACTGGATTTTAAAATAACTGTGCCAGGTATCAGTGAGGGTAGCGTAGCTTTCTAACTCCAGTAAAAAAATTGTTTAAAAAGATAATATTTTCCACAAGTTGTCAACTGCCTTGTAGTGAAAATGTACAGCTATCTCCAAACATACACTCAAGCCTTCTCTTTCAAACCTGGCAATTTATTTTGCCCTTGAAAATCTTTCTGGCATATATATCTGTTGACTTTGAGGCTTGTCTGCATATCAGGTAGAATTTCTATTTGCACTGGAGTAGTCAATTTCTGTTTAGTTTTGAAAATTACTTGGGACAAAGAAAATTTAAGAAACCGCGCTTATTGTGGAAGGATTCTAGCTCGAGTTAATGTTGTTTAGAGAGCAGCAATTTAATTAGAATGTAATATTCCACTCTAAAAATGTCTTTATGGGGGTTTAATTTGCATTAATACCTTACGCAGATGCTCTCTTAAACTTATATATGACTCGTAACACCCATGATATCTGAACACTGTGATTCCTCTTTGATGTGATGAAGTGCTACCATAATAATTTTCAGACACAGCAAAATGGCACAGAGGATCTTGTTTACAAAGATATTGGTACATTCAGTGAGAACAATAGAGTGTCATTCCAATTCTTTCAAAACACAATTTTCTGTCTTATTGTTTGAAATGGTTGTCCTGCGGCACTCACTCCTGACTTTTCCAGGAACCTATCTTCACTTTCAGAATGTAAATGTGACACTGAGATTTCTCTGCACTGTCCTATCAAATGCAAATCTGAACCCGCTCTTAAGAGCAAGATTTCCCACTGTTCAAAGAGTAGAATTTGTGTTCTGAGACTATCTCAGCTCATGCTCTGGAGGTAACTGGAAGCCCAAAGACTTTTAGTTATATAATATGAAGAAGTATTTTCTCAAGCCATCTAAATGATCTAACATGGAGGTAACTATATATACCATAGTTTTGTCCACCACCAAATATACTGACATCGGCTCTTTTAAGTTCTCATTTGAACATACTGATTTAGTGGAGGTCTATTTTAACCTTGCCTATGGCATCTTAATCACAATTTTGTATATAAGGAATGTTGACTTCTTCATGACTACATCCAGTCTTCACCTCATGTCATCCAAGAAGTATACGTTTTAGGGATTTTTTTAACCTGCTGTAGTTTTCTGTCATCAAGCTAGGACTTTGTCCGTTGAAATACCTATCTGCTTGAGAACCAGACTTTTCATCTACCGGGTAACTGAAGACATTTTGGGGTATTGAGGCAATAATAAAAGCTAAAGAGAAAGGAATGGAAGAACCTTCTTTTTCTCAAAGCTGATTTTAGGTCAATGCACAGAACTATCTTTACAGCAAAAGTCTATATTCATTAACCTTAGAATATGAATATGGAAGTGGTTTCATTTTTCCTGAAAACTATGGATATGGTAATTATGACAGATGACTTTGATGTTGGACTTGGTGTTTATTCTTTTTATGTGGAGCTGTGGGTCATCATATTGGGCTTCAGGAACAAACAACAAATCCCTTTATGCAAAGGATTCACAATTAAATAGGTACATAAAATTCATGGCTAGAGTATTGAGTTTCTATTTGTTGAATCTTTCCAAATAGTTTTTTCCACATCAGGGAAGACCAGACTCTGCTTTGTTTTGAGGGCTTGACTGTTCCGTCTCCCCATCTCATAAGCAGAAAGCTGCCTGTGAGCAGCCCACTTGTCAACATAAGCCATCAGATGGAACTATAAATGGTAAAAGATAATTAACAGGAGATGGTTTAGCAAAATTCATTTCAGACAAGTCTAAGCAGTGACATTTAAAACTGGTAGACATTAAGATATAATCAGCTGCATGTATTAGCTATAGAATTAGTCATTAACATTTCAATGTAGCCAGGAGGCAGCAATGAGACGATGTCCTGCTGGCAAGAGCCACAGGACATATATAATCCTCAATACTGAAAGCTGTTAATTGATAAAGAAATAGGACAGGCTGGGTGGACTAGGAGGTGAAAATCATTCCCAGCTGATGTCTACATGCAGATCTAATAGACAGTTCTTTGCAATAGTGTAAGGTCTACTTTAGTTGTATTGCTAAGCCTTTGTATAGACTGTTGCATAATGCCATATGGGCTGTTGGTGTCACAAAATCACAGAATCTTAAGTGTTGGAAGGGACCTCAAAAAAATCATCTAGTCCAACTCCCCTGCCAGAGCAGGACCACCTAGATGGTGTGCAGATGGAGAATACCTCCTTTAGAAATTACACAGAGCAACAAAAAGGAATACATTTGTGCCTTCACCTTCTCTGTTTTCATTTCCTTGATTCTGCTTTTCCAGGCATTCTTTGGGCATATCCTCCTCATTTACTGCCCCATGCTACTGCTATTTTAAAGTCACACCAGTTTCCACATTACTGCTTTACAAGCATTGTAATAGTTGCAAAGAGACTACACAACATTTAATGACATAAAACATTCTTTTTTATATACAAATTAATTCATTTAAGAAAAAAAATGAGCCACTAGGCCCTCTTGACTTAATATTATAGTTATGTTTCTAGACTGAAAATGTGTATCCTTCTTGTTGTGTATCAAGGTTAGTAATATGTTAAGAAAGTGCATTAAGATCTTCAAAGGAAAAACACTCTAATAGCAAACAACACTTGTAGAGTGTTGCTATTGGCAAACTTTTTTGAAGCATGAGACACACTTTAATTCTATTTTCTGTCAAGAGATGTTTGTACAGATTAGAAGCTAGTATCTAGGGCTTATTCTGATTTCAGTTAATTCAGAATTTAATTAGTTCGTTGAGTTTTTAGACAGAAGGATAATATAGCCATGAAATTAGACTGACATGTAATTTTCTGATGATAAATTTATCACAGAATCTGAAGCCAAGAAGTACTTTCTATAGCTTACTAGAGCTACTGTGTAAAATGGCTGAATCATACTAAGAGATTAGAGCAAATGGAATAGCACGTGAATGAAAACAAGTGCTTCATTTAAAACAATTTGTTTAACATTTACTTTGAAGATCTATAAAGAAAATTGACACATGTCAAGAGTAGAATTTCAGTTTTACCTGATAGGTCTTTACACATCTATCTCTTGTTTATTATCACACTTTCCATACTTACTAATTCTGAGGTTTACTAGATAAAGCCAATGTGAACGTTCATTTGATAACTGTTTATCAAAGTTAGTATGGAACCAGATGATGTGCTTTTATGAATGACAGAATAAATGTAAGTGTAGAATGGTAAACAGTATTAACTGAGTCACTGAGCAAATTCTGTCTCTGCTGGAAACAAAAGAGCATCAATGTTTCCTAATACTAAAATTCATTAGGCTGCTCTTTAGAATTGATAATTCTTTAAATTTTCTCAACTTCCGAAAATTAAGAGGTAAAGGTTTTCTGTTTTACTTCAGGTGCCAGTATATAAATATCTATCTAAACTATCATTTCCTCTCTTCCATCTCCTCCTCATAAAATTGTAGGGTTGGAAGACATATTTAAAGATGACATAGTCAAACCCCCCTGCAGAAACTTGTCAAGCTAGACCAAGTGGCATAGGAACATGTCCAGGCAGGTCTTGAAGACCTCCAAGGAATGAGAGTCCACAAGCCCTCTGGGCCGCCTGTTCCCTGCTGCTCTGTCACCCTCACAGTGAAATAGTTGTTTCTGATACTGAAGTGGAAGTGCTTGTGTTGCAGCTTCATCCCATTGCCCCTGGTCTTGTTGCTAGCTCCAACAGCAAAAAGGGAAGCCCCAACCTCCTGACACCCACCCTTGAGATATTTGTAAGTATTAATAAGATCCCCACTCAGTCTTCTCTTTTCTAGGTGAAACAGCCCCAGTTCCCGCAGCCTTTCCTCGTCTGAAAGACGTTGCAGTCCCCTGATGGTCTTGGTGGCCCTGGGCTGGATTCTCTCCAGAAGTTCTCTGTCCCTCCTGAGCCGAGGAGCCCAGCACTGGACACAGGATGTAATTCATGTGAGTTTCATATTGAGAAACATTAAAATTCGAGGTGTTTAAATGTAAATGACAGGTGGTGTAAGTAAGCCTAACAATTCAGGAACTTCAGGGTTTCTTCCCGGGTTTGGCCCTCTTCAGACTCACCTGGTGGTGTTGGTAAACTCAGACATCCTTCTCGGTGAATTGAGATAGAACTCTGCATGCTCAGGTTCTCAACTCTGCTCATCACCAACTATTTGTTGGCTCTACCTGCAAACGCGCCGAGAACTTGAAGACCTCCTTTGTCCATCCCTTCCCTCTTCCTGGGCTCAGCTCACTGCTCCTGATATCTCCACAGCTTCCCCCACCAGTGGCATGGGGAACAGGGAATGGGGGTTTTGACCAGCTGTCTCTGCTTCTTCCTCCTTCTTAGAGGACTTGTCACCTTTTTCCCATGCTCCAGTTTGGGATCCATGAGATCCAGCCCCCACGAGACCTCTCTGGCGTGAGTCGTTCCCAAGGGCTGCAGCTCCACACAAACTCCTCCACGGAGTGTGTCTCTCCTCCACGGCAGCAGAGCTCCAGGCACATTCTGATGCAATGCTGGCTCGGCACAGAGTTGCAGCCCCTGTGGCCACAGACAGCCCTGGCTTGGGGTCCTCCAGAAGCTGCCAGCAAATCTCGTCTTCACCCTCCCACTCCATTAGTTTCAGGGGGACAGCTGCCACCTCCCTGTGTGTTCCAAGGGGATCTGTGCTCCAGAGCTCTTCCTCTTCTCACTGACCTTGAAGTCTGCGTAGACACTCGTCTCTCATCCAGCTCCTTCCACCTCCTAGAAAAATAAGCTTCCTCCACTTTCTTCCTCTTCAGAAGGAGTTGTGGAGGTGCCCAATTGGCTGAGTCCCCGAGGTGGGTGTCACTTAGAGCCAGGGAAGCTTTTCAGCAGCTTAGCATTACCGTAAGGAGCAATATTACCGCTCCTTCCCTCTGAGCAGAAACAGCTCTACACACAGCCAACACCTTAGCTAATGTTGTTGATTGTGTATGTTTGCATTTGTTTGTCGCGTTCTTCAACGCGTTCCAAAACCTTGTTTGATAATGGAATCTCAGAAGCCCAGAATGGTAGGGGTTGGAAGGGAGCTTTAGAGGCTATCTAGTCCAACCCCCCTGCCAAAGCAGGTCCACCTAGATCAGGTCACCCAGGAACGTGTCCAGATGCGTTTTGAAGACCTGCAGAGAAGGAGACTCCACCCCCTCCCTGGGCAGCCTGTGCCAGTGCTCTGTCACCCTGCGAGTAAAAGGGTTTTTCCCTGTGTTGAAGTGGAACTTTTTGTGTTCCAGTTTCTTTCTATTGGCACTTGTCTTGTCAGTAGGTGCAACAGAAAAGCAGGGATGCCCCAACCTCCTGACACCCACTCTTTAGATATTGATAAATAGGCAGGAGATTTCGCCTCAGTCTCCTCTTCTCTAGACTAAAGAGCCCCAGTTCCCGCAGCTTTTCCTCATCAGGAAGTTGCTCCAGTCCCCTGATGATCTTGGTGGCCCTCTGCTGGACTCTCTGCCAAAGCTCCCTGTGCCTCTTGAGCTGAGGAGCCCGGAATGGGACCTAGGCCTCCAGATAAGGCCTCAGCAGAGCAGTATAGAGTAGGGAGGAGCAAAACCTCCCTCAACTTGCTGGCCACACGCTTCTTGATGCATGCCATGATGCCATTGGCCTTCTTGGCCACGAGGCCACATTGCTGGCTCATGGTTAGTATCTGATCTGGCAGGACTCCCACCCTAGGCCTGCAGCCACCCCTCTAGTTCCCCCTGCTCCCTGTGTGCGTTGGTGTAGAGGCAAGACAGGGGCATCCTTCCAGCAGATGGGTTTCCCTGGGTGGGTGCGAGGTGATCCTCGCTTGTGCAACCTTCCCTCAGGCCAGTCAGCCTTCTGCTTCTCACCTTGGTGTGCAGCTGAGGAGCCCTCATCATTGCATTTCCTTCCCTTACCTGTTTGTCTGTTAGGTGGGACGGCACACACTTTGCCATTTGGCAGCCCCCCACCCCGCCCCGCCAAGTCCTTCAGTTTCAGGCATCTTCCTGAAGTGTGCCAGCCTATTCCCAAAGAGAGCAGTGCCCTTGTGAGCCAGGTGTATTCCATCCTGCCCTCTGCAATGACAGTCATCAGAGGTCCTGTTCTCCCAGAAAGCCAAAGCTTCCTGTTGGCACTAGCCTCTAAGGCAGAGGTGAACTTGTGTGATTTTCCTCTTAGTGACTGCCCCCTTTCGTGTGGTGTGCAGGAGGGAAGAGAAGATCACTTGTCCTCCCCTCTTCCCTTCCCTGGCCAGTTTGGTAATGTTGCGTCTCATGACATCATGCATACCTAGATGAGAGAGGAGCAGGAGACAGTCCTGTTGCTGAGGGGACGGTGCCCTCTTCTCAGGCAGAGGTGGGATCTTGGCCCCTGGCAGGCAGCAGCTGTCCCCACTCCTTGTCCCATCTACAGACGGGTGTGTGGGTGCCTCTTGACAGCGGGTCCCCCCCTCAAGGAGCAGCCCTGGCTTTTGACAGTGCCCGCTGCCTGTTGCCAGTGAAGCAGTGTGTGGTGGATTGGTTGTNTATATTTAAACACCATGACACGATTTACAGTCCAGTGGATAAAGTTTACATCTAACAAGTCATTCAGTAATACAGGTTTTGGGAAAAGAAAACAATAACAAAGCACAGAAGTGCTTTAGTTCTAGCACGTTTGTTTAAGCTCAAAAAAATCCTTTCCAATTCTTGGCACATTGTTTTCAAGAAAAGTTAGACTTCAATGCTGTTATATTTCCAGCTTTAACTAATTTTTCATTGTTCAGATAGTTAAACCTTCAGAGCTTCAGCCGAGCTGCAACTAACAGGTATCTTGGGATGCTGTGAATCCAAATGTTGACATTTTGTAGCAAAGCTTGTTAGAGCATTTGCCAGAAAACTAAATTCTGTAGCATTTTAAACTAGCTGACTGCTCTTTAACACCTTTGGCAGCTACCTTATTCCTTGCAAACATTTTCAGAGTTGGACGGGGATCATACTGCAGTAGCCAGAAAATCTGTCCACAAAACACCCCTTGTTTTGAAGATGCTAGATAATGTCTTCACTCTCAATTTACAGTCAAGTACATGGGTGACTAAGTAGTGTCACCCAGCCTCCTTGCTATCCTAGGGCCGTATTAGAAGTTAGATTGGCTTGCTGAAAGATCACCTTGCGCTTTTCTTATGATAACTGTTGTTGAACACCAAAAATATTAAGCAATGAACAGGATCCAAAGTGAACAGTACAGATACAGTACACTGTAGAATGTAGATATTTTTTTTCTTAACCCTCAACCTGGGTATTCCAAAATTGAGATTTCTGAGAATTACTTTTGCAATCTTTAATTCAATGTCTTGTCCATGGTTTGAGTAAATTAATAATAAAGAAAAAAAAAAGATGAAAACTACAAAATGTGTGAAACCAGTTAAAATAAAAATGTAGGGAGACAAAGTAACAAAGAAACCAGACTGAGTCAACCAAAAGTATCTTTCATCTATGTTATTTTTTTCAAAAATAAGAGACAGTTTTTATCTAATCTGGGTATGAGGAATGAGCATACTTTGAAATGAAAAACCAGTCATTGCTGGCTGGTCAGATGGAACAGATAAATTTATATATTATGGCTAAATAAAGAATTGCAATCTTATTTTTGAGCTAATGGAAATCCATAGAGGTTCTGAGATTTAAAACAGTATTTTATTAATGTCTTGTAGTACAAGATGTCATTTTGGTTACACAGAGAATATTTCATAGAATCATAGAGTTATAGAACGGTAGGGTTGGAAGGGACCTCTAGAGATCATCTAGTCCAACCCTCCTGCAGAAGCAGGTTCACCTAGATCAAATGGCATAGGAACATGTCCAGGCGAGTCTTGAAGACCTCCAAGGAAGGAGAGTCCACAAGCCCTCTGGGCAGCCTGTTCCCTGCTGCTCTGTCACCCTCACAGTGAAATAAATTTTCTTTATATATTTAAGTGGAACTGTTTGTGTTCCAGCTTCATCCCCTTACCCCTTGTCCTGTTGCTAGCTAAAACAGGAAAAAGGGATATTCCAACCTCCTGACACCCACTCTTTAGATATTGATAAATAGACAAGAGATTTCCCCTCAGTCTCCTTTTCTCCAGACTAAACAGCTCCAGTTCCCGCAGCCTTTCCTTGTATGAAAGATATGTCAGTCTCCTGATGATCTTGGTGTCCCTGTGCTGGACTCTCTGCAGAAGTTCCCTCTTCCTCTTGAGCTGAGGAGCCCAGAACAGGACCCAGGCCTCCAGATGAGGCCTCAGCAGGGCAGAGTAGAGGGGGAGCAGAACCTCCCTCAACTTGCTGGCCGCACTCTTCTTGATGCATGCCAGGATGCCATTGGCCTTCTTGGCCACAAGGGCACATTGCTGCCTCATGGTTAGTTTCTTATCAAGCAGGACTCCCAGGTCTCTTGCTGCAGAGCTGCTCTACAGGAGGTCAGTCCCCAGGCTGTAGTGGTGCATGGACTGCTTTCTGCCCAAGTTGTCCCAGCAGATCCTTGCTCATCCATGGAGGCCTTCTGCCTCCTTTTCCTCTTTTGTTGCTCATTGAGACACCTGATCCTGGGCTTGGAGGAAGTGGTACTTGAAGATTGACCAGCTCTCATGGGCACTTCTGTCCTCTAGGATCATATCCCATGAGATCCGTCCAAGTAGATCTTTGAAGAGGTCAAAGTCGGCTCGTCTGAAATCCAGGATCATGGTCTTGCTTTGTGTCCTGCCTCTTCCACACTGATCTTGAACTCTACCATGTTGTGGTCACTGCAGCTGAGGTTGCCTCCAACCTTCACATCCCCAACCAGGCCCTCCTTATTTATCAGTACTAGGTCCTGATTACTCATAAAAGCCTTTCTCTTTGCCCATAGTTTCTAATAAAAAAATGGGATCGTGTTGTTCATTGGTCTGAAGTCACATAAAGTCTGAAGTCAGCTGCACTGTAAAGTGGATTATGTAGTTTGCTGGACTGGATGGACTGCACTGGGTTGCAGAATCTATTACTCTTGAAGTACTAGGCAGATGCCTGTAATTTCTACCAGAGGAACTCACTCTTCTTTTTTCAGTAAATTCAAACTTTAGTAATTTCTAAGCTGTTAAGAAAAGTCCTATTTAATCTGGAAAAGGGTAGGTACACCTGTATGTCAGTAAATATTCTCTGATGAAAGTGGGAAGTGCATTAGAGCTTGCTAATAATTTTAATTGAGGTGGAAAATCCAATCACTTATTCAGAGACTGGAGTTCTGCAGTTAATCATAATTCATCTGACTGTGTACTTGGTTAGATTAAGCACATCTCTGTGACATTTAAACGCCTAAAGAAGATGGCAATTATTTGCACTCCAATAGAACTGAAGGGACCTATTGTGGCAGACTCTGCACAAAAGAAGACTGTTTTGTGATCTCTCTGTGCGTCTAAGAAAATAAAAACAGAATTTGGTAGCTGAGAAGATATGACAGGGGAAGAATTGACTAAGGACTGTAATTCCTTGGAGTAGTTGTGAAACTTCCAGGTTAAACTCAGACAGAAGACATACTGAATTATAATTCAACTAGAGGTTTTTTTATGCAATACTGTGAATAATTTGGCCCATCAGTATTAAACTAGAGTAAACAAGTTGAGGTTCAGTAGTCAAGTGAGCCGGGAAGAGGAAAAACAAGTTTTCAACTTTCAGTCACAAGGTATTACAGAGAGAATGCTGGAAAGCTGATCTTAAAGAAGTGATCATTGGTATGGAAGGAATGAGAATAATTCAGTGAAAGTGGCTGTGATACTGCGAGAAATTTATGTTTAAAGGATGTATGACTCTGTTCTTACTGGAATACTGTTTGGAAGACATCATGAATATGGTTTGGTTATCATGAAAAGCTTTAGAATTCATTAAACATAGTCTGATTTTTGATGACTTATTATTCAAAAAGAACACCACAATATTCCAGAAGAACTTCTGGAAATAGAATTTAAGTGGCAGATTTATCTATCCCTTCATAATACTATAACATAATTTGTATAAAACCACCACCTTGCACTGATATCCATTTCTCAGTATGTCCATACATCAACAGAAATGGAGGTATCTATGAACCAGCTTAGTTCTGCTTTTACAGGGTCTGCTATGACCAAGAGTGAACATCATTTGTACATTCTAATGCTTATGTAGACAAATAGGCAGATGATTGAAATTGTTCTAGTTGGTGGAACCTGGTAAAATTTACCCTGAAATATTGAAAGAATCAGGAGTAATCTCTGAAATATTGCAGAGAATTCATGAAGGATATCCAAATGCTCAGAATCAGTCAAAGGCCTCAAGAAAGAAGAAAGAGAGGAACAATATTACAAAGAGAGAGATGCTTACTAAAATCACAAAAGTCTTTGAACTAAGAGTATGAGATCATGGGACTGTGCAGTTCATTCTGGGAAATATTTGCATGCAGCCTTCTCCAAGTCAAAGCAAGGAAAGCAGATGGGACCATCCACTGTTTGGGAATCAACTGATGAATCTCATAGTGGCCTGAAGATCTGGGGCAAGTTTGTGTCTTGATATTAGCTCTGAGTTATTCTAAGCAATAAGATACTATAAGCCTGTTTATCTGTGACAATGTAGTAACTATTTAATTGGCTACAAAACCAGTATGATGTGAGTGATACACATAGAAAAAGCTGTTGTCTGATACCACACAGGAAATAATTCACATGTTTAATAAGCATCTCTTTTAGAAATTGTGAGACATTCACTTGAAGCTGATTGATAGAACCTAGGACCTAGAAGACGCAAATGCCTTTCCATTGTGGCAACTGGAATGTTGACAGGATAACTGATAGCACTTATTTTAGGCACTTGCATTGCTTCCATAAATCCTGCTTATATACCTTATAGAGATGAAAAATCTGTTCAAGAACTATATCACCCTTGGCTAAATACAATAAAATGTATTGTATGTGCAGCTTGCAATGGAACTAAGAAAAAAAATGTGGAAACCGTATGTTCAGGCTACAATAGCCTGAGGGTTTGCTGAAGAAATGTGATACAACCTTACAAGGAGGAGTTCTACTGAGGCTATCACTAGACTGGCTGTGGTGGAACATGGGGCTTTTTCCTGCCACCTGTCAAAGTCCCTGCAAGGGAGCCTGAGTGTAAGCTAGCATTTCTGTTTTTCTTTTCCCACACCAGCATCCAGGTTTCAGCAACAGTAGGTGATGTTTGAAGTACATTGCTAAAAGCCTCTTCCAGCAATGTGTAGATGCTTCTTCAGTATTACTGTAATGGAAAGTATCCTAATTTAATTTGTAGGAAATTAAACAATATATGTGAGTTTTTTACCAAGGAAAAAGTCAACCAGCTGGCATGCAACAATTTGTATGAACTGCTTCTCATTGTCAAACCAGCCTGTTAATACAACCTACAATGATTCAAGTGACAGATGATAGCTTTACGTTCTGTTTAGTTTCTTAGGAAACAAGAAAAATGCAAAATCAGGCCCAGTATCCACAGTGTAAAAGATTTTTCTGGTTATGCATATAGAATATCAGGATTTTTTTCCTCCTACCACCAGATATAAATACTGCAAAACCCAAGTAATGAATTATTTAAACTAACTTTTTTTAAAAATAAAAGCACAAATGAAGAGTATAGAGCATGTACAAGACTTGCCCCTTCTTATATTGCCAGTAATTATCCTCACAGTACACTGTTAAGTTGGTATTTTGGTTTAATTGCTTTTCTTTGAGACTTTTTCTTTCTGATGGCTTATTTCTATCTTTGGAGGTGAGTTTTTCTTTTCTCCATTTACATAAATGTGAGTGCTGCTGAGGAGAACTTGTCAAGAGAAAGAAGTTAAAATTTCACCAAAAAAATGTTGAAGATTCTGGAGAAAATGATGTATTTTTACAAGAGATAAATTGACAACTTCAGTTTTCTAAGAGCAAAAACAATTAAAAAAAATGAGTGGGTTTGGGAAGAGTAAAATAATTTTCCCCAGGCAGCAGCAAAGTGTCTGCTGCCAAGAAGGTGATCCTGACCTGAGCATAATTTCAAACTAGTTTTGTTGCAGGCACTGCCAAGTGCACTGTCGTCTCTCTCTACCTTCTTGGTGCTCACCTTTTTCTTGCCCAGCCATTCACATGTTACTGATGACTTCTAACTGCAGCTTAACCAATGTTAACCAATGTGTTTGAGTGAACATAGTTGCTGCAGTGCGCATTAACAAGTTTGTCTTGGGCCACTAAATCCCAGTGAAGAGACTCTTTTTTAACTTCCTAACTCATAGACCAAAATAAGCATTGGAAAGTGAATTGAACATTGATTGTAGTCAAAATAGATCAGTCCCTCAAGTCCATCAACAGGATTTTGTGCAAAACTTGTCAAAATAACTTCTAGAAACTCTTGTATGCCTTGAAGGTATATTAAGGCTTGTGTTCTCAAAATCTTAAACCCTTACCTTGTATACACCAGAAAGTGAACAAAAAGTGTGTCAAAGGAAGATCTATCTATTAGATGAATGCACTAATGAACCCTTTAGGAAGGCTTTGACTGAATTTTTCATGCACTTCATTAATACCAAACTTTCTACTGCAAGCACACTGAAAACTAGTCAATAGATTTGCTTGTGGAAATATCATGTCTATGGCCATCATTCTTAAAATAAATCAATATCAGCCAAATTCCAAATGCAAGCGAGAAAGAATGAAGACTTCCTTTCTCATTTGTATCCTAAAATATGATACTGCATAGCAACTCACAGCAGGAAACTTGGTGAAAATTATATAAAGCACATTAATGCAAATTGTCAGAGCATACCTCGTTGCAAAAGTTGCCGTGTAAAGGGAAACAAGTTCTTGTAATGAAATCTAAAACCTTTACAGCTGTGAAACTATAAATTTTTATCTATACTAGCAGTAGCTGTTAAATTTAATCTAAATTGAAGTATTAGGTTTTTCTCCCCCTCCTACATAAATATTTACATGAAATTAGAACATGCCTTTTAACTTCTTGCACATGAGTACTGCCTCTAAGACATCGGTATGCTCTCCCCAGCAGGAATGCTTATTGGGTTTATGCTCATTATGTAGTCTTTTTTCCTCCCTTTTCATTGCAAATGGTTTGATTTTTAGTGAATGAGGAGAGAAGCACAAAGTTTTTTGCTATATTATATCTGATGCTCCTATAACAATAAACAATAGGGTTTGAGTGCTACTGAGCTGACTGTCTATGTCTGATTCTTCACTCTGGTCAGAGTCAATTCATAGCTGAAGTAGCTACTCACAGTTCCTTGTACCATGTACCATCAGAAGACCCTCAAAAATTTGCTTGCAACTCTGAGTTTGTGATTGAAAACTCATGACACAGATTTTTATCGTCTGAGATAAAAGTGTTCAGGAATTTTAGTGGATAGATGTGTCCTTCTTTAAAAAAATAAAATTAAAAAAGATCCAAGAAAGATTGTAAGTGTAAGGATTAATTTTCAATAAACTAAAAATTATTCTTGTGATTTATCTCTCATATTAGCTGCTTTGGATTTACACCAATAAACCATAGAGAGGCAGAGAGTCTTATAGGCTGGTTCCAAGGCCAGGACAGACATGCCAGGACAGACATGTTAATATGGCTCAGACCTTTTATGTCAAAAACTTTAAAGAAATTGCAATGCATGGTAGGATAACTAGCCAACACTCCTCCACAGTTCTAGCCCAGTTAACATATAAATGAGTTTCCATTTTGCAGGCTCATGAGATACATAGTCTTGGTGTTTGATTTTATACTGCTGTTTGTACTCCAGGGTTTTGTGTTTGATTTTCTTATTTCAAAATGTCTATACTCTGAGAGATTCACATTTCTAGCAATAAGAAGTGTGAGAAAGTAAGTATTCACAACAACTTTCAGAATTCACATTGAAGCCTACTTAATCCAAAATCAGAGAAACGTTATATTTATTGTTATAAGGGGAATATATTAACAGAGATAATAAAATTATGAGCCTTTCAGCTTCAGTATTTTGAGTATGTAAGTTTGGTTTACAGTGTATTCTGCCAGACCATGCTGTATAGATCCAGATCTGGCTGGTTTTCTGCCTGTACCCATTCCCATGTGACCTGATCTAGGTGGACCTGCTTTGACAGAGGGGTTGGACTTGATAATCTCTAGAGATGTCTTCCAACTCCTACCATTCTGTGATTCTGTGTTGAGATGTAGGTCTGCCCTGGACATTTTTTATACAGTCTTCTGTTGCATCTTCTCTAAGCAGCAGCTTTTTAGCTGCAACATTTAAACCTGGTCTTTTGTGACTATTACATACTCTGTAGCATTCTTGCAGCAATAGGAACCTCAACACAGACATATTGGATACTTGTTCAAAACAGAATATGACACTGATGTGCCTCATTGTAAATGCTAAGTTTTCAGATGGAACTTTACTACCAAAAATGGAGTTACAGCTGTTACACTAGAGCTATCACAGTCTGTTAGAAATCTGCTTTGAGAAGTGAGGATTTCTGGAGTAGTTTGGAATCCTTTGGTATAGACAACAATGCAAATCTGTCAGGCTGAGTTGACATACTACTATGTGTGATGTCTCCTGCTGCAGACATTTGGTTTACTAGAATATGAGGAAACGTGAAAGAGCATTTCTTAGGTTTGTTAATTGTATGAAAAACTATCATTGTATCATGACTGAAGGTTTTTATTTATAATTAAATAATTATCGTACTATATTTTTTTAACTTTTGCACAATTATATATGCTTAGTTTAGTGATTTCAAAAAAGTAAAACCAAAAGAAAATATCACTGCAGTGGGAGAAGCTACAGTGTGAAAAGCCCACAGGGAAGATAAGGTGTGAGGGCATTAAGGTACAGATCTGTGAAGAATGTCTTCATTCAGTTTTTAGTGAGGGTACAGATTGTATAACTTCATTCTGTACCCATTCCCAAAATGAAAATCGCATCCATTTTTTTTGTAAAGCTGTAAAGCAGAGCTGGGGCTGGACTTTTATTATGCTTATGTGCAGTACTTAGAACACTTAATAACCCAATCCGAAGTGAAGTGGCCAAGTCCTATGAATAATAATCAAACCATAACAGCAGGAGGTACCTAATGAACAGAATTAATGTATCTCTTGTTCCAATTTACTAAGATTAGTAAACTTGTTATACTCCTAGTGATAAATATCTGGCACTGATATCTTCACTGATGAGGAATCTTTTGATTACTTCTTTTCAATGCTGTTTCTTTTTCCCAAATGAGTTACTAGACATTAATAGCAATGCCAAAATCAGGTTCTTGTGTGTTATTACTGACTGATCTGTCATGCAATTAACCTGACAGCTTTGCAGGTATTTTCATATACTGATCATCAATATCAACACTTGAAAGAGTACAACAAATAAGTGTTTCTTTCATAGCAAATCAAGGCAATTTTAGCCTCCATTAGAGGCTCTTAATCAGACTGTGCATTCCTGTAGGCATAGATGAACAGTTGTGATTTGTTTTGATCCTAAAGTTCTGTATGGTCTTTTTTCATAACTTGTGTGCAAGGCATTACTTTCCACTGTGCTGCTGGGGTAAAGGTATGCGTGCAAAGAGGACATTTGTCTAATCCAGAAATTTGATAGTACACCACATATTAAGATATACTGCTAAAATCCCAGTTTTCTCTGTCAGTTTTTTTGTGTTTGACATGAGTCAAGTCACTTCACTTCCTTTTCAGTCTTCCTATTCATGAACAGAAAATAATACAAAGATTCTTTTTCAAATGTTTCTTCTGAATTTCAGATACTGCAATTAGAATGTTTCCTAGCACAGTATGATTTTTCAGCTAAAAAACATGAGGCTGAATAAAGGTATTCCAGTTAAGGAACAGCATTACACAGGTGGCATAAATTATGAACTTTGAAATTTGAATATTTTTTGTACTTTCAGCAGTGCAGCTTGAAAAAGTACTTCTTGTGGAACACTGCACAGTTTCAGCACCTCAGAAACAACTCACATTTCAGATCTCATTAGCTTTAAAAAACATGATTTTAAGTGGAGTGACATCATAGAGCCCTTAAGATGCTCTGAAGACATTAATTTATACAGAGAGGAGGAGCTGAATTTTAACCTGGAGAAGGGGAAGCTAAGAGTAAGGGGAATCCATTTGCAGTTTTTCACTATCTAAAGAGAGAAATAGAGAAGACAGAGATGCTTGGAAGTGTACAGTGAACATACTTGAGACAATGTAAAGGAAATCCTGGTTAGTTAGGAGGAAAAAAAAAATAACCATGAGGGCAGTCAAGTATTGAACAAAGGCTCAAAGATATGTGGGATTTCTGTCCTTGGAGGTGTATGAAACTTGTCTGGAAAAACCTAAACAATCCAATCTTACTTATTGGCTATGAGCAGGCAATTGGACTAGACAAGTTCCAGAGCTCTCTTCCAGATTACATTATTCTATGACTGCAAACAGAAGTCTGGAGAGATTTGATCTGTGTGTGCTTTTTAAACATGCTACATATAATATTACATTAAAAATGTAGTGTGCAATGTAGTGTAGAAAGCATACTAAGTAAATTGACAAATGCAAGGTGAAATTCTATTTTTCATGCAGGTATAGACATTGCAGATTTCTAAAAATTTCTTTTTTACTAGTTCTTTCCTTATCCTCAAGGACTTGTCTGCCGATAGATGTCATTGCGCAATATGCACAGGCAGGAATTTATAATGCATTGGTGTTTTGCCCCATCTCCTCCTGATGCACACCTCAGGCTGTGATTCATAAGGGACAATTTGTGTTGGTAGATCTGATGAGGTTGTTCCACTTAACTGTTTGACCTACTGCTTCTGCAGCCAGGTAAACTGCTCAGGAAGAAATGCCTACTCTCCTGTAGTTTACAACCCAGTGCTTTAAGGCCAACTGGTAAGCCTCAGGACAACAGACTGGGCAGTTACATGACTCATGAACTGGTTTGTATGCTACTCTATTGTCTTTGAGATGGGACTGGAGTAGGATTACTTCACCTTGAGTTAGTAAGCTCCATAGACTTGCAGAATAATTCTGCACACTTCAAGACTTGTTTACTACACCATAACTTTTCTATGGGGATCAAGGCTAATATTTTCTACTTTCAAGACCAAAATTTAAAGGTATGAGTATATATCAATGTTTGCTCATATGGGATGCTGCATTATTAACACACTAAGTAAAAAAGAATTAGCTGTATAATCACTGCAGTCACTCTGAATTCACCTGTAAATAGCTATCCAATGAATTTTTACAAAGCCACTTGCTCATCGGAATTTCATAGAGCGGTACTACTCCCAAATATTTATCTTGACATAGATTGAATTTCTCAATAAATTAGATCCTAAATTAAATTACTACTAGATCCTGAAATCTAGTAGTAAGCGTAAACTCCCTGATGGGAATTTTCTACCTGGATTTTGTCCCAGGTTTCCAAGATAGGGGGTAAAAATAACAAAAGTGATACCTAGCTTTTAATACTGTTATCAGAAAAATGCAATCTAAGTCAGATTTGTAAGTTTTTGCAGAAAACACTAAAACTATTTATATTTAGAAAGGAGAACAAAAATAGTTTTCAAACAGTTCTAGAAGTAAATTGTATATATCAATGAACTGGAAGAAACATGTGCTAGTTGTTCACAAAGGGATAAAGAACTTCAGTACAAATAGTTTCACTCATTTGCTTTTAGTTCCAATGACTGGATCCTATATCTCAGTTAATTCAGGACCTGAGCTTTTGTTCATGGTTCCCCAGATGCTTGTATAGTTTGTGTGACAATTATATTTCCATCTTGCCCCAGACAGAAGATTTGTGATCAAAAGAGGGGCTTAAAACACTTGTAGTTTATTTACTAGGATATGAGGAAACGCGAAAGAGCTTTTGCCTGGTTTGATCAGTGTATGAAAAGCAATCATTGTATCACGACTGAGGCTTTTTATTCATAATGAAATAATGATTGTATTAGTTTTATAATTTTTGCACAATTATATATGCCTAGATTAGGGATTTAAAAAGCTATAGTTTTACCGCAGCTCATAAAATAAAGTTTATTCCCAAACGAAGATGCACATTATACTGGAGTCAAAATGAATTCCAATGAAAAGATTCATAAATTAACATTAGCCAGAGCTGGTTAATATTGCAGATACCTGAGGGCAAACCAGTCTTGTGGCAGGAATTAGTATATTTACATAACCATAAAGCACTTCCAGAAATAATGGATATTCCAGACTCAAAGTTGTGCTGTTTCTGGACCAGGTACTGTGTATTCTGGGTCAGTGGTAGCAACGACTACAATAAAAATAAAGATATAATGACATTTCAAGGTCTCTACCTTTTTTAGTATCGTTGTTTTAGCCAGGATATTAGATCAGATCCACCATGTAAAATGGAGTTCACAGGTGCCATTTAGTTGAACAAATTCTAGAGACCTAGCCCACAAAGGGGCAAGTCTTTGGCAAAAATAAGGAAGATGACAGTTCTGATACAAGCTTCAGAAACTAGAGAAGATTACACTGAGTGTGACAGGGCTTATGGCATGCTAAATTGCATTTAGCTGTTAGGAATAGGGAAGAGAATTTTATGTGGCTTCAAACATGGTGGAGTTCAGTATTGAGATGGTAGAGTTCAGAATCTTACGTGGTAGGAATCAGGCAGAATTGTAACCCTGGATGTCAGCAGGGCCAACTTTGACCTTTTTACGCAATTGTTAGGGAACATCCTGTGGGACAGGGTATTAGAGCATAAAGCGACCCAAGATAGTTGGTCTCTAGTCAGTGATCACTTTTTCAGGGCTCAGGATCAGAGCATCCCAGTGGGTAAGAAATCAAGAAAGGGAGCCAGGAGACCTGCATGGTTAAATAGGGAACTGTTGGGCAAACTCAAGTGGAAGGCGAGAGTCTATAGATCATGGAAGGAAGAGCTAACCACTTGGGATGAATAAGGCTGTTGTCAGAGGATGTATGGAGGCAACTACGAAAGCTAAAGCCTCGTTGGAGTTGTGCCTTGAAAGGGAGGTCAAGGACAACAAGAAGGGCTTCTTCAAATACATTGCAGATAAAAACTAATACTAGAG